>CM067494.1:6525215-6545881 GCA_034552555.1 Semaprochilodus insignis
AGAGAGAGAGAGAGAGAGAGAGAGAGAAATTGAGAGAGAGAGAGAGATAATATAGATGTATAATAGCTGTTTGGAAGATATTGCATGAGAAAGAGAAAAAAGCAAATGAACATAAATGAAAAATAGGAGTTTCCAAAACTGGAGCTCGAAAAATGTGATGAAAAGCTACATAGAAAAATTGGAGTCCTAACAATCAAGATCTGGCAGACCACCAGAACTGTCCCCATTAGATAAACAGTGAAGGAGGGGTGAAAATCAAGCTCCACTCTCACTTCAGATCTGAAACAATCCACAGTCCAAGTGCTTCTGTCCATCTGTCCGTCCTTTCACTGTGAGAAGACGGCTTAACAGTGTGGGTCTGAAAGGATGTGTTGCTGCCAGGAAGCCCCATCATATAAAAAATATCAATTATTATATATTAATTATGATAAACACATATAATTCTAAATCCATTATTAAGATCCACAACCTGTAATAAACGTTAAAATTAAACATGCACGTTTATCTGCCAGAACAGTTAGCAGATTGTAGTCTTGTGATAAATTTTTTATTTTTATTTTATTTTTATTTATTTTTTAGTAATATCTTTATTACTAAAATATGTGTGAAGTCAAGAATGAGAAACAACATACCTAATACAATAACACCACCACAGTCAGTGATCTGTTTAAGAGCTTTAATTGGTAACATTTACGCCAGTGTTACAGGAAAGACACCAACAGGCTGAAGGAAATTACCAAATACAAGTTGCCCACTACTCTACTACGTCATACAGCAGAATAAATTATACCATGAGAACATACACACACATGCTGAACCCAAATGGAAGAAAGCATAAACACAAATCCTAACCAAAATGATTTAAGGGTGCGAGGGGGCTCGGGACAGGGAGGGACGCTGGGTATACACTTTTAATATCCAAATGTTGAGTAACGCATGTGTTAGCCACGGATGGTCTACACCAGAAGCGCTTTAGTCGGGTTTCTCGATCGTCTCTTCGTGAAGTGTTCACGATCAGGATACGGTCGGGGCCTCCTCGGGGTCAGAGCGGCTATTAGTACTTCCGTGACACGTCGAGACGTTTTTGACCCCAGTAGCACCGAGCATGGCTGTGCTTCCCCACAGTCTCATTGGTCCAACAGAAGATTCAGTCGTTGCTCATGAAGAGTCTCAGACCGCTCGAATGTAAGAGCTATTCACATTGTAATTCCATCAACTATTCGAGCATTCGTCATCCACGTAATCCATCTATCCATTTAGATGGTGGTTCAGAAGTGTCCGAAAAACCAAAAAAAAAAAGAAGTTTCACCATTTTTTTTTTTGGAAAGTTTGGGAACGAAACTGCGTATCATATTTTACCACAGTAACCGAAGATAATACACTTTGCCTTTTCTAATTGTAAATGATACATATCGATCGATCGTAAGCAAACGAATAAAAACCAGTAAAGGTAAAGAAAACTCGAAGCGAAATAAAATACATTATAAGACTCACGCAGATCCCTTGTTTCATCTACCACTGAACACCTTTTTTTGTGTGTTTTAGTATAAAACATACTCTTTATAAACAAACAATAAACAATCTGCTTGGTCTACTGTACAATTCCATTTATATGCAACTAAATAGACTGTGCTGAGGAACTAATAGGGCTACATGGAGGTAAAAAAAAATTCACTAGTTCATTTAGAAAAGAACGACTTTGTACAAATCTGAACGCATGAGATTTTAAATTAAAGGATAGGCCCTGGCGGAGGTGATTGGACGGCCGGCGCAGAGGAGGCAAGAGCCGAGGAAAGAGCGCAAGAGAGAGAGAGCCGGATGGCACCACAGGAAATGAAAAGAAGGAAAGAGAAATGGAAATAGGAGTGAGAATTTGATGTACCGCTACCTGTGCCCTTTAGCTGTTTGAGAGGATTATTTGATTTGCCAAAGTGCACGTGAATGCCACGGCCTGTGGGCCTCTACACGCTTCCCAGGAGCGTTAGGGGGTGGTGCAGGGGTGCTTGGAAAAAAGTGGAATGCTCCAGAAATTCATACTTGGTCACAACTCCATATGTGCAAGGGTGTTCTTTCATCTCCAAGCCCGAATTTTGTACATTTTCAAAGCATTTTTATAGATAACAGGACGGCGTACAGCGTCAGAAAGCGTATAAGCAGGTCTATTTGAGATTACTTAACAACCCGACACGCTTTGGTAGGAGGCATGTGATGATTTAGGCATGCAGTTTGCACGAAGCTAATTGCTTGTTATGCTAATTACTTGTTAGCCACGTTAGGCTTGTAGCTCCGATGCAAAACTAAAGATGGAAACTTCGTACACCAAACATGTCTTGGCTGACTACATTTAGCAGAAGTGTAAATTAGATCTTTTAAACTGTGTTTTAACATAAGAAGTTCAAGGCCTGGGTCTGGTTTGGGGTTAGCGACTTTGGTCCACTTTTACAAATAAAACAAAATGCATAATATTTCCCCCAATGCCCCTTTCCTAAGACAATGCCCTTTCCCCCAGGATGGCTAAGGACAGAATGGGCATGGGAGGGGTTTCGAGGGAGGGGAAGAGAACATTTGTCTAGTGAAAGACGACTCTAATTCCCAGCAGAATGCACTTAGCCAGACTTCCCACAGAGTGGCCAAGTTTGTACGGAATGTCAAGTGAAATATGAAAGTTAAGGTCAAATCACTCAGGAGCACTGGGGCTCCGGGACATGGGGAAGTGGAAAATCGTTGGCCACATGCTAGCATGCTAGTAAAGCATAGTGCTAGCATTTCACATTATGATTTTAGCTTCAGAGAGGAGGGAGAACAGAATGGTGAAGTTAAGAAAGTAAGGACATAAAAAAGATACAATCATCGTAATTACAACAACTATGAAGAGGATAATTATCAGAACAATATCAACAGCAAAAAAAAAATTATCAATTTGAATGACATTGGAATTTATAGACATCTATATACAGCATGGTGGAAATACAGACAGAGATGCTAACCGCAGCAGTCATTGGAGTGGCAGAGGCATTGGATTTGCCTTGTACCCTTTAGGAGGCTGTTCAGGGGGAAGAAGGGGCAGTTGGAAAAGGGGTGACGGGTAGACTGGAACAGTATTTCTGTTTAAAAACTAGGAACTTCAAGGGAGTGAAACAGTCTCACTCCCATATATAATGAAGACTAGTTGGTGCGGAACAGAGCCGTGAGTAAGTGAATGTGTTTGAAGCTGTAGGGCTGGCAGTGATCAGTAGGCCTGTCCTGTCTCCACCTGCAGCAGTCCCAGGACGGCGGAGTGATCGCCCAGCTTCATCCTCCGCTGGGTGGACAAACTCACGTTCTTAGCCAAGTAGTCCACCGCACCTAGGAACATACACATGATCGTTACAGAGCAGTCAGTCATGTCTGTGTTTGTCAAACATACTTCATATACCAGCTTCAACACTATAACCACTTCGACTGTGATGCATTCAGGCAAAAAAAAATATTTTACACAGTTTCCCCTTTTACACTGAACATGGCTGATCAGCCAAGAAGTGTTTGGTGCCCACACTTTTCTTCTTTTGCATCTATGATGCTAATCTTGCTAATGAGTAGTGGAAACTCATACCCAGTGAATTAGCATCATGCTAACTGCACACCTAAATCATTCACTTGTCTCAAACCGTGTAGAGTTGTTAGGTAATTTTGCTTATGTGCACGGTTCAGGCCTCAAAACAAAATCAACTATGTATTCTCAAGCATTCTACTTGTCTGACAATTTGAATATCACATTTGCCTTAAACAGCACTGATTACCCTGCGATCCCAAAGAGACCGGGCTATAGATCTTAAGACACATTTGCGTTCCTGCTTATTTGTATATCCTAAAACCAAAAAAACCCTGAATGTCGCACTTCTAATATAACAGAAGGTTTGTATATGCTAAAGTAGAAACTTAGCAACATTAGCGGCAGCGTTGTATAAGCTGATGTCTATTAAAATGGAAAAGCAATTAAAAGCAATGGTAGCAGCCATCTTGAAGGGTGAATTTTTATGTAGCTTTTTCCTTTTGACAGATATCCTGCCATACAGTGTCAGAAACTACATAAGCAAGTATATTTGAAATGATACAGTTTACGAGATGCTAATCACTTTCATACTCATTAGCTAGCTGCATAGCGTCTGTGTTTTTGGAGGAAAAAAAATAATAGATTTGACCACAAATAATAACAACCAAAGCTGAATAACATCTACACAAAGCTGTGTTTCTGTTCAGTCATTTTGTTTATGAATTAAATTCACAAAGATTTGAGTGACTCTTGGTCTCTAATGTTGGTCAGCAGCATTAGCGTCACAGCTGTGCTGCTAAACTAACAAAGCAAAACTGGCCAAATTTGATTCAGTCACTTAACTTGGTTTGAGGAATGGATGACCATAGCATGCAGTTTGCTATGCTAATGTTTGCACATGCTAATAATTAGACTAGCCTTATTAGCTAGCCTGGGGCCAAACACCAAATATGCCCTGGCTGATCCATGTGTATATGGGTGTATATGAGAAAACTGCACACATGTGACTAATGAACAAATAAACAAATATAAAACAAAACCTGCATAATAATAATAATAATAATAATAATAATAATAATAATAATAATAATAAACAAAAGTTACGAAATGCAAACAAAGCTAAGTTTTGCTTCCTCCTGAGCCTGTTGCCAGTAAAATACTGGTTTAGATGAAGAAGAAAAGCAAGGTGTCGCACAGATGAAGTGAGTGTGTATGTGTGAGTGTGTGTGCGTGCCAGTCTTTATTACTCTTGGCATCTCAGATTTCATGCCTCACACACTGCTCATCCCCCCCTTCATTTTCCTCATCAAACCCCCTTTCATTCATCCCGCAGTCATTAAGCGGCCCACGTCGCTCAATCTCACCCATAATTAACCTGACATTCGCTCATCTGCAAGCCTCCATCAGCTTCTGCACCTTCATATTGATCCAACGTTACTCCTGTACACACTCATACACTTACACAAACTCCTACAGACCCCACCTGCCCCTCACTAAGGCAGTAGACACATCCACTCCGGTTTGCCTTAGTGACAACATCAGTCACTGATTATGCTAATTCAATCAATCAGTCCTTTCCTGCCCCACGGTGCGCATTTGCGTGAGCGTCTGCGTCCTGCCTGCCTGTATATGTGAGGCAGAAAGTGAGAGAGGTGGCTAAGAGGACAGTGGCACCCCGGGGGTGTTGGGGGCAAGCTTTGAAGTGGCCCCCATGCCTGTTTTCCCAGAGGAGCACAAACGAGTGTGACTAACCCTGCAGCCCCGGGGCAGTGGAGCAGCACTTTATCAGGAGCATGTGTCTGCTGCACTGGCCACAGGGGTCAGGGCAAGAGATTCGGCCACCGATTGCCCCAACTCAGCAACTTGACTGCCCCTAAAGGAAGCAATTAAGAATGCTGGGACCGGATAAGGAAGACTAGAGCCACAGGGCTAAAGCAATGATGGGCTGCTCCAGGTGAAAGGGAACCAATTAATTAATAACCTTTGCTGAATAACTGTATATAATAGCAGTGCTGAATTGGACAAGCGAAATTGGCTCACTGCACTCACTATTATTAATATTGTGGGTGTTCAGTTAAACCTCTTTAGGAAATGACTGAATTTCACCACATTTGCATTCTGTCAGTCCACTGTACATTTAGCATATCTATACCTGCACATATAGACTGACATCTTGTTTATCTTCTATGTATGGAATATACAGTACATAGTCCAGTCACATTATTATGACCTATTTGTGGAAGAACAAGGTCTGGGGGATGTTTTCATGGCATTCTCTGGGATGAAATGGGTGTGAATCCATTCTTGCAGATCATGTACACCCACACATGCTAAGTGTCTTCTATAGAAATGTCCGACACCGGTTGGAAGAGCATGACCAAGACTTCCGAGTACTACCCTGGCCCTCTAATTCCCCAGACTTGAACCCAACTGGGATCACCTTGATCGTCATGTTCACTCTATGGATCAACCCCCAAATATAAACATGATTTGATTTTATTTGACATTTTGCTTCTTTAGTGCAGCACTGGAGCCTCAAGGCTAACGCTGCTAACAAACACTAGAAGTCAATAGTCATCTGAATATTTCTGGAGCTAAATGTCTTTTACTTTCGCTTTTTCAACAGCTCAAAGCACATGCAGCTGTTCATTAAAGTTGTACGGAATTGTTGGTGTGGTTAAGCACACAGTTTGACACACTATGTGATATAAAAATGAACCAAATTCTGCTGTGTAGCTGGAGGCTGTGAGGCAGCCATGGACGCTACACTCTATATTCTGTCATTTTTACAGTATATACCTTTATTTAAAAAAAAACTAGATGTGATGGAGAGGCTTTTTGTGCAGACAGTGTTAAGGCTTATTTTCCTATTTTCCACACAGGGTGGTGCAGCTACTCACTCTGGCCATACTGGCTGTACTGGTATCCAGCAGTAACAGGGTCCACGCTGTAGCTGGTGGCGCTGTAGGTTGGGGGACAGTAGGACTGTGAGGAGGCCAGGCTGTCCACACTCTTGATGGGGTCAGAGCGCTGGCTGCAGCTGGCCGAGATGGGGTTAGAGGCCTCCAGGCTGCCGTGGAGTGGAGAGATGGAGAAATCATGCTGGGACTGAGAGGGCACAGCACTGGGGTTACTCAGGATACTCATCACCTGCAGAGAGAGAGAGAGAGAGAGAGAGAGAGAGAGAGAGAGAGAGAGAGATTGTTATTACATACCTCATTTAACATGTAATATGCTCTTCTTCGATGAGTGGGTTCTTTGGGTTCTTTGGAGTGATGTTGTAAGAGACTTTAAGGGTTCTTTAAATGCATGGAGGGCTCTTTAAAAGACCATTGTTGTAAAGTTTAAATAATGTAATGTAATAAGTTCTGCTTCCTAGAACCATTAGTTCAAGCCAAGTGCTATTTAGGAGTATGGTAACCCCTACCTTAAAGTTCTGCCTTGAGGTGTACAGTTTGTTTATCATCTGCTGATGTACAGTTTGTGTTAGCCATCTTCTAGTCGGTCACTCTTGGATATTTGTGGGTGGTGGCGAGTGATGAACCACATATGCCACTATAATACACACTGACAATGGTCCACCACCCAATTATATGTGGTCATCAATGGTCCTCTGGTCAAAAATTGGGGTAGAGCAGTAGCTGATAAATAGCACATTCCAAAAGCTGGGCCATAATCTTTACTTGTATACCTGTAGAGTGTACCAGTAAGGTTGGTGGAGGTCAAAATGTGATCAGTGAGTTAAGGGACATTTTTTGCCATTTCCACACCCATCCGTGAAGTGAAACACCCGCATACATATATACACACACACAAAGGGGCAGTGAGCACACTTGCCCGGAGCAGTGGGCAGCCCTACCCACGGCGCCCTAACTTAGGGGTTAGGTGCCTTGCTCAAGGGCACTTCAGTCGTTACTGTCAGTCTGGGGAATCAAACCAGCAACCCTCCGGTTACAAGGCTGATTCCCTAACCTCCAGCCCACAACTGCCCCGAGACAAGATAAGGGTTTCTAATACTGTAGCGGTCATTCTTCGGGTCAAAAAGGGACAGAGATTAATTGATACTAAAGTTTTGAAAACATGATGTTTGGTTTTGAGAATCAATCCTCAAAAATATTAATACCAAGCATTTTCTTTGACCCGTACTTGTATCTTTTCTATTTGTGTGTATTTATAAATTGAACTTTCTGAAAAGTGTAAAAAATGAGGAACCACTTTTTTTCTTCCACTTTGTTCTTATTGCAGCTATTTCAGTCCACAGGCTTGGTTTCTGGCACAGAACAAGGCCAGCATGGATTCCCAGGCTAAAAAGGACGACCAGAGTGAACGGGAGAAAGAGAGAGAGGGAGAAGGAAAGAAAGAAAAAAAAAGACACTGGCCAGGCCCATCACACTCCATCAGTGGTGTCAGCCAGCCCCCTGTCCCGAGGCTTCCAGCACAACAAGCCCTAAGGGAGAGCCTAATCCCACCCGCCAGGCATCCCACAAGCACAGCGCTCATGAATAATAATGAAGTGCGAGCACAGAGGCCCAAACCCAGCCAAGTACGTGTCTCTCCAGCACCAATCAATGGCCAGAACACTTTATACAGCCCAACTCCAACCTTATTCCCAGGTATGGAGGTGAGCTGGTGCTTCAACTTCCCTAAAGACTCAGTGAAGATCATTAACCCATTCAGTCCCACGTTAGCAGGTCCATATTCCACATTTTATTTTCCCCAGAAGTCCATTTGGTCTGGTATGGAAAAAAACAATCATTCAGTTTCACACATTCATTTTCTTATGACTTTCCAACCACTTCATTACTGTGCCTTCAAGACTGACCTCTCTTCTCTTGGGCTGACATGTATTGTTCCTTGTTCAAAAAGCTGTCCGTGCTGAAATATACGGGACAAACTGCTAAGTTCTGAGTGAAATCCTGTTGGAAAAAGTATAAACTTTAGTCACTCTGTTTGGATGTCTGGATGCTTTGGAAGGCTATGGTGCTCCATTTGCTTCCCTAAAGCCAGAAACAGCACAGCACTCAATCATCTTCCACACATCTTATCACTGCAACATGAATGCGCAGTTAAACTGCTGGCCATATGTACACATGCTGATGGTAAGAATGGGCATAAACATATTGCACTCAAAAAGTGGTGTTTTTATAACTTTATATACCCTCACTGAGCACTTTATTAGGAGCACCTCCTTGTATCTGCACTCATTGTCCATTTTATCAGCTCCACTTACCATATAGATGCACTTTGTAGTTCTACAGTTACTGTGGACTGTAGTCCATTGGTTTCTCTATAGTGTTAGCCCCCCTTTCCTCTGCTCTTCAAGGGTTAGGACCTCCACAGGTCCACCAGAGAGCTGGTTTTATGTGGATGGTGGATCATTCTCAGGATGAACACCACAAACTGTGCAGCAGTAGATGAGCTATCATCTCTGACTGTACATCTAAAATGTGGACCAATAGAGTAGGAGTGTCTAATAGAGTGGACAGTAAGTGGACACAGTGTTTAAACACTCCAGCAGCACTGCTGTGTCTGATCCACTCACACCAACACCACACACACACTAACACACCACCACCACATCAGTGTGACTGCAGTGCTGAAAACGATCCACCATCTACATAATTCCTGCTCTGTGGTGGTCCTGCGGGGGTCCTGACCACTGAAGCCCAGGGTAAAGGTGGGTTAACAACGTGCATAGAGAAAGAGATGGACTACAGTCTGTAATTGTAGAACTACAAAGTGCTCCTAAGTGCAGCTGATAAATTAGACAGAGAGATATAAGGAGGTGTACCTAATGAAGTGGCCGGTCGGTGTGTATGGACAAGCGTACGGGACTAAATGGCACAGAACGGGAATGGAATATACAGTTCTATGCAAAGGTTTCTGGGTGGCTGTTAATTTAATAAGAGAATAGAATAAGTGAACACAGGCTCTACAGAGAACACACTTCTGATCATCTTCATGCAAAGTTACTGTTTATTTGGTGAATTCTACACATTGTGGCCTGTGGAAAAGTTATGCCACATTTTGTATATATATTAGTTTTTTGCAGTATGTTAAAAAAATAGAAAATATGTGGAAATATTTACAGAAAATGCCATATTAAAGAAGTTGATGTGTTAACTTACTTTCCCTTGGAAAATCAACTAAACGTGTCGTTTGACTGAGGATGTTCAAACTTTTGCATGAGTGAGCACCCTTTCTGCAGTTGGTAATCAGGTTTAGTACAGTATAGAAGTATAGAAGTATAGAAGTATTTGAGGTTTGATGTCAAATATTGTTTTACATGGCTTTAAACTGTTGTTTGATTCAAAGTATTTGTATGAGCTGAATGACACCAATTAAACTGCTTCCTACCACACAAAATCATTTTTTAGGCCAGACAAACTATTAAACTGTTATGGTAGGGCTGCGCCATACTGGAAAACAGATTTTTTTCAGTGATATATATTGCAATATAAAAATAACATTCCCACTATGACTGTGTAAGGTATTACATCTGCACAGAAAGTAAAATGAATAATAAAAACAGGCTAAAAGTACTTTTTGCTCTGAAGACCACTATTTTGAATGCAAACCATCCTGACCTAAATCTTAATGCTAAGCTTTAATGCTGTACAGTTGGTTTCAATGCACCAAACACAAAAGCAGGTGAGGACTGTGACTGCTCTTCTCTGTGTATCGAAGAACCCACACTGGAGTAAATGATGTTGTATCAGACAGGCTTCTCTAGTAGATTAGTCATGGAAAATCAGAACCGTGCGGGTTTTCCTTTTGTAAAAAACAGGAATAAAGTTGTAGCATGACGTGTTTGATTTAATTTGCCTTACCTACACTGCATGTGCGCACATTGCAATGGCAATGATGATGATGATGCCGAACTGATATATTGTGGAGCCCTACAGTAAAGTTAACTCAACCCATCTCCCATTTCCTGGGGAAAAGAATGCAACACTGCCAATCCGAGAACTGAGGAAGGAACAGTACTGTAAGAAGACGAGAGTTTCAGCAGGACAGCCAGTCTTATAAAGTTGATTTGACAAGTTAGATTGTGTACGATGGTGAACGGAGGCTGGACTGATAGAACCATACGGCTGCCAGTGAGTCCTGGGATATGGAGGTAGAGTAAGGCCAGATGTGGGACAGAGAAAGGACTGGAATGGGAGGGAAACTGTTTAGCAAGGCCGAAAACACTCTGGACCTGTCCTACAAACAAGACAGTAAATCTTTAACCTGCAGTACACATCACAGCATATTCTGAGGGTTTTATGGGGCTGGCCCTTTCAACGTCCTGGGAGATGAGGTCTAAAAAGAGAGACAGAGGGATAGATCATGAAGAAAGAGGGATGGAGAGATGCCTCACACATGATCTCTCTCTCTCTCTCTCTGTTTCTCTCTCTGTCTCTGTCTCTCGGCCCACATCAGGTTCGCATTGTCCCGCGCTACGCTATGCTGGCCTTTGGCCTCCCTGGCTGCTAAACCAATTAGTCCATCATGGAGCCGCTTAAACACACACACACGCAGACACAACCTTGCCGCACTTCCCACGGACACACATACACTTCCCTCCGACGGCTCCTCTCCGAGCGAGTCTTAAATGCAGTTTAAACTCGACAGCCTGCGGCGGGGAAGTGAAAAACACGGACCCCGAGAGTGGCCATTCAAGCCGCCTTTGTGGAAACAGCACACGCGCTCTAGAGCAGCAGAATTAATCATATTATGATTAATATTCCAGCAAACGCTTCTCCCAGGAAATATGAAGCACTTGAGGCACATCAGAGCCGCAAAGCTGGTTAGCCATTTCCTCATGTTAATTCTATCAGTATGGACCCCCCCTCAATCCTCTCTCTCTCACACACACACACACACACACACACGCACACATGTGACATGGATCCATAAAAGCTGGAGTTTCATACCCCCCCCACCCCACCCCACTAACCCCACCACCCTCCAGTAAGGACACATGTGACGCACCCATTTGGACAAGAGATTGGTCCGTTTCCTGATTAAAATGGATTAGCGAGCGCGAGAGCACAAGTAGCCCTTGTCGGGACGCAGCGGAGGGGGCCCACGGGGGTGACAAGGGAGTGCTGATGGGGGTGTGGGACTGGCTGGCTCGTCGGGGGTCCAGGGAAAGCAGCTGGAGGGGTGGGACAGATTTAGTCATCAGTTAATTGAAGCTTGATTACACTGCTTCCTTTTTCATATGCACATTAAATTAAAAAGCGGCACACAATCGAGGCCCATTCCTCTATCAGTGCTTCTAATTATAAGGCGGCGACTTCGCGAGGAGTTCCTCAACAGGAGGGGAGGGGATGACCTTTTTTTTTTGGAGAGTAGCAACTTTCGCAGAATAGAAATGGGCTGATTGTCACTTTCAGTACTGAACTTGCTGTGNACCTGTTCTACTGTAGAGCTTATTATTCAGTAGTTGCATGTCTTTATAATAAAAGGTCCTAGGGTTTTAATGGGTTTGACCCCTTAAAGGTTATGGGACTTATACCCATGTGGGCATAAGTTGAGTAGTCTATTGTAGTTCATGAATGAATGTCTTCAGATTGATGAGTGAATAACAAGCTCATTAAAAGTGTTAAATACTGATTATGTGAAATCCTTACTCAGATTTAAACCCCTTATACATCAAGGGTCCATATCTTCGCTGCCAAAAACAGCATGTATCTTTTCTCGATTTTTGAAATGAATGAAGATACTTGTTTTTCTTTGGATATGATGGTATGATGGCAGAACCCCTTTAACAATACACTTTTTGTAGGTTGTAGTTTTTTGTGGTTATGTATGCTTACACACCAACTGTCCCCTTTTTTAGAACATGCACCTTGTGCGTCCATTTGCTAACCACTTTATTAGGAACACTTGCCTTATATAGTACTTTACAAAAGTCAGAATCCCCCCCTTTCCAGTCAAAATGGCAACGGAGTACAAATTCTTCATATTTTAAAGGATATTTCTGAAAAGATTAGCTATAAGACATCTGCTTCCATAAAGAAGGAGTTCTGACTGCTGCGCACAACCTGGTCGACCACCAAAACTGTCACCATCACATAAACAGTACTTCTATCTTGGACAGATAGACAGTCGCTATCAGGTCAGACGGGCTGTGCAGACATCAAGAAGCCGGAAAGAAGAAAATTAACTATGTAGTTTTACAGTTGCAGACTGCAGCCCGTCTGTTTTTATGCAGTTTGTCAGGCACTTTTTAGACAAGTTTCTGATCAGTCAGGCAAGAAACTGACCACTAATGATGGGCTAAAACATGTCTAACAAAATTGTACATCATCATATGTACACCAGTTGATATAAAGTAGGGTGTTTCTAATAACGCAGGTGGACAGTTAATTGACACAACGATCTTTTGTCTGTTCAACACAACAACAGTATAACACTTCTTGCTCTTGAGAACAACTGTTACCATCTACTCCATCATTAGATGTCCTTTCCTTTCTGCTGTGAAGTTGTAGAAGACCCTTCAAGTTCAGGTGTGGGCTGGTTTGACCTTGACGCACCTTGACCAAACATATGAGTGCTGAACTCTTGCTGCAGGCGGGAGATTAGACCCTTCAGCTGAGCCGAGATATCATTACAAATCTGCTCACCCTGGGACGCTAATGTAGCTAAATAAACAAAAATCAATAGCATTCCCACTCTTAATCTGATATGAGAGCTGAGCCTAATCTGAAATATCTCCAGTTGGGAGTAGGAAAAACAAGCACCTCGGGCCACCAGTGGCTATCGCTGCTCCAACACCGATTAAAGCTCAGACGGAAGATGAGTCGTACTCAGACGTGGGTAGTGACTAGTTCTGTTTTACTTAGCTGCTTGAAGTTTAATGCACATATTGTGAATTTAAATTGTATAAGTATTTTTTGCTCAGGTTGACTAAAGTAAGCCCAATTCCTTTTGGGTTCAGTTTCACTCTGTTTAGTTGGTTCAGCTCCTAAAACCATTCCTCGCTCTAGCATTTTATTTTAGACCGAGGGGATCCCAAAAACAAATAGAAGAACGATTCACAAACTTTAGTTCCCCTTATTAAAAGGTTCCTAAATGTTCCTGGCTCGGAGGTATGGTTTTACTGGTGTAGAATCTTTACTTTTGTAATTGTGTTTTTTAAGCCTCAAAAAGGTTCTTCAGATTAGCAGGTCTCATTTACAGCAATTGTTCTTTAAAGAACCATACAGAAGGTCACCAAGCATGGTTCTTCTATAACATCACTCCAAGGCTGAACTCCAACCTGATTCATCTAATTACTGCCTTCAGAAGTCCTTGAATTGCAAATTGGTGGTCTGTTAGATTTGGGTTGGAGGTTGATCTCCAAGAAGAGAGTTGGTAACCACTGGTGTAGATGTTGAATGTATTAAGAACGTCCCCTGCAGTTTTTTAGGTTTTAGGACCTAAATGTTTATGGTACTAGTATGTGTACGTACTTTTGTCTTTCGTGTTGCTAACTTAGCCACAACTATACTTGTTACTGGGAGAAAAGTGGTGAAAAAACCCTAACAACCATACAACACCTGGTAGACCACCAAAACTGACCCCATCAGTTAAACAGCAACAACAGAAAATCAAGCTCCTCTCTTGCGTCAGATTTGAGAACATCCACAGGTGTTTCTGTCCATCTTTCCACTGTGAGAAGACAGCTTAATGCTATGGGTCTAAAAGGACGTGTACCTGTTCATGAACCTTCTCATTGAGAAAAGGAGACAGACATGTCAAAGAAGACGCTGGTGTTTCTTAGAACTGACCACCCCAGAGTCCAGACCTGAACATCTCTGAATGTGTTTGGAATTGCTTGGATTGTCAGAAGCAGAAAATGCTAAACCGGCTTCTAAGACTGAACTTTGGAGTGTTCTCTGTAGCCTTCTTTAAAAACCGGAAAGAAAGCCTCTTGAAAAGAACAGAAGCTGTAATAAAGCATTTTCTGCGGATATGGGTCCAGTACTGTTGCCTTGTGTTGGTCAGTGCTACCTCTTACACTGGCAGCACACTTTTGACCATACTTCACCATCTAGCCCTCAGCAGGCCTTTCCCACTGTCTCTTTCTACCCGGCCTTTCTCTCTTCAGTCTTCCCTCTTCCCCTCTCTCTCTCTCTCTCTCTCTTTATCCAGCTCTATCTTCTGTAGCTCTTTTTCTCATTTGTCGGCTGACTCTGTATGAGCTGTGTGCAGCGCAGATAACCGGTGCAGGACTCCAGTGTTTAAAGGACAGCGCCTCAGGGCGTCCCCTGCCTCTCACCCTACTCTCTCTCTCTCTTTCTCCCCCGATAGATTACTCAATAAATAATAATAATAAAAAAAAGTAATTAATTCTCCCAACTTCTGAGAGCCTCCAGCCTGCAGGCGTCTGGAGCGCGAAGCCTCAAATTGATACAATGTGCATCCTTTCAGATAAACAAACAGTCTATTCGTAACACACAGAAAGGGGTTCTTTCATACCCGCCTAATTTCCCTAACAGTCAAATTGTGTGTTTTTTTGTGCGCTTCGATGTTTGACGAGTCTTTTTCGTGCACGGTTCAGCTCCAGAAAATAGCTCAACAACTGACGGGCTGAAAGGAAATCTGTACGACGCAGATGAAAATGTTTCAAGACACAATTTCACCACAAGGCGAAAGCAGAGTCTTTGTGAGAACCGTAAGGACCTACCAGATTACATTCTACCAAGTGAAAGTGGAGAAACAGCGCGAGGTTTGGAGAATTATAATGAATAGATTTTCTCAAATAGTAATTTAAAGTGTACTGAATGCGGTTTGACCTTTGACTGGACCAGGGAAATGTAATAGACATCAGCAGTGACTTAAGGGAATGGTTCAGCTTAAAATCAAGACACGTTTGGTATCCAAAGTTTGCTTCTCTAGTTTTACACTGTGGTTACGAGGCTGTATGCTTTCTGACTTATGAATTTTAATATTTGTGTATCTTTAAATTACTGAACATATATCCAGTTAAGCACAGGGAAGGAAAATGCAACAACAACATGGAAGAAGACAGGCCAAAATTAGCCTAGCGCTGTGAGCTAACTTTTAAGATGCTAGTAGTGGTGAATGATTGGGAAATAGTATGTTTGTGTTTGGTGAGTAGCAGCCATTTAGGGTGAGCTAATGAGCCAACACTGACTGATATAATGTTGGATGTTTCCTCCTGGATGGTGTGCCAGCATTAAATATATTTTCACTACTTCTGGGCCTAGTTAGCATTAGTAGTTTGCAGCTTAGTTAGCTTAGCTGTATCAGAGCTGGCTGTGGTGTCTCACTTTTTCAGTCATGCCCTTAACAGTCACACTCTGGCATAGAAGTAAAGTATGATATATGGTCACAAAAATGAGCAAAACTGCCATAGTTTCCTGTCCAAACTTAGCGTTTCCCTGAACTGTTTTTTTAATCTTTCCACGATGGAACAGCAATTCCTGTACTCTAATACAGTCCTAAATATAGATATGCGTATGTGATTTCTGAAACTGTAGCGATACATGCTATTGCTGGTCACCAGCAAAACCAACATAAGATATGTTTTGGATGCTGGTATGCTGGTCAGCAGCAATGGAAGTTAATATGCTGATCACCACTCAAACCAGGATACATTGTATTTTGGAGTGACCAGCTAAACCAGCACCACACCAGCAAAAACCAGCATAGATCAGCTTAAATCAGATAGACCAGATGCGTGCTGGTCTGTGCTGAGCCGGGTTGGCAAAAGTAATTCCAGCTCTAACTACTGTTGTTAGTTACAATGTACAGTATATATATATATATATAAACAAAAAGGAGCTCTGAAAGCAGAAGGGAGGCAGCAGAAAGAGACAACCAGAGCAGAAGCAGTAGCAGACAGTGGATCGGTAGTTGGTGGGGGTGTGAAGTACAAAGGCTTCACTGGGACTGAGTTAGCCTCAGGACTAGCCTGCCTGCAGAGAAGATAGCAGAGGCCTCAGTTCCCAATACCAGCCTGTGTGCCAAAACACACACGCACACACACTCCTAATCTGGCCCTCAGTGGATTATGAAGCCCTTGTCGCCGCTATCTCCCCCTCTCCCAGTCCCCACTGCCCTCCGGTGGTACCTTCAAGTTTAGCGGAGGTCAGGGGGGCAAAGCGCGGAGAATGCGCCCTCCAAGTGTGTGCGGGCGTGCGCGCGTGAGTGTGTGCGAGTTATCGGAGGCGTGCAGAATACCATCTCGCACCTTCACTGATCTGCCAGCCTGATACCCGACTCAGCTGGAAATTGCGAAAGATTTTTTTCCCCCTTCGTAGTTGCTATCGCATGTGGGTTGATGTTATAAAAGGGAGACCTGAGGGGGTGATTAGAGTCAGGATGAGAGGGGGGGTGTGGGGGGTGTTGGAGGAGTGTATTATAAATAAGCATGTTCCTTTAATTCCTTTAATTCACCAGCCTTATGGACAACCCATGTTCATCCTTCAGTTTAGCTGTCTGCTTAAACGGATACAGGGCCAAAGTAGATAACAGACAGTTTATGCAGTTGCACCGTCTCAGCTTCATTGTGTTCTCATTAGGATATATTTTAATGGGACATGGAACAGATACAGTATACATTAATGCGTTAACAAAGGGGACAGCCATCAATTCTTAAAATTTTCTGCACACTTAAATTGCTAACATGTTAATAAAGTAATTTGGAGTCAGTGGTGGTGAAGGAAGGCAGACATCCCAAGTCTTTAATAAAGTTACCTCACAGAAACTTATTGGATTAAATGGTTATGGAAACACTGCCTGATGCTATACGCTGACGCTGACGATAGTTTGGGCCAGAAAACATAAATATTTTAAAAACCATTCATGCCATAGAGTTACACGCTGAGTGTGTGAGTAACATAAAGTAGTCCCAAACAAAACTTATATTACCACAATTTTGTCAACATTACGTATGAAATATTCAGATGACGTGTAGGTTCCCTGGTTATTTTTAAAACTAAATAAAATGGTTATATACCGTCGCTGTCCAATGAAAAACATGTTTCCATTTTTGTCAGTTTTTACTTTTATGCATCATTTGAACACTGCAGCTGCCGTTTACACTGTGTGAAAATTTCGTGATGGATGGACCAACAGCAATGGCCCATTGGTCCAGAGATAGCGACCCCAGTACCAGCACCACTGTTAAGGAAGTCGGTAAGTATTAACACCAGAGAGATGTCCAAATCCCCAAACTCTACACAGTGCTGCTTTTGAAAGCCTCAGACCTGTTCTACTGTAGAGCTTATTATTCAGTAGTTGCATGGAAAACAATGTAAACTGATGCAACAATGCTTAATAATAAAAGGTCCTAGGTATTTAACAGGTTGACCCCCTAAAGTCTAAGGAACCCAAATGTGGGCATGTGATACACATTAGTTTCAGAGTAGTTACTGAGTAGTCTATTGTAGTTCATGAATGAAAGTCTTCAGACTGATAAGTGAATAATGAGCTAGTTAAAAGGGTTACATTTTGATGATGTGAAATTCTGAGTCAGATCACTTGAACCCCCTTTATACATGTATAAGGCCATATCATCATTGCCAACCAAGCATGTATCTCCATTTTTGTCTACTTTTGATTTTTCTAGAATTTTGAATGTATAATTCGAATGTGGCGCCTGCACTGCAGGAAAACTTACAATAAATGGATCAATAATAATGTTTCTAATTTGATAAAAAAAACTCTTTACATAAAGTTGCATTAAAAACATGTTTCCTTCTTCTGTAAAGTTGCTATTTTGGAGATTTGTGGGTCCTTACAATTTATAGGTCGTCATAATTTCTCAGTCCTATAACTGCATGATGGTAAATAGTCCTGTCCGAATAAACAATGAATAACTAAATAACAGGCTTGTTCAAAGGGGTTAAGTGAACTGGCTTTGCTTAATTATGTAAGAGCACACATTTACTGTTTTCAATCAAACACCACACACACCAGTCAAACCACAGTGGCCTTGCCCTGCCCTCACACTGCACATTTATCAACTGGTGATCAGGCGTTTTTGTAAGAAATCTGCCACGCAGAAATCTCTACCACCACCCCCCCGAAACCCCAACCCCCCAAACCCCAAGGCAGGCTGGCTGTCCTAGCGCAGCCCCCATCTGAGGAGACAAAATGACTATTTAAAAATAACAGTGGTTGCATAAATTCAATTAGGGGGCTTTTGGTCACGGTGGAAAGCGAGCGCGGGGCAATTAACAGGCCTGCGAGCAGCCCAGCCAAGCCGACTGGTGGCAGGGAGCAGATGACGGGGGCCGAGCCGGGTGTCACTGCCTTAATTGGCCGCAGCACATTAATCAAATGTGAAAAGAAGCTTCCGTCTAGGAGAGAAGGAGGGAGAGAGGGAATGGGGAATGTGAAGGGGAGACAGAGAGAGAGAGAGGGAAATGAAAGAGTTTGACCTGTGAGGTGCTGAAGGGAAGAAGCGAAGGTGTGATAATTGTGTACAATTAGGACTCTGATTGGCACTGACAGAATCTGGGCACTGACAAGGCCAGGCACAGATGAGAACCATTAGCGGCCATTGGAACAAGCTGTCACTCCTCACAGCCGCTTAACTGCATCAAACAGGCCGCATATGGCTCCCCCTCACCAAGGCTTTCTCCTTCTCTCTCTCTCTCCTTTCCTTCACTTCTTCTGTCTCGCTGTTCGACTGGACCTGTCTTCTACATTAATAAGAGCTGGATAGGACGGGTAACCTAGCGCCCATCACACGGACCCTGGACATGTGTGTCCTCACGGTTCTGCACTTGTATTGATTAACTGTTGCCTACTGTTAATACTAGACTGCAGTGATTAGTCAACAAAGTCAACAAGGTTGATTGTGGAAAAACAGCTTTAAGTAGTTTTATTGAAGTTCTTCGGCTGGCTTCCCAGTGGCCATTCCGACTATCAAATCAAATATTATTCCTGTAACTCTGTATTAGATTAACTAGGACACTGCTAGGACACTGTTGGCTTTCTGTGTGTGGAATGGTATGGCTCGATGTTGAGCTGCTAGTGAGCAACGGAAGTAAAAGAGGAGTATAAGCACCCACTGCTGTGAGACCAATTCGCACATGTCCACCATTCCCACCATTCCGGGATCCAACACAACTGCAACTGTACTGATTTCAAAACATCTGCCACAATAAGAACTTGCTTGCTCGCCTATCAAGAAGAGTATCCAGTCCACCTTCACTTTTGTAATTCATACATTCATTATAGTATATATATATACACACACACACACACACACACACACACACATGGGGAATCACCATCACCACAGCAGGGCTATGATAGAGCAATGTGAGAGGAAATGGCTAGTTGGTTAGTTGTGGCCCTATGGTTAGCATCAAAGCTTTGAGTCACATAACAGACTTTTACTGTACAGGTTTTCTGTTCCTGTCTTCTTGTAATTAGGCATTAGTAAAATACACTAGCCAGGGACAACATTCTTAGACTCCTGGATAGCATGCTACTGGAGAAGCTGAGGCTTAGCCACCTGGACACCCATGACTTATTCAGTAAATATTACAAAACTAGTTCTTAGCTTATGTAGTTATGAAAGTGAGAGCTGAAGTGTGGGCCCTCATATGGACCCTTGCAGTTTAAATACGCCTTCTACTGGGGTGCAGTGGCAAAGCTCATGGGGCATGATCCTCTATTCTCCGCTAGTGACATGCTTGACTGGCTGTGGGATGGATTCAGCCAGCAGGAACAAGAGAAGCCCCCCTCACCTTCAAGAAACACACACACACCCAGCGCTCACTTCATGACGGCGCCTCGGCCGAATTAACCAGCCCATTTTATGATTCCAGGAGAGTGCTTGCAGTGCGGCTGTGGGAGCGTGCGAGCAAGAGAGAGAGAAAGAGAGAGAGAGAGAGAGAGAGAGAGAGAGAGGGTATAGCAAGGGGGCTGGAGTTGGGTTGGGGGGGCATTGTTTGCTAAAAACAGCAGGGAAGCGTCCCAGTGAAAAATGTCAGGTCAAATTGTTCTTGACAGTGTTAATATCTGCACCTCATAGCGATAATTACATGTAAATAAATAGTGAAATAGCTCTCAGCTGGAGGCAGAGAGCAGAGGGTTGCTTCCACGAGCCAGCCAGCTGGGGACCCCAACCCACACACACGCTCATTTTACACACCAGAGAGAGAGAGAGAGAGAG
>CM067494.1:6550631-6595416 GCA_034552555.1 Semaprochilodus insignis
CGACACATTTGCCAAGGAACACAGTTCCCAAGAGTTGAGTTTAAAAACCCATTTAAAGAGACTTAATGGTGAGCATGGGTCTCCTATTACCTGCTCCATCTAGGGCTCTGTGAAGGATAGAGGAGGAGAGCTCTCCCCTGCCTGGCCCAGCCTGGCCCAGCTGCAGAAGTGCAGTAAACTTGGGCATATCTTCCCAAGATAACATCAATTACTGATTTTCTGCCTAGTTATACAGCCCCATGGAGCTGTATTAACTTCATCAGTGTGGATATCTGATGGAGTTTGGGAAACAAACACTGCTGGAGATCTCGCTGATGATGTTCCATCTTCTGTTCAACTCCCCCACCAAACCTCAAACCCCATTCCCCATGGAGAAATAGAGGAACATGGGGCTGGTTGTCACACTGGGTTGGTTGGCAGTATCTACTGGTACATCAGGATTCCTCACCTTCTCCTTTTTCACCTTCAGGAGGTTAACTCTGTGGTGTTTCTGCTGTTATCTTACACCACAGAGGAAAACGTCTGATGTTTTGAGTTTGTAATGAGAGGGATGTGAATGCAGCTTACAATCAATGCAGCATCGGTGTATTCTTTGCTCCCATTGCTTGAGCTTGATGATAATTACCATGTCGTTTAGCATAACAGCCCTTGTGTGGTTGATTGTCACATTCATGATGTGCATGGTTGTCACATGCACCTCTGGACACATCGCTGATGTTGGGAAACCAATGGATCTCCTTGTTTTAGTTTTGAAGACAATTTTGAAGTTGCCTGTTGTGATGTATGATGTAGGTAAACTGCATGATGAATGGTGTGTAATGTGTTAGTGTACTGTAAGTAGTGTGTTGGTGTACAGTAACTCAGTAAGTGTAATGTGTTAGTGTACTGTAAGTAGTGTGTTGGTGTACAGTAACTCAGTAAGTGTAATGTGTTAGTGTACTGTAAGTAGTGTGTTGGTGTATCTGTCCTTTCTTTTGGCTTATGTGTGCATAAAAATGTAACATGTCAAATGAAAGAAGCGTGAAGTGAGCCCACCAATCAGGGCACAGTGGTCACTTTGTTTTGAGCTTGTTTTGACCTGTTGGACAGAGCTTGGTTCTAGCTAATGAACTGTTCGCCTTCAGTGTTTTGTGCTTATGATCATTTGAATAGACATCAGTGTCATACGTTTACTCTCCGTACGGCATTTGAAGGTAAATATTTCGGTACTTTTACTCAAACTTCTATTTTACCTTGGGGATCGCTGCTTTAACTCAGCTACATGGCTTGTGTACTTTGTCTACCACTGATGAATGGACCAAAAGAAATGGCTCAATATGGCTTGGAACTGGTCTGGTTTAATTGACTTGTATTAAGAGTAAAGTATGTATTTTCCTTTTCCTGTAAAGATACCATTTTGGAGATATGAGGTTGTTGTTCCAACAGCAGCGATATGGCTTAATTTGGATTTCACTGAATTTTCTGTGAATCCAGCCTTTATGTTTTGACAAAACAATGAATTCGACTACATGATCTTGAATAAGTCAAAATAATAGATCAATTATATCTCCATTTATGTAAATATGTCTTTAACATTTCTTTTTCTCTGATGAAAAGTGAATTTTGGTATAGTCATTTAGTATAGGTTTACCTAGTACAATGATTGTGACCAACCATATTGTTGGATGGCTGTTATTATATTTTTGGCAGTCAATAGAGGCTAAATTCAGGAAATCCCAGACAATTCAACCAATTCAACCAAATACACATTTATATATAAAGCATATATCCAGTAGCACAACTATCACATACAACTTCTTTAATGTTTCTTGCTTGACTTTGGCATGGTTGATTAATTGATAGTGCAAGGTAAGCCAATCGTGAGACGGGGGTTGAGGGGTTGGTGCACAACATGATTTGAAAACCTAATATCTCCTCATATCTAACACCAATGCAAAACACCACATAAAGCTCCACTCGTTTTGTGCAGGACACCCTGAGCTTTCATTACATCCTCATTTGGCTCATATCAGTTATTTGCTTGGTGAGATAAGAGCACTGGAATGAAAACTGTAACAACCAACCCCATGTGCTCCCTCCAATGGAAGGAAGAAAGGAAGGAAGGAAGGAAGGAAGGGGAAAAACAAGACTGTCTTCCTTGTTCTTTCTCTGACCTATGCTTTCACCAGTAAGCTTGTGGCCCTCTCCTTCCCCCCATCCAACACCTGCTGTGCTGCAAAATGAAAAGGGGCCAAGAAAAAAAAAAAGTCAAGAAAGAAAGAAATGGGTCCATACCTCCAGCCCAGCCAAGCACAGCTTAATAGATCTCATTCGGACACAGTCCACCACAAAACTTTCTAACAAGCGGCGACAACAACAAACCGCTAGGTCGTCGGACGCGGATGGCTTTTCCTCCAGTCCGTAATGAGAAAAATGTGCGGTGTTGTCTGGATGGGTTACGGGATTGGAAGGTGGACGGCTGTCCTGGGATCAGCGGGGATCCATTACCGTCGGCCACTGGGCCACCGCAACCCATTTGCCCGGGAATCATGAAATTTCGGTCAATCTTTACCAGCCACCGCCAGCCCATCAAGAGCAGAAATGGCTCGCTTGTGCACGCGCACGGGGGCCTATCTCCACCGAACAGATGTTGTCTGAAGAGGTTCAATATAGCTGGAGTTATTTTTCATCTCCAAGAGCGGAGATGCACAACCTCTTTTTGAATTGGATTTTTTTTTCCTGGCTTGAGTTACAGGCCGGCAGAGAGGAGGAGAACGATATCCGAAGACATCAAGTTAGAACTTCTATGCTATCCCTGCCAGCTTAAATTGCCTTAATTGGAAAACACTGATGGAATGCTAAACATCTCTTCAGACATCCTAATGCTTGGGTCCAGCAAAATCTAATTAGAACAAATCCTAAATGTTATCAATCAGTCCAAATATTTTTGCTGTCTAAAGTTTGCTTTCACACAAAAGATATAAGGCTAATGTAGCTAACAAGTCACTAATGGAAGTGTATACTCCACCAATTAGCATTGTGCATTCTCAGTAATAGGCTACATGGTTTCTCACACTGTGACATACAATTATCTATAACAATAAACAATGTACAAGATTCCAAGCATGTCGTATATTGCCAGGAACCACATATGTCCATTTGAGGTTACTTAAGAACTGATATGAGAGATTTTACTGCTGAAAAAAAAGACAAATTCAAGCTGGTCTATGTTGATCTTGTGATGGTTTAGCCAGTCATGCTACATGGTCATCCAAAATACATCTTATGCTGGTTTGCTTCCATGCGAACAATAGTGATACTACAATAATCTGAATTATTAGGTTAAAAATGTTTCTAAGAGATGTGCCACCCAGAAGCACGCTATCCTGATCATTGGTTCATGATGTTTGTATTTAATTTCTGAAGCTGAAAATGTTTTGGATTAAACTATGTAGAAAGGCAATCTTACAGCTCAGTCTCAAAACTATAAACAGGTGCTAGGTAAAATAAACCTAACCTAAACCTAGTTAGGTTAGGTCTGGTGCTACAGGGTGCTCCCAAACGAGTTAATATCATTGGTTTGTCATGGTGGTTCGGTGCAAAATTGATGCTTAGTTGTTTTTATACAATAAACATACATAATTCAGTACTTGTAGCATTTTTGAGCTCCATTTATAGGGCTTTATAACAGTACCTTATGTACATTCATGTTGTAAGTGAGCCAATCAATCAGCATTGAGTAGCAGTAATTGGCAACCAATCAGCACTCAGTAGCAAGAATGTAAAACAATTAGCACTCAGCAGCAGTAATGCTAACCAATTAGACCTCAGTAGCAATAATACTAACCAATCAGTGCTCAGTAGCAGTAATGCCAACCAATTAGCAGTTAGTAGCAGTAATGTTAACCAATTTGCACTCAGTAGCAGTAATACTAACCAAGCAATGATTAGTAGCAGTAATTCTAACCAATTAGCACTGGCAGCAACATAGTTTGCAACAGAAAAACTAAGAAAACCACTTGTCAGTGAGGCTAACCGGCAGTTTGCTCGGGAGCATAAAAATTGGAGTCTGGAGCAATGGAAGAAGGTCATGTGGTCTGATGAGTCCAGATTTACCCTGTTCCAGAGTGATGGGCACATCAGGGTAAGAAGAGAGGCAGCTGAAGTGATGCACTCATCATGCCTAGTTGCCTACCGTACAAGCCTGTGGGGGCAGTGCTATGATCTGGGGTTGCTGCAGTTGGTCAGGTCTAGGTTCAGCAACGTTATGTGCCCAAAGAATGAGGTCAGCTGACTACCTGAATATACTGAACCACCTGGTTATTCAATCAACAGATTTTTTCTTCCCTGCACAAGCACATTCCAAGATGACAATGCCAGGATTCATCGGGCTCAAATTGTGAAAGAGTGGTTGAGGGAGCATGAGACATCATTTTCACACATTGGCCACCACAGAGTCCAGACCTGAACCCCATTGAGAAACTTTGGGATGTGCTGGAGAAGACCAAATCTCCCATCATCAGTACAAGATCTTGGGGGGAAAATTAATGCAACTCTGGACAGAAATAAATGTTGTGACATAGCAGAGGAATGTGGAAACGATGGCAAAGCGAATGCGTGCCGTGATCAAAGCTAAAGGCGGTCCAACGAAATATTAGAGTGTGTGACCTTTTATATGGCCAGGTAGTGTACTAAATATGCATGAAGTATAATAAGTTTTCTTAGCTTTTTAGTGGAATACATCTTTCTACAGAGAAATANGCCAGGTAGTGTACTAAAGATGCATGAAGTATAATAAGTTTTCTTAGATTTTTAGTGGAATACATTTTTCTACAGAGAAATACCTAGAAACATGTTTCAATTATAGTCGTTTACTTCCATTTGTTGACTCATTCTACTGAATGTGTTTTGCAGTCAAGGTTTTTGATATAATAGGAGAAGTAGGAAAATGACCAGGCACCACTTAAACTGTCTCTGCTACTACCTTTCAGCCTGGGTCAAGTTTGATGCAGCAATAGTAACCATGGTAGGCGAAAGTTGTTGGATGGGGTCTAAACTTTCATTACTTGATAGCTACTATAGCCTCATAATGTTGGTGCAAAGCTAAGAAGCAAACGTGACTGTCTAAATTTCCAAAGTCCACTGTGCCCAGTTCTTAGGTGAATGATTCCTCTAAGTTTTTGCCCAGACTGGGTTCCGCTGAGCATGAAGTGGGGACGTGGGGTTGGGCCATAAGTGACTGCAGCAGATGCTCGTGAGCCTTGCGTGCGGTAGGGAGGCCGGACGTTTCGTGTGAAAGCGCTGGCAGGGACAGCTCGGAGGGTTTGAGTTGAGCCTGAACTCTGCCTCCGCTGTCAGGATGGACATATATCTCCAGCCCAATGAGAGCATGATGGCTCTTCCACATGGCAGAAAGAAAGAGAGAGAGAAAGAGCGAGAGAGGACACCCCTCCACAACCACCATTCTTCAGCAGTCTCAAGTTGATGTATAGGAATGCACACAAGGGTGCAAAACTCATTCCGACGTACACACTGCTCTGCTTCGTCGTCCTATTCGGTCATGGCCTTATAGGCTTTAAACAGATTAGGCAGTACGATGCAATTAAACAAACTACAGTGTACCAATATTATTAAGCAATTTACCCCACAGTGATTTGAGCCTCGCCAAAATGACTAATTGAATTTCTGCCTTTGATGTGGACCAGCAGTGTTTCAAAGTCGAGGACGAGAAACAGGGGCCACTGTTTCAAAACATGGTGAATGTTCACAGAACGGAGAAAAAAAGGTGGGAAAAAGAGAAGAGTATCAGAAATTAATTTCCAGTTCCTCCTCTAGCCCAAAGGCTCCCTGTCCTAATCCACAGCGTTAGCCGGGAAAAGGTTTATTACATTATATTTATTATCGAATCCCAAGAAAGGGCCCCTAGAAGCCGCTTGTGCTGCTGGTATTAAAGAGCTAACGTTAATGGAGGGTGGGGGGGAGAAGCTCTCCGTGTTCCGTGGCATTTACGCAGGTTGAGCAGGAGAGCATTAGTGCTTAAAACCTCTGTGCCACGATTAACAATCACGCACACTGCGAGGAGCCCATGTTATCCCTCTGACGCTGGAGCAACGAGAGGAAAAGCTCTTTTTTGTCATCAAATCCTTAATTCTTTCTTCTCGGGGGGTGAAAAAAGAGGGGTAATACCAAGAATGTTTCCCAATCTGCTTTGAGAAAAGGGGGAAAAAAGAAAGGCAGAGAGAGAGAGAGAAAGAGAGAAAGAGAACTCCCAATAAAACATGTGTGAACGAGGGGGTAATTGTGGACAAATGCAGCATTGAAATTCATTTTCAACTCTTTACACACCATTTCAATCTTATTTTCTGCTTGTTAGCCACATCTTGTTGGTGAGGGTCGGCAAGACTGCCCAGTATTGATGGGTAATTGTGTATAATTCACTCTTCACATGCGATTTGCATCAATACGCATCATCTTTTGCCGTTATTTTAGCAGGAGCCCACTGAGAAGCTTTCCTCGACGCCCGCTAATAAGAGGGGGCCAAAAAGGATGAGATGCCGAAGAACAAACATTATCCAGAAGCGCCACAATTCGGCAAGACACGTTCACCCACACACACGCAGAGGACACACACAGCAACAAACAAATCCACTTGTCTACAGCACACACAGACGCACACACACACACCCTGAGCGGACGGCGCAGAAGAAACTCGCAGTCAAAGGCTAATCTAATGCTGCCTATTGACTCAAATGGCAATTAGGACACCGAAGCATCAAATCGCATTCAGTAATTCTCTGCTAAGTCCTTTCATACAGAAGAGAGGATGACAAAGAAATGACAAAAAAGGCATACATGTACAATGCACCTCATCACTGAGGACTGTATACTGTGCAAATGTCTGAGACCACCTTTCCATGTCTTCTATTTTCCAGCCATCACCATCAACACCATCAATTATGAGTCAGTCACTAATAAAGAAGAGGCTTCTGCAATGTCTGCTCTCGGGCTGGCTGTTTGTCCTGTGGAGCTTTTCATTTATTCCTGATCAGTCTATTTTCTGATCAATATATGCTACCACCTTGCCTTACTTTCTCCCTTCCTCTTACCCTGTTAGAAATGGTATTAAAGAGTTGATCACAAAAAAGAAGAGACCTCAAAAACTAAAGGTAATATCATTTTCCCCAGAATGTATTGTCCACCCTTTGTAGAAACCTGCAGGGAGAATTTTCCACACTTCCAAATCTGGCTGGAAAAGGAATCCCAACTACAAATTTAGGCTCAGCCTTTCTTTTCTCACTAATGGCTTCTTTGCAGACACACGTCCTTTCAGACCCATAGTGCTGAATTGTCGTTTCACAGTGGAAGGATGGGCAGAAACACCTGTGAGTTGTTTCAGATCTGGAGTAAATGAAAGCTTTAAGCACTGTTTACCTGATGGGGAGAGTTTTGGTGGTCTACCAGGTCTTGCATGGTTGTTAGTAGTCCCATTTTCTCTGTATACATTATATATACATTTTTAACCTTTTAGCAAAGAAGATTAAAAGTCTAGTGGATTTTTTTAGCCTAACATAGCTCTGTCGATTGGTAGATATGGCATGATCAGGTTGCGTTAAGTTCATCACCTTCTTTACTCAAAATATGCTCTACCAAAAAGTTGATCTTAAAAAATTAAATTAAATCTTAAAGAGTTAAGCTCCAGTTTTGAGTATATTTCTCTGCCCTTCCTTAGCTAAGTTAATGGTCTTAAGTCTAATCTCCTTCAACTATTTTAGATTGACACATGGGAAAAATTGAAACGCAGGTAAGATGTGCTTGGGTAGTTCAGGTACATTATGGAAACATAATGCCAGTGACTCTTTGGGAACAGCTTTTGTCGGGTGGATGCAGCTGTACCTAGTTGGTTTAAGTCTGGAAGGATAGAAGAACTAAAGAGGTAGTGGAACAGATTAAATATTGATATATTGGATATTGCCTTTAGAGTTAGAGGTTTCTGACACGGAAAATCTTGATGTGTAGGAACTAATGGCTATTTTTGGTTACTGGAAATTAACTCAAAAAGGTGGTCTCTGACTTTTGCATGGTATTGTACCTCCTGTATCCCATTAACGTCTACACTTGAAGCATGTAATCTCACTAAAACATCCAATCAGTCATGGCATCTGAATTCTCCACTGTCAGAAATAAAGGTTCTGTGCAGGTGCGTTTTTTGTTATTTGTTTGTGCAAACAATATAAATGTGCTCTCAAAGCTACAGCAGTGGTTTAAAGGTAATTTTGTATCTTCAATATTGTATTTCCAAGCAAAACGTACTATATATATATATATATATATATATATATATATATATATACATATATATACCTTTCCATAACCTGCTGTTTTAACAGAAAACTAGAAGGCTGAAGTCAAGACAAGATATGTGGAATCAATGCAACTTGGACAATTTATTGCAATTATGATTCTTAACTGAACCTACTGAAGACAGGACCTACCACTCCATTCACTAAAGGGGGTACTGCTCCAGTGACTGATCACTGTAGACAGTAAGCGGTCTACTGACCCCCGTCGTGGATCTGGATCTGGCACTTTACAGTTAACTTCAATCCAGCCTTCTGTTCAGATGTTTGGAGTTCTTCTGAAACAATACCAATATCCCTGGGAACTCTGGGCAACCCTCCTAAGCTGGTCTTCATATAGGCTTTGTCCCACACAAGACAACCATTCTATTGTAGCCCAAAAAGGATTTAAAGGAGTCTATGCCAAGCCGTGGCACTCATGCAACTCCACACACTGGTTAGAATTGTTAGCGTTCTAATCATATGCAAGAACAACTACAGCAAAATGGAAACTTCATAGTCAATGTGGGATATTATGACAACATACTATAAATCAACTTCTTATTCCTCTCACAGGTTTAGGCCAATAGAATCCAATCTCATTCTATCCCTGGACATTGTACTTTTTCCTGCTCCAGCACTTTCCCACTTCAACTAAGGATGGGCGTGTTAAATAGCTGATTAGCTGGGCCAAGTATATCCCAGACAGGAATACTCCAGGACCAAACCCAGTAGGCTGAAGCTTCTGCTAATGTACCAACCTGTGGGGAGAGGCCGTTGCTCACTGGGTTCATGTGGTTGCTTGAAGCCGAGGGGCTCATGAAGGTGTCCGAGTAGCTAGAGAAAGTGTGACGATTGGACGAGAGGCCATAGGCGGAGCTGCTGTCAGCTGAGAGTCCTCCCTGGTGCATGGAAGAGGGCGGAAGAGGCTGGGGTCGATGTAATGTACTGCTGCCATCTAGAATACAAGGGTGTACCGTGTTAGAACACACTAAAGCAATTTCATTGGAGCCCTATAAATAGACGTGTAGAAGTCGCATGGTTCTTACCCTGTGAGAGGGTGGTGCTAGGGTAGGTGGTCTCTGGAAGCTGATAGGTTGGTAAGGTTGGCATCCCAGTGGGAGGGAATCCTCCAGGTAACAGGTGGTTGAACGCTGCCAGCTGATTGGCTCCAGCCTGCTTACGCCACCTGGCTCTTCGGTTGCTGAACCACACCTAGAAACAGAATGTAAACGAAGGACGGACAGTTACAACCAAATAGGAACCAAAATGGGTTTTCCAAAATTGCCTTTCTGTGTGATCTCTTTACATAAGCAAGACATGAACCTAGCAATGGCTTTACTGTGCTGATTGTCTATAAGTATGTGATTGAGTATGCATCCCTGTGGGAACCGTGCTTTAAGTGCTCTGTTATTCTTGCTAAGTGACTGAGGCTGTGATCTATGTAAACAAGCCTCCCTAAGCCACCTTCAGAGAGGCAAAGTGACTATGAGGTCAGAGGTAGGCCACACATCTCAGCTGTTTATCAACCTGCTACACACTTTTAGGACAGCCCAACTACCACTGTGCTGTGCTTCCTCAGTTCCATACAGTCAATATGCATTTCAAGCCTTGTTTCTTGTTTTTATACAGTATTTAAAAGAGGTGCAACACGCCTGCGAGCCTATGTCAACCCTTGAAAAACACATAAATAAACAAGGCATGTTTGTTCCCCTAACTGAAAGAAGTATCCACCATTATCGACCAAATCCTCTTTTCTCCGACTCATTGTCATCAAACTACAAAATAAGCTCCCATAGAAGCCAAAGCGACTCCAGACGCTCTTCTTTAACTGAGGGTAATTTACACATTGTAAAAAGGCTTCTGCTTCAGCAAAACATGAATATAATTAGAGGCTGTGAAAAGGCTTGGCCCGTACAGACGGCAACCTGCTCTATTTCCCCGGGACAAGGCCGGGGCCCCGTGTGCGCCAAAGGTTGAACGACATTGATCTATGCCTCGCTCTGGCAATTCATCCACACTTAATACACTGTCAGCGCAGTTCATCTACTGTTGTGTTTCAAACGGGCCGGCCCATTGTGAGGCCAGATGAAAGGGGGGGACAAAGGCCTCTCAATACGGCAGAGCGAACACTGGCCACAAAGAGTGGGCGTCCCTTTTTAAACAGGCCTTTAAGAGTTCCACTTTCATGGTATGCACACAAGGACACACTCTATTCGGAGGCGACGACACCGCAGACACACTCGCCAAAAACACACACACGCACGCACACAGATACACACACACACCCTTGCCGGCTACCCCTCGACAAAGCGGTATTTATATTGTCTGTGTGCAAAACTGTCAGGCTGCTAGCAGCTAGCATCTCATTCAGAACGGCTTCAATGGACCTTTAACGTTTGATGCGGCTAAAGATGACTCTTACCCATCTGTCAAGTGTTGGGTTCAAACCCTCTTTTTTCTTCACTTTCAGAAAGCACTAACCCCCCCAGCCACTTTCAGATTCTGAGGGGACATTTACCCCCCCACCAACCTGTCGACCCCCGCCTTAACCCAGCCCCAAGTCTTAACCCAAGCCCCTCTGGCATGAAAAAAGGCTACGAAAGTGAGTCTCATGTCCTTGAGAGGCTCTGTAAGGGTGCGCTGGAGCGGGTGGCTAGGCTTGAACTGGCCTCCTACTGGGCCTGGACAAACAGTTTGCCTGGCCCCAGGGCAGGGAAGCTGTGATGCACCACTTCCTTCCCCAGAAACTCCAAAAGGCAGCGAACCCTGTGGTGCCACCTGACCTACGACCCCGGGACCCTACTCTTGACCCTGTCAGCCTTTCATCTCCACAGCAACTGTCTTCCTTCTTCTCCATCCAAGAGGGTGAGGTGGTCCTGAATCATCACAGTGAAGTTGCATAAACTTTAAATGCACCATAAAAACTTTATGGAATTCCAATTTTTCCCTTTTCTTGATACTCTGAGTTTGTCAGACATATGCACAAAGCAGTATAGGCACACTTCGGAACCAGATTTTAGTTCCTGGGCTGTAGTTTCAGGAAACTTTCCGGTTCCTACTCCAGACTAGGTACTTTTTAGGAGAATTTTGGAACCTTTTGAGAATTTATGTCTAAGGCCAAGGGTACCTCCCTTCCAACATCTGGACATCTGGAGTAATCGATAACACAAGCAAAACAAGTAAGGCAGCTCATTATCACTGTTGTTAGGTACAGGACCTGTTTTTGTGGTGATGTTAATTGTTAATGTAATATCATCATAATGTAACATATCTATATATTTAATTATAGCTTTCTGGGGGGCTTTTGTCCCATTCTGACTTATGATACAGCTGTGTGCTAATGACAGACTTATTGTAGATCCGACAGTATTGTTGATCGCAGCATTACCCTATGAGCTCCACTTTCACAAGGTATTGCATGGGTTTAGAAGTTCCATACTTCCCACCTCAATAAATCTACTCTCCCAAAAAATGTTCATACTTGTCCCCAAACCTTCTCATTATGAGATTACATCTGGCCCCAAAGACAAGCCAGGAGTGGAGTTTGCCATTTAGAATGTCCACCATACCAAATATCCACCGGAACCTTTAAATTTACGATTTCTAAATACATACAAGTGAATAGGTTATTGAGTTTACCAGCAGAGCAAGTGAGAAAGAAGAACCCGCAATCAAAACACAAAGGCATAAAATCATTTTCCAGCATCAAAAAGTCTGAGCAGTCAGCTCACATGACCAGGTCCACTGAACAGCTAAGCAAAACAGCAACTTAAACGGGAATTCCAGCAATTTTTCAGAGTTTTAAAGTCATTCAGATTGGTTTGATGGTTTGAAGAACTTCATGTATTCCTCCACCATAAATTGATTAAAATAAAATGAAACAGAATTCTTTTGTTTGTTTGTTTGTTTGGGGCAATAATAATAATAATAATAATAACCTTTAGCAAAAAACAACAATTAGACCATTTGGTAACATATGTTTTTAGTGACTCAAAATTTGCTCTACCAAAACATTCAGCAGGAAGTTGAAGGGTTAAGACCAAAATTGTATCTCACTTCTACCTTAAGACAACGTCTCAGACATTAAGTAATCACTTCATGTAATAACTTTCTAGGAAGGAGCTTAAACTAATTAAACTCTTCGGATGTCTGGTTCTTGAAACCCTCATTGTGAACATTTCTGGCTCAGCAAGTTTCTTGAGAACAGAGTCTTTCATCCCAACTGTTAGAGTTCCCCTTGAAATCTCAGTCTCCTCCATGCTTGCTGTTGCAATACTCTTTCCACATGCTGAAATGACATGACCACCGCATCACTTATCACTTATTTTATATAACCTTTGGGAATGCCAAAATGGAGTTCCTTCAGAATAGTTCCAGAACTATTTTGTTTTTCAGAAGGTCCTGGAACTATTGGTGGAGATGAGCCTGAAGACCACACTGTGCTACACGAGGCTACATTGCGATCCTCGCCCGTAATTCTATAAAGAGATTTGAAATCCTCTTCTCACTCTCACAGTGGAGACTCTTCATCCTTGCAGTCGGCAAGCTGAGACAATGGCTCTAGATCTTGTGCCCTGGCCATGTGGACACCCGTCTGCCTTAATCATAAGAGGAGCCTGTGAAGCCGATCTGACTAAGTGAATTTGCCATGAGGCCTTTGAATTGAAAGCGGCGTCACCGAGGAACACAAGTTAGCTGGAATGCCAGCAGTCCGCTGCTCTATCAAGTTAAAGCTTCCAAACATTGAGGCCTATGTACCCATATAAAAACTGTTCTGTTTAGCGTGGATGGAGGTGGGGAGGGTAGGAGATGAGTGCATTACCAAATGCCTGTTTTTTTTGTGTGTGTGTGTATAAGGATGCTACTTGGGTTTAGGCCACACCAGCCGTTGCCTGTGAGCTGGATTTGGGGCTCCGCTCTGGAACCCGATCACAAAGTCACCTTGGACAGTCCCAGATTCCCGCACTCCACAATCCAGTCTAATTCCTCCGCAGAGACGCGCCTCATCCTTCCCCCTAGGAGGCCGTGTGTGTGTGTGCAAGGGCTTCAGTGCTGCTCCTAGCCTCAACACTGCTTGTCTACAGAGACTACGACTCGGCTGCATACTGGGGGAGGACATGGAGTCTAAGTAACAAACAAAACCAGCAACAAGGATGTAAAAGTATTGTTTTGTGGGGCTGCAACTAAACCATCATAGATTCATCAATAGACTATAGCTATAGAAATCAAATCATTATGCTTAAGCATCCACTGTTAGAATGTCCAAATGTGTCAAGGGTGCAAGCACTTGTTTTAGAGACTGTGTGCAAATATATATGGTATTAAAGATATATAAAGAAATATATATGGTTTAAAGATAATTATTCACAAGAATTTCAACATTCAACATATTGTCCTCATATTTCTGAAACAATGTCTTATGATGTACTGTGGAACATAAACTTAGCCCAAGACCGGTTTGATGCGGTACATGGAAAAAACTCCATGATGTTGTCAATACCAAGGCATGTTTCGAATCCAGATTTGGCTTCATTAGTTTAGAACAGGATCTGTAAAGTTAACATTGCTAACAATGTCTATAACTTCATAGTCACCCAATTAAACAATATCTACAATCTAACAGTCACTCAAACTAACAATCTCTACAATCCAATAGTCACCCATACTAACCATCTCTACAACTCAATAGTCACCCAAACTAACAATCTCCACAACTCAATAGAAACTCAAACTAACAATCTCTACAACTCAATAGTCACCCAAACTAACAATCTCTACAACTCAATAGTCACCCAAACTAACAATCTCCACAACTCAATAGTCACCCAAACTAACAATCTCCACAACTCAATAGTCACCCAACCTAACAATCTCTACAACTCAATAGTCACCCATACTAACAATCTCCACAACTCAATAGTCACCCATACTAACAATCTCTACAACTCAAGTCACCCAAACTAACAATCTCTACAACTCAATAGTCACCCAAACTAACAATCTCTACAACTCAATAGTCACCCAAACTAACAATCTCCACAACTCAATAGTCACCCAAACTAACAATCTCCACAACTCAATAGTCACCCAACCTAACAATCTCTACAACTCAATAGTCACCCAAACTAACAATCTCTACAACTCAATAGTCACCTAAACTAACAATCTCTACAACTCAAGTCACCCAAACTAACAAACTCCACAACTCAATAGTCACCCAAACTAACAATCTCCACAACTCAATAGTCACCCAAACTAACAATCTCCACAACTCAATAGTCACCCAACCTAACAATCTCTACAACTCAATAGTCACCCATACTAACAATCTCCACAACTCAATAGTCACCCAAACTAACAATCTCTACAACTCGATAGTCACCCATACTAACAATCTCCACAACTCAATAGTCACCCAAACTAACAATCTCCACAACTCAATAGTCACCCAACCTAACAATCTCTACAACTCAATATTCACCCATACTAACAATCTCTACAACTCAACAGTCACCCAAACTTACAATCTCTATAATTCAATAGTCAATCAGTATTGATTGAATTTTAAGAATTTTAAGACATCCAGTGGGTCCAAAAGTTTAATTAGGGGACCCCCTGTATTTGCACAGTGTTTGATAAGTAGAAAATAGTGTAAATTAGCCATTTTTGCCATACTGTTACATGAAGAATGCATTTAATGTGGCTTGGAGACTGTGTCTTTGCAAATTTGCTTGGACAATTCATTAGAATTAATTAGAACACAGAAAGCACACCAACACACATAACCAAAAGGGTGAACTTTGGGGCAGAGATGGCAAAAATCCATATCACCACATTTGATTTAACATAGCACACTGCAATCTGTCGGAATGTGTTATACAAGCATCATAGAGCATTATAAGCTCTATCAGCTATCACTGGGGTTTGTCAGATAATTGTTGCAGCCTGAGTGTATGTGTTTACAGACACCATGTGCCGGTACTATGCTACTGGAAATGACAGCATTAGGCCACTGCAGAATCTCCATAGCACAGTAATCACTGTAATTGGAACAAATGGAGCTGAAAAACATGCCTTTCGCTACCCTTTGGATGGAGCTAGCTTCATTGTTGATGTCAATTATGAATATCTCTTTGTATCTATGTATACTGTATGTAGGTGTAAATCTATGTCAGTGTGTTGGTGTGAGTCTTTGCTAGACTATCAAGGCTCCAACCCAAAGACAGGGATCCGAACCTGTTCCCTTCTGTCCAGCGCAGCCGTCTATGGAGATTTGTGTTTACGGCACACACCTGTCACGGATAAATGGGATAATACTGCACGCACACACACGCGTGCGATTTCCCTTCTTTCAGGCTGTTTACTGTCCCGTGCTTGCGAGAACAGTGGTAGTCTGGACTGGCGACTCCACGCACTCTCTATTCACTCTATTCACTGCAAACAAGCCTCTACAAATTACAGAGGGCTATGAAATGGATCCTGGTTGCAATGATTTCGACTGTGAATGAAGGAGCCTAGGATTAAACAAGAAACAACTGCTTTTATTAACCATATATAACATTTAATCCGTCGTTTAAACCAGCTGTGTGCATGGACTAAATCAAACCGTAATAATACAGCCCTACACTATGTGCTTTCTGTCTCTCTTTCTCTCTCCCTCTCTCTGACTCTGCCTGCCAGACTGGCACTATGCTAATTAATGTAGCTGGGAGTGCGGATCGCAGAGAGGAGAGTAGGATTAGCCTGATAAGTATCAAAGAATACAGAGCGACTGAAAGAAAGTCATTTAAATTCTAATAATAAGAAACTGTTCGAACATTCACACTGATGCATTGCAACAATTTTGCTCCTCTGCAATCTACATAAATCCTATTTATTCTTTTATGGCGCGTAAGCCTAGGCTCCCAGGAACGGGACTTGCCTGTTGGGCTGGGTGGGATTTCTGTTATGCCGCTCCCCTGTTCTCAGTGCAACACAATTCAGCGTAATCCTACATCAGACTCAACAATGCTGCATTCACTGGATAAGTATGTAGCACTGATAGAACTATCGGCAGTACTACTGCCAGTACTAAAGCAGTCAAGATGATACCACTAATGCTAATCTCAACCATTAGCGCTAGCTTGCTCTTGGTGTGCTTCAATATTCAACTACGGCATATTAGGCCAATGCTTACTGTCATGCTAAATTTCCTTGGCAGTTTACAGTTGAACAAATGGGCTGACAACAAGAAAAAGAATAAGATAGCATCCCCTTGGCTGTTGCTAGCATAGAGATGCTAGCACAACTCCCAGATAAAGGGAAGCTAACTACATGCCAAATTGATTTCTACGGTTCATAAAAGGCAATGCTTATACCTTATTAGATTGCCCTAACTATAATAGCTTCATGCAAAATGCTCATTGGTACTGAAAGAGGATCTATGTCACACAAGCAGAGATCAGGCAGCTCCATGGCTCTCTGATGAGCGCTAACTGGTGTGGAGTCCGCCACAGCCTCTTAAATACTTCAGCCCAAATAAGACCAGAATGTAATTCACTTTCAGTAGGGGGAAAAAAAAACCCTGATTTACAGCATTCGGCAGGCTCTTCATCTCCTGCTCCCTGCTGCTCCGTCTCTGTAGTCCTCCTTCCTTCAAAACACCCCAGGATTTTATGTTTAACCCAGCTAGCATTTCAAAGGAGAGGCAACAAGTGCACTCTCTGCTGTGATATCTGGGGAAGGGACTCAGTCTACTGTGGAGCTAAGAGACTGGAGGGAAGGAGGCTAGGTTGAGCTCTATGACAGCACCCCAGTCTCCCAAGCTCCCCGTCACGCCAGCCTGGAACTGATATGGATCTGATCCCACGATTTGTCAGCCTGGGCGATAAAACTGCAGCAGGGAACTGGGAGAGCTGCTGGTAAGGGGGTGTCAGGGTTCTGATGAAGATGAATTGAAAGAGGAGCCTCACACAAAGACGTTGGCTGGGGATCTGACACCAGAGATGATGCTCCACAGTAAGCAAAGGGCTATAGGGTTATCAGAGCGGTCAAATGTCATTGCTATCAGTGTCTCGGTGGAACTATGGAGTTGTTATTCAGTAATATATCGATCCATGGTCAGATTATTGACTTGAGGAACCTTAAGAAGATGCCAGTGAGATGTACAAGTGTGAAGAGACCTTTCATAAGGTTAAAGAACCGCTATATAATACAAAGCATCCTCACCAAAGATCTTCAGATCCAGACCTTGACTATAGTTTCAGGTCCTGGATTTTGTATGCACTGATTGGCATGATAGGTGGACAATGTTGAGTTGGAACTAGATACATGGTTTGCAACGGAAGACCTGTTGCAACTGAACTGACACTGGTCTATGAATTTTTTGCTCCTAGAACTGCTCACCCAAGCCAAGGACTTTAAAGAAGCATTGATTTTAATCTTTGGTCTAAATTTATAATCACATGGTCTAAAAAATGCCAGATGAGTTCACATGACTGAAGGAACAAAACCCTGCCGTTCCTGTCCCTTGTGTGATGGCCAAGGGGGTACAGAGGAAGCGCTGCCCTGATGTGCTCTGAGCCTGGAGCAGATGATCCAGGGGTGGAGAGGCCCCTCGTTTGGCCTCTCTCTCACCCCACTGCCCTCTCCTCAAGTCCCACTAAACTGACATCTGCTGGATGGGTCTGCGCAGCTGTGGAGAAGCAGGTCGTCAGCCCGGCCAAAGGTCTGTCCAAAGCCCAGCCTGGAAGAGCCTACTACCAGAAAAAACATCCCAGACTGACCCAGCCAGATGAGATATTCTGTGAAGTTCTGCTAGAAAAAAAAAAACCTCCACTGCCTTGTTGCCCTGCAAAGACATGTACTGGAATATTATGGTGGTTGTAGAGACCTGCCAATGCATCTGGCAATAAAGGGCTTGCGCAAGCTGTGGGTCATTTCTGTAATTCCTTGCGCAACACTTACTTCCAGAATCTTTGGATGGGTGCACTTCCGTACTCGGCCTAACAAGCTGCCGAAACGCACTGTAGTGGTATGAATGCAGACAATGTATCTTTCTGACGATTCCAGCAGGCAATTTGTATGACGGCGCAGATGGAGCGAAACAGACCCAGTGACAAAACCACACATGACATGGGGAAGGAAAAAAGGGGGACTTCCACAATAGTCTCTATAGTCCACAGCCAGACCCTCCCCAGCCCCCCTCCCCAGGCCTTCAGCTGAACAACATTGAAGACCTATGGCTATTATTTACTTTGGTTAACCAGAGTCACTTTCTTAGAGTGACCTTTTAAGAAAATTAAGTTTGAGTTGACCTTTGGAGATTTTCAAAGTGTTCCAGAATTAGATTATGAGGAAAATTGCATTAACAAATTATATCCATGACTCGAATACCTCAGCTCTTCACATGACATCCTTTAGCTCCATTATCCACCACAACGGGGAGGGGAGAGAAGTGTCCTTTTAGTTTCTTCGCCTTGTCCTGTCTTTTCTTCATGTTCTGTCTTTTCTTGTTTGTATCAGTTGCCATAAATACACAAAACTGAGCCCACCTCCCTTTCAAGGTACTCATGCTGGATGTGAAATGTTCGACTGACCTACAAATGTTGCCTTACAGCCATTAATGCAAACATGCAGAAACAGTCGAGGCCTGGGTTGTAAGGCCATATGGCTTTCTGCTGACCATCTAGGGGAGCTGTGACAGTGCGCCTATGGGATGCACATCTGTACATGCTAATGTTGCTAATAGCATATGCAAAGGAACTCAGGAAAAGAGATTCCTGTCGACAAGGTGGACATAAACAAGAAAATATGTTCTTTTCCTTTCCATATTCTACAGTAATTCATAATCTTGGGACACGCTTGTCTGTTTGACCTTCCGTAAGCACAGCATTGGTAATAGCATCAGCATAGTGGCCCTTGGTTCTCCTAACAGATGCAGCAGACAGATCGGCGTACCTGCGTCCCTGGATTCAAATCTGTCTGGGAGGACAACTTAAAGTGTGAAATACTGTGCAAAACAAGCATCAAATAAATATCTCAGTATCCTCCCACGAGTGAGGAAACTACCATTTAGACACATATGTCTTCTTCCTTGAGCACTGGGAGACAGAAAGAGACATGTGTGGAATCCGTTACCGTGCCTTGCACGTCTGTTTTGATGGGGACTGTGAACGCAGGGAATGGGGATCCATGAAGGGCAAGGAAAGAGAGTGAGGGCTGGGAGCGAGACGCCCTAGACCACCCTCTCTTTTATTTTTTTACATGCTCTTGATTGATTAATGTTGTTGTGGGGGCACCGAGTCCCCAGAGGCTAAGAGAGATCACTGATATCTAGAGGGGTTTACAAGAGGCGGTTGTCTTTTAAGTGCTAGGGGAGAGATCCCAGGCCAACGAGAGAGATGAGAAACCCATCAGGAATGCGTTTTGTCTCTTTTTCTCTGTGCTTGACCCCCCCACTCCCCACCAACCCCACCCTCTCTCAGAGAACAGCTGCTGCTATAACTCTACTGTATTTGCTTTTTGGAGTTACATAAAACTACAGGGTGCAAAAGCTGTCAAAAAGCATCTTGCAGGCTTGGGTGCTCCCTGGGCCGACATAGAGCGATGAATTCCCAGAGGCACCGGCGGTCATAACAGCACGGATAAATATATATAAACGGACAAAGGCGATAAACGCAAGGCATGAGAATGGAGGAGAACAACCACTGGAAAAGAAGATCTCTAGGCTGATCTGCCGCAGCACGCTTATAGGTCTGAAAGCGTTTATGCAAATATGCTTGGCAGATGTCTCCTTTCCACAATTATGTCAAGAACAAATTGACTGCTTTGATTCAAGCGCAGTTGGAAGACGATAAAAAACTAGTCAAGGGAAATAAACATGCCTGCGTAAACACATTATAGTCCACTGGAGGCATTCTGAATTAAGAAGGCAAGAAGAAACGGATGGAAGTTGCTTGTGTAATTTATTCACTGGGTTGGTTAAAGTTGTCACTCCAAGTTTACTTACAAGGCAGGAACTGCAAAGTGACATTGCCACTACACCATGAAGCGCAATTGGTTAGGGCAGTGTTTTCCAACCCTGGTCCTGGAGGCACCCTGCCCTGCACGTTTTAGTGGATTCCCTGCTTTAACAAACCCCCTGTTATACAGAAAGGGTTTGTTGATGAGTTGACGAGTTGAATCAGGAGTGCCGGGGGCCAGGGAAAGCACAAAAATCAGCAGGGCAGGGTGCCTCCAGGACCAGGGTTGGAAAACACTGGGTTAGGGTATGATGAATATTGATAATGGGATCTTTTGTTCCACTCTTGATAATGGCAATTTGTGGTAGCCTAGTGGTAGGAGAGGTGAGCCAGCAGTCCTAGATTCAAATCCCAGAGTTGAATGGATATACCTGGTTGCGGTCTTGGACAAAGCACCCCCACCCACTTCCTCAGTCTAGTACTTTATCTAACCATGTCACTATTTATGTCTTTATGTGACTGTTGTGTGGATATTTGCCCAACAGTTAGAGAACTTCAAAGTTTAAATTTCATGTCTCACTTATTACCTTAATAAGGTCTAGAATTTGAAGGTTCATTTGTTGAATTTAGATCGAAGGCTGGCTTTACACAGCAAAACTCTCATGCAACTTATTGCATGTTGTAATCTGCCTACAACATCATTCATGTAGAGCTTGACAGCTACACGAAGCAACTAGAAAAGTGCATTTCCTAAAGGAAACACGGAAATGTGGAAATGTGGTTCTCATTTCCTGCTAGGCTGCTGCTAGGCTGTGCTTGCTATGGATAGAATGAGGGATGAATAAATGACAAATAAAGGAGTGTGGATCAGTATGGCTGTGGACTAAAGTTTGGGGATCTGCCCTGACTAAGTACATGCAGTTTGGTGGCAATGGGGTTTAGGTGGTGCCAAAAATGAATGGGGCTCTATTGGGGGAAAGACAAACAGACCAACATTGAATTTGTGCTGGGGGGTCTGCCTTGAGATAGTGTATTCGGAACGGTGTCTCTTCGTCAAGCAGAAGTACAGTAGATGAGCGTGTACTTTTCCACTCCATTCATCCTTAATGGGAAAAAAAAAAAAAACTGCTATGCAGAAACTGTGCATCTGATCAAAACGCTGTGTACAGGCACACCATTCCAGATCAGACTGAACATTTTGGAGTTGGAATGGTGATATCTCAAAAACTGTGGAACTAGTTAGTGGACAAAAAGTGTGTGAGAAGAAGAAGAAGAAGAAGAAGAAGAAGAAAAAGAAGAAGAAGAAGAAGAAGAAGATACCATGGGATAACAATATGCGGAACCATAATTAAAGCTGCATGCAACTGTAGTTACACACAGTATATTCAACATTTTCATTATATTATTCCCAATTATCATTGCTTTTCTTGTTTCTGTATCTGCATATCTGTCCTTCATCTATCTGTCCGCCTGTGATTCTTCACTACATACAGTATACAGTATACTTGTATCTGTCGTTTGTATGCCTTTGAAAATGATTGTTTTAGCAGCCAATACTATTATAAACTTCATGTCTTACTCATCCTGTAGTAGAAGCACAAGAAGCTAATCGTCTTTCCTATAAAAGAACTCACCCTTTGGATGAACCAGAGAACTGTATAAAGTTAAGGGGCATTAAGACAGAAGGAAACTGGATCCGGTTATATCAATCGCAATAGCAGCAGGCTAACAAAAAACAAATGTGGCTTGTTTCCAGAACATCTTTTTTTGTGAAAGTGAGAATGTTGGCAAAAGTCTGCAAAATGAAAAACTACCAACCTTGTCTGCCACCCAGTAAACCACCTTCTGTTTTATTTGTTTAGTTCATTGAACCAGTGAAATAAATCATATGGATGTCGTTATTGTGGTCATGTGATACTGGCATTTTGATTGGTCATTTCACCAAGTTGATGCACAAACACTTGTTGGTGTTTTGGGTTGGGTTTTCAGTGAGTTGCAGGACATTTAACAACTTTAATTGCAGTTTAGTTTGCTGTAGGTTGCAAACAGCTAAACCTGCAGGAAAGGTTCTTTGTGTAAAGCCAATCATAAGGAGATCTTATTGGCTAAAAGGCTTGCACACCTGTCGTGCGACCCTGTATACCTGAGAGATTCTCTACTGGATCTTTTGGAACTGCATGGAACTGGTGAATAACAAGCAAAGCTATAAGCACGATTACAAACTCACAGCTGTGTGAACCTGGCTAGAGACAGTGTTCCTGGGGACACTTACTCACTCATCACAGGCATCACAGTGTATGGAAAAAGTGGGCTTGTATGGCTTCTATGGTGAACTTCTGAACTGTGGCCCAGACCATTAAATCTGAGTTCCACATCTGTTGTTCTCTTATGGCTTGTTGATGAGCCTATATGAATGTATGCATTGCTGTGTGTCTAACCTGCACGCGGGCCTCCGTGAGCTTGGTTCTCTGGGCCAGCTCTTCACGGGTGTAGATGTCTGGGTAGTGCGTTCTCTCGAAGGCTTTCTCCAGCTCCTCCAGTTGCTCGGCAGTGAAGGTTGTGCGGCTGCGCCTCTGTTTTCTCTTCAGCGGCAGATCTGGCTCTGACTCAACGTCTGAACCCTCATCCGTACGGTGACCTGCCATGCAAACAGAGTGGTCAGAAATTCCACAGCAAAGAGAACAAGATTCGGTAACACTTTCGAGTGTGACTAACATGAAGTAATGCTTTAGTTAGCATGAAGTAACAAATTAATAGTGGTTACAATTGAGTACATTGATGTACCCAATTAAAAGATCTGTTTACACCCACATATAAAAAAATACTTGTATCACTGTGTGACTCCTAAAGTATAACACATCATAGGATTTTTAGAAGTTTAGAAGTTTAAATTTTTTTGAAAAGAAAAGCAGATTATAAACTGTTGTGATTTCAATTGCCAGTGGCCATAACCCTCTTTCACATGCAATAGCATAATAACTCATCTCCTGTCTTCATTTTCCAGATTTTCCTATACTTCTCACCCCTTAAAACTGCAAAAGAAATTGTATAGCACTGCATTTTAGTACCTTGTCATTGTACATTCGTTTAGGTGGCGTTAACAAATTCCTTTATAGTAATTACTGTATAATAACATCTTAATAACTATATAATAAGCTTGCATTTTTAGAGTTCATCTGATTTACATAAAATGCACAACAATTTATACAAAATGCAGCACAAAGTGGCACATGAAAGCAATAAACACCAAGAAGCAAAGAATTTTAGGTAAAAAAAAAACCCCAGTGCAAAACCCAGGGAGTGCAGTCACAGCAGTATTAATGTTCTGTTATCTTCACATAGAGCCAGGCTACAGTTCGTATGGCTCTTATTCACATGAGTGGAGTCTTCAGAAGCATAATCCTGCCACTGAGCTCTGGAGGCCTGGGGACGATCGCTGGGAGGGTTAGGGTAATCTACACAGGACACCTTGCCATTCTGCATCCCCCTTATTCTCTCTACACCGGCCTGAGGCTAGCCGCTAAGAGGCAAGTGCTTGAAATAAGTACGTATGATACTGTATTACTTCTGGGCCATTGAATTCCCCAGTCTTTGTGTTTGGAGCTAGAGTTCAAAACATATTACAACAAAATTGTACATTACCTTTTTTTTTCCCCCTTCCTCCCCTAGACGCACCGTCAAACACAAGTACAGATTGCAGTTGGCGGTTTTGCGTTTCAGCCTGGGATGTATTTGGGCTCTACAAAGCCAAGCTCCATTACGGTTCAGGCCAAGAGGAGCATTTGTGAGCAGAGATACGGAGTGCGCTTAGTTATACTACTGCAATACATTACCATGATAATTGCGTCTAAAATTGCATCATACTGTATTCCCAAGCCACCTCTGTGTATCTATTCACGGAGGCAGCAAGGCTTTTGAAAGGTCCTGTCACAAAAATCACACTCGCGCATTTGCTCGCTGTAAACGGTGGAGTGTTGACAAGTGGCGGAACACGGAAGCGTTGCTCCAGGCCCTGCGGTCTTGCATCATCCACGTGAAAAAGGAGAGAAAAGGCGAGGGAAGAAAGAAAGAAGGAGGGAGAGAGGAGAGAAAGAGAGAGAGCGACAGAGATGGAGCCTTCCCCCGCAATGCCACAGCTGCCACGGAGAAGGCAAATCTCCTTTAGAGACAGCATGTGCCCACTGCTGCATGGCTGGACCACTTCAGCGAAGCATTTTCCCCCCTTCTCTCAGCTCCTTCTAGCCAAAGCATGGNGGAACTGACAAGGACCTATGTGGATTTTAGTGGGTTTGTGTATGAGTCGGTCTGTGCATCATGTGTAAGTATGTTTTCAGCATGCACCAAAATTCACAACCGGAACTCATGAAAAGAAAAACACCAAAAAAATAAAAACAAATGTGTTAATAAAAAAGAGAGCAACCAAACTGGCTCAGTCTCAAGGCCGGCTCTGGAGTTTAATTAAACAAGGAATTAGGGGATTATATGGAGACTATCATTACAGGCCACTCGAGGAGTCTTCGGCGAACGTCTTTTTTGTCTCCCCCGAGCTCCGGCTCAATGATTCTCAACGGATTACATGCGGCCGCAGGACATGAGTCCGCATTCATTAAATCAATTCTTTCGTCTTCCCATCTTTTAATAAAGATTGATTTTTCCAGCAGCCAGCCTGCACTCTAGTAAAAATACCCTTGAACATACAAAGTTGAATATGTACATATCCGGGAATATCCCTTTGTTGGTTTTCATGAGGATGCGGCACAGTGATTTGCCAGTAATGCGGCATGACAACACTTGAGACCGGCGCAGTGGTCTATAGATCACTTTCCAAAGTCACCTCAGCCTCCTGAGGGGGGAAGGGAGCATGTGCTGTTGTGTGTTTTCCTTTTTTCTTTTTTCGGTTCCCTCAGACACCACATGATTCTGCATGAAGCTGGATTCCGTCGGCTCAGATAGTCTACGCATCCCAATTTGCATTTTCCTGGGCACGTCAACTCGCCTGGACCTTGCTTGTAGTTAGAACTTTTAGCCTGTTGCCTTTTACCTACTTGCCCACTTTGCCTTACTCTTGTCCTTCACATCAAGAGCCGTGATCAGAATACCTCAGTATAACCTTGGCATACCTAGGTCGGAATACCTAGGTGTATGTCTAAGAGCGACGCAAGGGCCTTAGCTCGGCTGACGGGGTCACAAACCTCGATTTCAGCAGCTCTGAGAAGTTTGGACAGGACTGAAGGTCAACAGGCCCCCCTGACAATGAGCAAAGGATTATGGTAATGAAACAGACGCTAGCGCTGATAGAGCAGAGAGAGAGGGGCATGATAGGGCCCCATCTCTATCCCAGCGAGATCCTCTGATTGGGATGCTGGGTTTTTATCATGGGGCCAGGATCCCCCTGATAGTCTAGAGTGGATTATGGCACACAAGTAATATGGCTAAAGCCTACGATCCCAGCTAGGATGTGAGGGGAGCCTGGGGTGACATAGCTGCCCCATTTGTGGATAGCTGGAGCCGGGGTTTTAATCTGGAGTTTGATACCCCAGAATTTTATTTGACTTCTAGACATGTGGGTCACAAGAAGGCAATGAGAGATTATATATAAAGTATCACATCATAGGTAGAGCCCCGGATACAGTAATCCATCTAGGGATCCCGACTTGTCTAGGGTTCACTTCTTTGAAATCTTAACTATCTAAAAACCCCATGGTCTAGCAGTTTGAGCTCTTGGAGTCTCCTTGCTTGTTTACAGACATCATGGCAGGAGAAAACGGTGATTAATTTTAACCTTCATTGAAAGGAATTCCCTGCGGACGATGAGGTCAATTCACAAACACAGTTCGCTGTTTTAAGACAATAAGGTACATCCCGATTAATCCTCCACATAATGACTTTGCTGTAATTCCATTTGAAGGTTCTGGGGATATTGATAAAGTCCTCAAGCCGATGCCGGCTCACTTATCAAGCAATTAAAGCCTAATTATGTCCCATTCACTCGGCGCTATAGCCAGGATGTGTTTTCCTCCAGGGCCCAATGCGATCTTTAACTAAATATTGACGTTAGGTAAAATTGAATTTGGGACGAATCAGGTGCAAAACAGATGTTCCGTCAGAGTTTTGGATCACGCCCCATTCAAAGCAAACCCTTATGGGCCAATAAAACCTGGAGACAGATAAACTACTGCCAAAAACAAAAACCTGTTTTGTTGAATTGAGTAGACTCATTAATTAAGAGCAGCCCCTCTGTTCCCCGGTGGGATCACTTACAGTGCTTACGATGCATGAATCATTTAGAATGAATCTGTTTTGATTAGAGCTGCATTATGAAGAAATATTGCTTACGTGACCAAAATCAAATATGCAATTTTAGGAAAATAAGAGATCTGTTCGGTACATATCTTAGACGTTCAGCCATGAAGTTGAATGAAACTATTGTTCCTGGTAGTAGATTTCTTAGCATAGCTTTTATTGTACATACAACCTGAATACTTTGTTAATGGTAGCATAATTATCTACTAGAAAGACTGGGATTTATTTCCTTTACTTTTCTTTTCAGCAGCCTCACATACCGACTCAATTGGCAACTCCTCAATGAGTGACAAATACTTCCTATTGACTCTGTACTCTGCTTTATTGTCCTATTGACACTGTTCTGCCCTTGGACAGGCTTGGAGAAAGCCCATGCTTTGAGGCTTGTGTTCAAGTTCAGAAAAAGATTCTTGGGAAAGTAATGTTATTAATTAATTTATTTTATTCCATCATATGATCCAAACACAATTTCATCATGAGAGATAGAGAGAGAGAGAGAGAGAGAGAGAGAGATAGAGAGAGAGAGAGAGAGAAAGAGCACCCAGCTCGCTAGTGTCTTAGTTATAGTGATAAAGTGAAATGCGTTGTTATTACATTGTAACTATATGGTAATGATACATGTAATAATTACTTATTGATGTGCCTACAGTATTAAACATTAGTTGAGCATGCTAGCATAAGCTTAGATAGAAATATATATGCTATATATGTTTAGATTCTTTTCCTGACCTTCAACAAGGTTAGCATGTGCTATGGTTTCCCAGAAACATTAATGTTTTGACCATAAGCTTAAAATGAAAGGCATGCATGTGAATGAAAGCTAGCTAGCGATCATATGCTAATGCTAATTAACAGTGGCTACTTAGCCTCACTGATAAATACTGAATGAAGTGTCTGCTGTATTTCATCATATTTAAATCCATGTAAACTGGGTCCTAATCTTGGGATTTAACCTGCTAGCATATGTTTACAGGCAGCTACAAACCTTAGAGAATCCATACACACAGGCTACTCATAACCTGAAGTCTACTAACACAAAAACTTTGGCTAGCAAGTTAGCATCACAGTGTCTGGCTGCTAATAGAACATACATCTCCTTTAGATGTGTTTATCTGTTACTAGCACACCAGCAGTCAACTAATAGCATTCACTAAATGACATAACATTTTTTATTTTTATGTCCAACAACCCAAAAGAAACACTAATGCTAACTCTGACAATGCTAAGTGTTTTGGATCCCTTGCACATAATGATGGACATAATGTACTTTCAGGAACATTAACTGAAGATTATCTGGGTCGTTGAAAGCTTCTCCACATGTTGGCTCAAAAAAAAAAAAAGACATTAAGTCCATTCAGCTAGTCCACTGTCCTAGCAGAGCTCATGTTCAGGCCCCTGCATACGTTCCTTTTCTGACTTCAGACAGATGGGATATCCATCACCCCTCTAAAACTCCTCCTCCACCCCTCCCCATTGTCTTCTTTTATGCATGTTTTTTTTTCCCCTCTTTCCCTCCTTCACTCTTGCCCCATCTCTCTCGAGGCCTTTTCAGCTGAGGCCCAGAGTAAAGTGTGAGGTAATACAGCCTTGATCAACTCCGCCTCGCAGCTGGACGGTCCATAAAAAGACCCGAGCAGAAGCGTAGTTCATCTCGCGTTTATCCACAAGGGCTATCTTGTAGAGAGAGAGCCTTGTAGACAGTCATGTAAGGAAAGTAGCAATGGGTGTGAAAACTTTGTACCTAAACCAGTGGCCTACTGAGGGTCATGCTAACTGTATCAGCAGTCTCAGTCAAGGCTACTTATGTTACAACATACAACCATCAAAAAGAGGGGTTTTAATTGTTTTTGGTTTTTTTTTGGATATTTGGGAAAAAAGAAGGACGCTGGAGCCAGAACTGAAAGTGCAGGTTTCGCCATCACCCGGAATCCTCCTGAATTAGTCAGGGGATAAAGGATGATAAAAAGCTTCCATGACACGGTGAGAGGGAGGCAGCGGCAGCTCGAGCCTCATCTGCTATGATTGCCTTTGAATCAGTATTAGCTCGACATTACGGCGAGATTCCATGGAGCCTTTTTTTAATACCGTAACCAATGGCCTCGATATCAGCTGTACCTTGCAAACTACCCAAGACAGAGGGACAAAAACAGACAGGGCTTTTTTGCAGTGCAGCATTAGCTCATAATGGCTCATTTTGAAAAGCATATTAGTTCCAGCATAATTACAATCAGGCCCTCACACTTGCTATTTTACAGGCATTCAAAAGGACCAGCCTTGGAGCAGTGGATGACACCAGTTGAGTGTAAATGACAACAACAACCCCCACCCCTCCGCCACCACCCCTTGCATTTCCCCCCACACATACCCAAAGGACAAAAATAACAGCACATCTTCTTCCCATCTTCAGTTTATTTTTTTTGTTTACATGTTTATTTTGTACACGGCTTTTGTGTGAGTTGTTGCCGCAATTACACTTTTTGTCAGTCACAGGGAAAGCACTGGGGGAGGCGGTGGTGGTGGTGGGGGGGGTGCGTCATTATACAAACAGCCCCCAAATCGAGGCATAGTTTTGCTTTAGCGATCTGATTTGCTATCTCTGACATCCATCTGCTTCTCTCGGCAATCTCTCTGGCTCGCGGCCTGAATTTTAAAACCCAAGCCTCTCTTTTCTTGCCTTTCCTCAGGTTTGTTTGTGGGGGGGGGATTGAACCACAGATACTGGTGTGCCCACAAAGAAAGAGGAAAAGGAGGATGGTTTGGGGGGGGGGGGGGTGCTGTTGGTGTTTGAGGGGACGTTTTGGCGAGATCAAATAACTGACAGGGGAGAATTTGCATTTTTTGAGATCCACGTCCTTAAAAGTGTTTGTGCCAAAAGAGATGATGAAACGTCGTGCCGCTGAAAGACTTCTATAAAAAGAAGATAAAGGCTTTAAATGAACGTATCCTATGACTCAAATTTGCGCTTTGACAATGAGTCGAGAGAAAGAACGCTGGCTCCGACGCCTTGCCGCTTTCCTTCGCTTGAATCCTACAGTACACACGCTCTCAATGTGCCTTGGATATGACTCTATCTCTGTGGTGGCCTACTTTATATCCCAACATAACCCCCATTGAGTTTTGCTCATTCATCCATTCAGCAGCCTCACTGCTGCCCAGAGCTGACCAGATGCTTATACATACAGACTCAATGGGCAGCTCCTGTGTTCCTCTTAGGCGACAAACACTTCCTATTGACTCCGTAGTCTACTTTATGCCGTATTGCCCTTGGACGTGCTTGGAGAAAGCGCACGCTTCGAGGCTTGTGCTCAAGTTCAGAAAAGGACTCTTGGGGAAGTAATGTTAATTAATTAATTAATTAATTAATTAATTATATCCCTTTATATGATTCAAACAGAATGCCACCATGAAAGAGTAACAGCACATAGCTAGCTAACTTCTTTACTATAGCAATAAAGTCACATGTGATGTTATTACATTGTAATTATACAGTAACGATACATGTAATATTAACTTATGCATGTGCCTACAGTATTGAACATTAGCTGAAGTTAGAATATTTAAATTAGATAGTAAGTTAGAAAACATGCTAGGCTAAGATTGTATAAAAAGCTATATAAACTCCCCAGACAAACAACTCTGCACCTTGCTTGTTTAAGATGGTAGTAACTTCAGGTTCCTGCAGATGGCATTGCATGAGGATGATGGGGCTATATATAGGCACAATCTAAATATTTGCAGGGTGTTTGTTGGGATTCATAGATTAAGGAACCTACAGGAGACTGTCTTGTTCAAATGTCTCAAAGCAGATGTTAACGATTGGCTAAAATCAGTGACTGCATTTGGGCATGCCAAAGACCACAGTGTGAAGGTAATGACTGAATTTGCAGGTGTATGAGCGTGTACGATCATACGGGTCTACCAGCAGTGGCACAAATCCTGTAAACAGGAAATCCTCTTCTGAATTGTGCCAGGGAAGGCATCCACCAAATTTGGCCCAACTGAGCAATTCTTTGATGCAAGAGTGTCTGAACATTGATGTGGCCTACGTCCAGAAACTTGTCCAGTCCATGCCAAATCCAATCACAGCTGTTATTTGTGCTCATGGGGGTTTGTGCTTGTGCTATTAGGTACAAGGTTTTTTTGTCCAGTTAGCGGATAATGACTTTTGTATGAATGGTAGAGCAAGCTAGGAGTGTTGGACAGAGAGCTGTCAATCAAGCTATTCATTAGCCACGCCCACACAGTTTTCAGACAGATCTGATCAGCCCAATTCTTTAAGCCGTGTTTTATTATACTTAAAACTTATATTTTTCATTCATACAAACATTTTTAATGTTTTATTTTGTGTTCTCTGTGACTTTAATTGAGATGAATGCTTTATAAAACATGGCATATGGTAAAATTAGAAAATAAGGAAATATTTTTATGTTTAAATTTGCCAGCTTGTCTTGTTGTGATAACAATAATCAGGTGGTGATTTTAGGCTTAGCAGTGGCTAACAAGACTCTCTCTAGCTAAAGTTTCTGTAATGTCTGCTCTGTTGTCAGGATATTACATGTTCAAATGCTGGCTATATCCAAAAGTCACTAATTACTGGCACATTGTCATTGATTTGTGTTGATACTGCTAAATCAAAGTTCTTCATAATGGTTAATTTTTTGTCCAGGCAGTATATTGGTTGATTTCTACTGAGGGACCCAGAAGATCTTTCTACTTTGATTTGAAGGAAACTTTTTTTGTGAATGAAACTGTACAATTAAGGAACATTCCATAAATTAAGTGAATGAAAAGTCCTGTGTATTTACAGAATATGTACTGTAATTTAAGTTAGTTTTCCATTTAAAGAGCAATGGAATTGTCTGTAAACTTTACAGAAAATGTGCCAATAGATGCCTGTTTTAAATAAAAAGGGTTGCCAGCCAAGAGCAACATGTTTCCAAACAGCCTCAAACTGTCAGCCCTTCCTGTGAGCCTCATTGTGGAACACGCTCTCGCACTCATCTTCCAGCATTCCCCAAGAAAATTCCTACGCTTTTCTTCTCCGCAACATTGGGATAAAACTCACATCCTTTCAGAAATGACAAGAGCGCCAAGCAAAAAAAAAAGACGAGCCCGTACGAAAGGAAAAGAAAAAAGATGAGAGAAAAGAACTAAAAGAGGGGAGGGTCTATAATCTTTGGCTCCCACAACAAACAATTAGACCCTCTTTTTTTTTCTTTCGGCGAGGTGGAGAAAAAAGGAGGTTTTAAGAGAAGAGAGAGAGTGAGAGAGAGAGAGGGAGAGAGAGACGAGAGAAGCGGCAGAGGCGCAGGTCTTTTATGGCTGCTGTCATGTGTGTGAAGGCGCGGCGCAGCCGTGGGAGCACACGCCTCAACCTCCAACAACAGCGCGGGCCCGGGGCCTCCCAGTTCCTTTTAGCCCCGCATAGACGCCGCACCTCAGGGGGCCATTAGGGCCTGAATAGGCCGCTGACAAGCCTGCGCAGCTTGGTGGGGTATCGATAAACGCTGACATATTGACTCCCTATGCCCAAGCACTAGGGGACAGGCATGCCTGAATATGTAAGCGTGAAGGGCTTGAAGGGTGGGATTATCCCCCCTCCCGTGTCAGCGACACCACCTTTTAGAGAAGGCAGAAAGTTTAGGTGGGTTTTTTGGACTTTAAAGATTGAAAAAGTTACTCTGTAATGATCATGCCATGTGGTGAGCTTGGGTACAGTTGGGCTAATTGAAGATTTGTCAGGAATTGAATGTAGGAGTTGAAAAAGTAATGCTTGATTTTAATAACTATGGCATTTGATGAGTTTGGTGCATGTTGCTGATCTTTTTTTTCCCCAAACATCGTCCAAATTCTTCACCCCAGTAGGATTAGAAAGCCAGCAACACCAGACACCACTCCCAGCTGTGTTCCTACCTTACCTGCCACTCAGACCCAGTCAGGGACTTAGAAACACCAGGTCCCCCATTCTTCGTTTAAAGGGAAAAAAAGGACCTCATTTCCTGGGGTGGGGTCACCTGCTAATTAAGGTCACTGCTAAGGTAATGAAATTAAGAAGGCCAACAAAAGCAAGGAAGGAGAGCCGAGGGATGGGGATGGGGGTGGGGTGGTCATACCAGCCAGTGCACACCCGAGAAGCCCCCCTTGGAGGCCCTGTTCAGAGGCAGCGCAGGAAATCAAATGCTAACTCTGCGGGCTTTGGGCGAATGCCATGAGATGAACCAATTTATTTTTCCTCAAGAATGTACAGGATAGAGTTTACGGCAGCGAAGGAATGCACAAGAAAACAACAAGATATGCGCCCGGAGGAGGTTTCCCCTTCCGACGAGGCCGAGACGGGAACCGTTTTCATAATGAAGTGCAAAGGAAAGGCTAAACATGTTGGGGCATTTATGTTTCGGAGGTGGTCCTTACACAGTCAAGGAGTTGCAGTGTTTTCATTAGAGAGCTGTAAGAGCTAAATGACTGATTCCTTTAAATGGGAATTCCACTAATTATAAATAATTCAGTTGCTAAGATGTAAAGGAGTCATTCAAAAGGCTTTGATATAAAATAGTGTGTTGTCTTGGGTTCCTTTACAAGGAAGGTGATGGGAACCAGGCGCTGCCATGTCTACAACATATACCGCCACTGTTGGAAAACAAAACATTGTATCTCCAAATCAATTATTTTTCAAACACTCAATAGAATCAGATTGACTTTCAAATTATGCCAAAACCTGAAAAATGAAGATACAAGGTTTTGTTCAGACAGCAGTGATATATAACAATTTCATTTACTATCCAAGCAACCAGTGAATTCACATGTGTTTTGTAAGTTTTTGTATGCAATGTTAATAATGGCAACATCAGAAACAAGTGCACACTGGGTAGTATTTTGCCTCACATTTCTCTGCATGTTAAAATAAATTTTAGGCCAAAACCTTTTTGTTTAAGGCACTAGACAGTGCATTCATAACCATATTCTTTCTGTCATGTAGCTTTTTTAAAACCTCAGACGTCTGGTTCCTATCACGGCTACTGTGAGCAATTCTTAGTCTAAGCTTCTCTAGAATGTGTAATATCAGATCAGACTACTCTTAAAGGCTCAACTGTTCCACCACAGGAAATATAAAAAAATCATTGGTGGAATTATCATTTAATTTCAGGTTTCTAATCATAACATCCATAACAGCTACTATTAACTGACGAAAGAAAGAACCTCCGATCTTTCCCTAGGCCACGATGTCCAGACCCGAGATTGATATATATTATTTGGTTGAACAACACTTCTATATACTACCCCTACATTAGTACTGTAGTACTTCAGTCCAGTCTCAAGATCATTAACTAGTGGTCTTGGTCTTGTCTCAGTTTTGACATCATTTGGACTAGGTTTAAGGTGGACTCAGACTTTATTCTCCAGATCAGCCGAGTGTAATGATCTCATTACGGATTGGCAATAAAACCTTTAAATAGAATAAAACAGCTCTGTCTGTACATGTTCTGTTCACTGCTGTATTGTCTGGTTATTATTTGTTTGTTGATGTTCCAATATTCAAACATCCCCTGAGGTTGTTTGCTGTATAAATTGTGTGTAACAAATGATAATAAATGTACAATGAACTACAAACACATTTCACCTAAATCTGGTCTCCGTCTCAACCAATCCTGGTCTCGGTCTTGTTACGGTCTTAGCCACTCCTGGTCTCTGTCCTTGCTCATACTTAAGGTGTCCAGGCCTGGGTTTAAACCTCTAGTGGTCTAGACTACAACACGTGTTGAAAAACGAAGGCTTTTGTTACATCATGTGAGCATGTAGCCATGCCTGTGCTAGGCATGGTAACCGAATTTCTCCAGCTACTCATAGAAAGCTCTTTAATATTCTCGGCGTTTAGAGGTTACAGTAACCCGTCAGAGCGTTTGATGTCAGATCAGTGCTCCATATTGTGGCTTTAGCATGTAAAGGGGGGAGAAGCGTTTGGAAATGAGAGCGCGCATTCCCCTGAGGAGGAAGCGACAGACGACGCATAAATAAGCCCATTAGTCAAAAATGGGAGGCGAGCCGTCTTTCCGTTTGAACATACGGGACTTTGGCCCCGTCTCTGAGCTCACCGGCCACAATGTTGTTTTTTTTCCCGCTAACTTGGTGGAAAGGAAAATACACATTTCTGATTCGCAACACTCTAGGAACATGTTTATTGTCTTGGCGGCCGCCCCTCCTTTCCCTAAAAAATGGCCACATGTTAAATGAAAATAATGAAGATTCCATTTGTGAAGGAGATCAAAAGCATAAAATGGGCAATGTTATGGCCCTAAGTAGCATGCTCTAATGGTGATTTTAAAGCAGCCGAGCATGGTGTGAATGACTCTAATTCATCAGTGTTCAGGCCGGGCCGCACGGCTCTAAACTTAATTAGTGTTGCGCATTATGTGGGGGGCATTTTCTCCATTGTAATGAAATTAGGGAGAAATGCCTGTTGTCTTTTTTTCCCCCCTCTGCCAGTGCGCCTCGTGCGCTAATCCGCCGCACTGTCCCCGGCCATGCCAGCTGTCAAAAACTTTGACATATTTGGCAGCCAGCGAAAATCGGTGACGGAGGAAGTTTGAAATCATTTACAGGACGAGCGCAAGCCATTATGAGTGGCCTCTTTTGTTGAGGCACTTAATAGGAGAGAGGGATGCGGCACAGTGGAATATCTTCAATAAGCACAGCAGAGAGGAGAGGATGATCTCTTAAACGTTTTTAATCTGCCCCCCGTTTCAGTTACACTGTTATAACTCAGTTATAACAAGATTCTACAGAACTATTTCACATCCATGTAGTCCTTTAACAGGGAATTAGATCAATGTTTCTGACACGGCAAGACAAAGTAATTCAGAGTGACTTTCTATCAGGGAAACTTACCAAGGCAGATTCGGTCATTGTGACGGGAACCAGACGTCTGTAAAGTTTAATGCCTTGTAAAACTCCCTCACAGAAAGTTATTACATGGTTACAAATGGTTATAAACATGTTGCTTGATTGCTTTACGTTCTGAGAGAAGGTTTTGGCTTAAAACCTTTTCTAAATGCATTCACAGTGGAGAAATACATGCAGGCGAAATAGTGCTCACAAGTATTTTATCATCATCAATATACATAGAAAATGCAAGATGCATGCACATTCAATGGGCATTCTGGACAGGGACTAAAATGGCTATATTTGTGTTGTGGACATTGTGACCCCGGTTCCTCTCACCACTAGTGTAAAGAAAAGTGAGCTGGCAAGTTTCTCTATAATTCAGCATTTGGATTTCTACCGCTTAACACATTTAAACAGGAAATATTTTGTACCTGTAATACAGTATATGCATTGTTTTCCAACTTGCAATGTTAGCAAGTTCACACCAGTAAACAATACAGGCTGCTATTAGACTAGAATTTTGCTGTAAATCTTACTGTCATTGACACTTTGTTTATATCATTGCTGTCCAAAGAAAAGCAACTTTACAGGAGAGGGCAAAAACCAGTTTTAATTTTAATGTAAGTATATTTTGAGCAATTTCTGTTGGTCCATTCATCATAAAATTTTCACACAACAGCAGCTGCTGTTTTCAAATAATGCATAAATGTAAACATTGACAAAAATGGAGATGCATGTTTTTCAGCGACGATATGTTGCAAAGATATATATCACACAACGCATGAAAATGCATTTATTAATTTTTCCATGATATAGGTTTTTGGGAATGGCCTTTCAAATATCGCTATTGTCCAAAGAAAAAACAAAGATCTCCAAAATGGTGAGTTTACAGGACAGCCAAAACCTTCCATACTACCAATGTAAGTAAACATACAGAAAGTGTATTCTAAGTAATTGTGTAGCATCTCTAGTCTCTAATCATCATGAAATCTTCACTGAAAAAAATGACTTTTTTTTGACAGTGATGATATTCAATACATGTTAGTGCCATATTATGATTAACAGCAGCTTTATTAGAGAAATAAAAATGTCTTTTTTTAAATATGTCAGCTGTTAATTTTTTCAAGAACTCATAATATGAAAAAATTAAATTATGATAAAATTTTACTCAAAAAGGTTTAATGTCTGTTGCAGTGGGGGGGAGCCTATACGATTCTTGTACTCAGGTGCCTCGCATAACCCCAGTGAGAAATCAGTACAGATGGGCTTTTCCTAATTAGATGACCCCTGAGCATCTAATGGTGATCAGATTTGTTTGCCCCTTTGAACTGGAAATAAACCTGCTGTGTGTACAGCAGCTCTGTTTTCATATACCATTGTTCCTCGAGGTAAACATTATGTCAGAATGCTTTCAAATGCAGGAGAAACCCATGTGAGACCATAGCAGCATTTCAGTGTACAGCAACAAAAGGCAGCGCTCTTAAACACAAAGCTTTCTTCAGCACAATAAGAGGACAGTCTGGAACAGACAATATATCAGTTTACTATCAAACCCCTATTACAGCCACAGTGACGACTAACTGTAGGTGGAATGACTTTTAGAGCTCTCTAATAAAGCTTAATGAAGCTTAGCGGGATTGGAAATGCTGTTCCTGCTGTAAAACCTCACAAGCAGTGAAATCAGAGTATGCATGTGATGCAGCATTCCTGGATTACTGCCTCATGAAGCAAATCTTTAACAAATGGTGGCAAAGACACACTTTTTTACACTGCATCTCAAGGCATGAGGTAGATTCCAAACATTGGGATAATCCTAGAGGATGAAATACATCCAAGCGTCTTGGTGATTAGGCCAAGGAAACCTACATCATTAAATTATCACCAAAAAAAGAATACAAGCTGTTCATGACAAATTGCAAGGAATATGTTATCATTTTGTGGGTACAGTTATATGTAAAAGTCGGGTACATTTGCTGGTTTGGTTGATTTTCCAAGTTGAAATATCCTCTACACTGAACAAACTTAAATATGACCTTTAATATAGTAATTTTTGAGCACATTTATTTTTTGTATAATTTATATTATAGATTATAATATATATTTTCACTAATGTATTTATTTATTTACTGGTTGGTTTGTTTGTTTGTTTGCACAGACCACATTTTCTGTTCTACTTTTTCCCCAACATGTAAAAGCAAAACAGCAGTAATTGTGCTTTATAATGTATGCTTTGTTCTCTGTAAAGGATGCGTTCACTTATTTTTATCAGCAAAACATGCAATTTGACCACAGGCACAAAACCTTTGTATACATCTGCATATTTAATGTAACTGAATTCAGAGCCGTGCTGAATATACGCTTTAACTCTCACTATATTATATATCAATGCTGATACAGTAGAATTTTTTTCTTCATAGATCCATGAAGATTAGAATGTAAACAGCAGTTTATAGCAGCTAGCCCATTTATACTGGAATAGCTATGTCTATTTGTTGTAGCTGCACCATAATGAGCACCTGCACCGATATAAGCAACAAATACATCCATCTCTCAAAATGAGATCTTTCAGAATTGCCCTGAGCACATACTACAAAGCAATCAAAGCACTCACTTCAGGAGACGTGCTTCACACGAAACCCTCCGACAAGAGGCGATTTTGCTTTTCATTTGTTTTCTGAGAGCTATCTGGAGTGTGTGACAAGAAAACAGTTCTAAAACATCCAATTAAACCAGAATTGCCTGCACTCCAGCAGCACACACAGGTTGGAGTCAAAACCCCTCTGGGAATTAATCTGCGGTGCTGAGAACCCTTGTCTGGTCCGAAGGCATGGTCAGGAATTATCAGAGGGAGAGACGGCCTTGGGATACATATATCGTTTTCTCCTGTCAGGACAAACACCTACTTGAAAGTGACAAAAGCCAGCAACCCCAATGTCAACTCATTGCTCTCCCAGTTCCTCCTCCTGTGGTGCAATAAAACCTTTGTCTAAGGAAAGCAAAAAGCTAATACGATAGGCGACCCAGCATCACCTGTGTTTGGCTCAAGTTTTCAAAGCACTGATCCACAATGTCTGCAAAGTGTAGACATAGTGGGGGGTTGGGTTGGGGGTCCAAGCCAACCTCACCAGCAACAGACTATCAGATTTATTATTTCATTTCCAGTTGAAAGTGCAAGTTATTCATTCATCAATTTTTTGGTAGAAACTTAGCCATATTTAATACAAAATTAGCCTCAGTAATTAAATATAATATCCAGATTTCAGTATGCAAGACTTTTTTTGTCTTTCTGCAAACCAATTTGATATTATAGAAAATCCTGTTTTTCCTTTTTATTGACTTTTCCATGACATCCGTCTTCTGTATATATGTGGATAATATGTAATCTGCTCAAAAATATCTCTGGAGAAATGAATAACTGTTACTTAATGGCTGTTTAAAATAGATATTACTACTGTACCATATATATCGCTGCTGTTGGAACAAACTCTTGTATCTCCATTAGTGTTTCATTTTCTGACATACTTAGTTTTTCATTTTCTGAGAGGATGTGTTGACATTTACGTTGTGTGTAAATTTCATGATGAATGTACTGAAAAAATAGCCCAAAATGAAATTGCAAAAACGTCTGTTTACACTGACATTACAAGTAGAGTATGAGTTTCCTAGAGATATAAGGTTTTGATACAACAGCAGCAATATATTGGAGTATACCTGCAGCCTAAACTTGACTGCAAATACCAGCAAAAGGCTCTTTAAAGCAAGAATCCTGGACTAAAATCAACTTATAACACCAAATAGAACTGTGGGAATGAATCATAAGATAATGCTTTTATGAATACTGGTGCTGCAAAAGGCTCTTTGGGTCAGTGTCCCAAAGTAACCGAAAGTTCCCTTCAGCAGTTCAGTAAATGGGATTGAAAATTTAAAAAAAGCCCTTTACACAAGGCAAAGGTTCTAAACGCCAAGAACCATTTAAGGACCTTTATTTCTGACACAACAGATTAGTGTTTGTACTCCAAGGGAGAAGGCGGCCACAGACATTAAAGAAGAAAACAACAATAAAGAGGAGAAATAGGGACCCAGGGGCCATGGCCCGCCATCGCAGCCCACCTTCATCAACTAACATGTTATTGATCTGGGTTTTTTCATCTCAGTTGTTTGTTTAGAGGAGCCTCATCCCTGCTAATAGCTGTCTGCGAGCGTAATCTACTCCTGCTCGGGCCCTCCTCCCATCCCGGGCCCCTTTTTTTTTCCTCTCGTCCCTTTTTTCTCTGTGCATCATGCAGCCGAAGTTAACCGCGGTACTATAGGGGTGAGGCGCTGGGAGCCAATTGTGTTGCTAATGTTGACACCTGCCAGATCAGGGCGGGTTGGGGGACGGGGCGGGGTGGGGTGTTGGAGATCACCTCTCTACTGGGCACTCTCTCTTTAGTAAGATTAAGAGCGGGTTAGCAGGGTCACAAATCACAGGTCTCCCTCCGATGGCTGGAGGCGGTGAGCCTTTACCAATGAGGGAGTGGAGAAAAACAGACCGTGTTCAGCAGTAACAACAAGTTCCAACCAGCAAATGAAGCTCAGAACATACAAGAACGTAAGAGTGGGAACCCTAATGCAGATATTTTGCCTACTTTATACTCTTTAAAAAAAGGGTTTCTAGAAGAAAACCATTTGGTTCCCTAAAATAACTAAAGATTTGTGCAGGTGAAGAACCTTTAAAGGTTCTTAGAAAATTCACATTATGCTCTTCACACTTACATCTCATTAAAAAACATTTTCTTTAAAGAACCATCCACTGTTTTGGGCACCAAAAGTGGCTCTTCTACCCCTATAAAAAGGTCTTCTTTAAGGCTTCTCAATTAAAGGCAATTGTTTATATAGAGAACTGTAAAAAAAGTAATAAAGATGGTTCTTCAAGGGTTGTTTTAAAAAGGGAATAGTTCTATTTATTTTTATTTTTATTTTATTTATTTATTTAGAGTTCTGTATAGAACCATTTTATGCCTGGACATTTCTTTGTGTTTCTTGAGAAATAGTTCTTCAGATTGATAGAGAATGTGTTGCATACAATTCTATACAAAACCTTTTTCTAAAAATGTCTCTATATAACACCAAAATGACTTTTGTTTTATTGTTATAAGCTTGACATCATAAGTACAGCAGAACCATTTTCAAAAAGCTAGACAACAACATTTCTAATAACCTGAAGAACCATTTCACCTACAAAGAAACATGCAAATTATTCTTTAATTGCATGGTTCTGTACAGAACAAAACTCTTTTACGAAAGAACCCTTGAAGATCTATCATTTTATAAGATTGTAGCTGTGAATGCAATAAATGGTTCTATGCATGGTCAATCCCTTCTTCTAAATCATAGAAAACCCACTGCAAATGCTGTTTAGGGAAGTATTTTAAAAATGGTTCTGCCCAGCAACAAAAAAGATTTTGCTATTGTAGATTTCTAAAAGTCTGAATTTAAAGGGTTCTCTATGTAGTACTGAAAATAGTGTTCTTTGACTCGTAACAACAGAGAAATGCTTTCAGTGTTCCGTAAAACCATATATAGTTCTTTAAAGAATCATATATAGCAGGTTTCTTATTATGGAAAAAAAGGGGCCAGGCTAAAATCAGGTTCTTTGAGCGTTAATGGTTCAACATAGAACTAATGCTTCTACTACACACTTCAGCAACTACAACAAGTATAAAAAGCATGAAAAAGAAAATAGAAGAGAATTTAAATTCATGTTTTGAGCAGCATTCACGAGGCTGAATCAGAACCTCACGCTTAAAAGTCATCTTCACAATGAGAACGAAGAATAAGACAGTTGTTCTGGCTTTATAACTCCTCTATATAACGATTATTACCAGTTTTTTCAGTTTGGTGCGAAAATCAAAAGTCCTAAGTAAAAGTACATGGAGTGAATCCATTAGTGACAATAAAAAGCCAAGTGAATGATATATATATATATATATAATGGATATGTAAACAAAGTAATTTGGAGTGGTTTAATGTGGGAACTAGGGGCCGTCGCCGTGTACATCCACGTTATTTACCAAGACCAACAGTGAACCTACACGCTTTGCGTTTTAATATGTACTGTGGATGAGAGTAAATCATCTGAAAAGTCTTCTTGGGGGATTACGCCTGCATGTACCTCTTCACCATGAACACATTAAAATAAGTTTTAAAGGCAAACACTATTACAGATATCAGACAACAGACTTCATATATCTAAACAATTCAGGCAGTTCAGGGAGTTTTCCTATCACCTGTCTCCTCAATCACCACCTCTCACATTCCTGGTGCAACCTAAAAAAATTAATCTCATTTATTACAAGCTTTTTTAGCAAGTTTTAAAAAAAATGACTTTGATTGGAAGAATCTTTCATTCAGAGTCATTTATATGCTTGTAACAAATAAGTTTTTTTTTTAGGTTGGACCAACAGTGTAGAACAGAGCCTTCCACACATTTGTTTACTTTGTTTACTTTTTTACATCTCAACTGTTTAACTATGTAGACTTTTTCAGTGGCTGTGTAACTTAAAATGGAAGTGTTTGTCACAGAGAATTGATTTTATACACTTTAGCTGAATTTAAAGTGTTGAACATGGACACTGTATAAGGTGTTTTGTTGGTCCAACCTAAAAATGACTCTAATTTGTTACAAGCAAATAAGTTTAGTTTATTCTGCCAAAATAAAAGAACTTCGATCAAATGATTCTTTTTCATCAATGCCATTTTAAAAGTTTGATAAACTTATTCAACTGCTTGTAACAAACTGAAGTCATTTTTAGGTTGCAGTTTTTACAGTGTACATGATTTTGCATGAATAGTCAGGATAAGCAGTGAAAGGTGCATCTGTGTTATTTGCAGTGATAGTCTCTGCAGTTTGCTGTGTAGATGTGAGCAAATGGCTTTAGTGTGGCTTCATCTCTTACACTGTGCACATGTACACTAATGCAAATAACACTGATCCACCCCATCTCTCTCTCTCCCTCTCTCTCTCCCTATCCTTTTTAACATGTTGCTGTCCAGCCCGATCGTGTCAGTTTGAAACCCCCATTCAAAAGTATTCATGCATCTGCCTTTGAGGCACAATGGGCGCTAGTTTATAAACTGTCTGCCTGCGAGTCCGCGGCCTTTAGTCCGCATTGTCTTCCTCGCCTTAATAAACTTTTTGAAGGAGTTCATCAACTCGCCCTGAATAGAATGTGCGTTGAATCTCAAGACACAAAATAACAGAGGGCTCTTTTCTTCACCCCGCACCATCTCCCCCTCCTCCTCCTACTCCCTTATTCTTTCTCTCTTTCCCCCCCCCCTTTTCTTGCAGGAGCAGTTTGTCTGACAATGGAGAGAGGAGGCTGTCAGACTTCAGAGAGGTCTTAGGCCCAACACGGAGGAGAGAAAAAAAGGAGGCAGCATTCAATTAAAGAACAAAATGCTTTTCATAGGGGGAGAAAAAGGGGGAGAAGACAATCGAATTTTCTCTCCATTCAAGCTGGATGGAGGATGATTCAAGCGCTCCCTCGATATCTTATTCAAAGCGAGAGAAAACACACATTCAGAGTCGCACAAAGTGCAAGAAAGGAGAGGACAAATGATGCGGGAGACACAATGGCACCTCCGAAAAGCGCAGTTTCGTCCTTAATATGCACAATAGAATATGCTGGAGGAGAAAAAGAAGATCATCCCATTTCCTTCGCTGGTGGAAATGAGAGGGCCAGAGTGGAGGAGCATTGCAGAGCTAGAACCACAGACATACCTTTTATGGTTTATATGTGTCTCTTCCCGACATGCAGCACAAATCTGAGAGCAGCTATAACGGTTTAATACGGGCTATAAGCCATTAATCCACTGTTCTACCTTTAAAGTCTGTGGAACCGGAGGGTCTTACAGGAACGCCCGTTCTAATTAATTTCATACCCAATTAGGAGGAATCGCCACATGCAGGCCACGCTGGGGTTCTGGCCTTTCAGTCACAGCTTCAGCAGCGAGACTAACCCCGGCCATAAACCCCAGAAGAGAGAGAGAGTGAGAGAGAGAGAGAGAGGTTTAAGTGGGAGAAAGAGAGAGAGAGTATGGGTGAGAGAAAAAGACAGAGACAGAGAGGAAGATAGAAGAGACAGACAGTGAGAGACAGTGCGCAGTAGTCTGAGAGTGAGTGAGTGTGTGTGTGTGTGAGAGAGAGAGAGAGAGAGAGAGAGAGAGCGCAGTAGTTCAGAAAGAGTGAGTGAGAGAGAGAGTAAGGGAGAGAGAGTGCGCAGTAGTCTGAGAGAGTGAGTGAGAAAGAGAGAGAGTAAGGGAGAGAGAGAGAGTGAGTGGGTGAGAGCGAGAGTAAGGGAGAGAGAGAGAGAGAGCGCAGTAGTCTGATTGCGGCTGTCCTACTGGTTCTGCGGGAGCGCGTGCGCGTCTACACGCCCTAATCACATGTGACAGGTTGAGCGCGTTGGGTTCAGGGGAAGAAAAGCTGGTCAACTTATGAGTTCCGAGTCAGATCTCCAGCAGATGCTCCCCGCGCGGCCCGGCCGTGTCAGCTCCTCTTTCTGCGCTTAATTGAGCGTTTAGTCAGAGACATGCAGCGAAAAGAGCCTCCGATAAGAACGCAGCGCAGCCCGGAACAAACCCCCTCCCAGCACAAACCGGAGCTACACAGCTACTCACCCACACTCACCTCATACTCACCCATACTCACTCCATATTCACCCATGCTCACCCCATACTCACCCACACTCACCCATACTCCTCTTAACTACAGCTAGAAACTAGAACAATATATAACAGGATAAAGATCACAATGTGTATTATTGTTATTATTATTGTTGTTATTATTATTGTTGTTGTTGTTATTATTATTATTATTATTATTATTATTATACGGTCAATAATATATGAAATATGCTGTGTACATGTCTAAAAGTCCAGATGTGTCTTTGCTCTATAGGATGTGCCCATAGTAATATATAATGTTAACACCATGTATAATATTTATCATATATATATATATATAAATAGATAGATGTATTAAATAGATAGATAAAATAAAGTTCGCCTAATTTCAAATCAAAAACATAAAATTTACGCAGAATATTTCATATATTATTGGGTGTACAATAATAATAATAATAATAATAATAATAATAATAATAGTGGTGATAACAACAATATACACTAGTTTAAGATTACAACCGCACCGTTCCACTGAGATCGAGTTAGAGTCAGGTGTCCTGTTAATTCCAGAGTAAGAGTGAACAGTGAGGGTGAACAGCTCTGATTTGACTGTAACTGTCTGGCTCTGTTTGAGCGCTCAGTCTGCTACTTGTTGCTAAATCGGCCTTTCATCAC
>CM067494.1:6608624-6631745 GCA_034552555.1 Semaprochilodus insignis
ATATATATATATATATATATATATATATATATATATATATATATATATATATATATATATACATACAAATGGAGTCCTACAAATATCTCATTCAGGATTATGTAAGTATATAAGTATCCATATTTAGTAATAATAATGTGTCCCATATGTGTATAACTACCTAATAATAATAACATCAACAATCATAATAATACATAAATGAATACATAAATATTTTATTAATTAATAATTAATAATGTATTTTACATACATTATTACAATATACTTGATTACTGTTCACCTATACTATTTAGGTAAGTTATATACTTATAAAACATCGAGTATACATATAAAAGTGTCCTATAAATAAATAGTGTAACCAATAAATAATAACTAAAATTCAATCATTCAAATGATATGTAAATAAACAAAAATATATTAACTTAAGGCTAGTTACATATACATTTACATCTGCACAGTAATCACTGTATGGCCCTTGTAGAGCGTCTTCATTCAGGTTGTGAACTCGCGCGCCACGCATGTATTTTGGGGTGCCCTCTTCCTCGTGAGTTTGGGGGCCCAAGCTGCACTTACCCTGGGCTTGCTCCCCCCGATGGCCCCCGGCCGAATGGAGCCCGTTTCCTGGTAGCGGCAGAGGATTTTGGATACGCAGCCGTGAGACACGCGCAGCTGGCGGGAGATGACGCAGGGTCTGATGCCGTGGTGCGCCATCTCTACGATCTTGTGGCGGATGTGGTTGGGCAGCGGTCTGCCGTTGATGAAAACTCCGCCGAGCTGGTTCACGCGGCCCTGGCCCAGAGGGGTAGACACTGTCCCGGGACAACACACACACACGGACACACACAGAGACGCGCGCGCAGGTTCAAGAGCTCTGAAGGAGAAGCGGTTCAGTGTAGAAAGCAGGTTTCTCAGTTCAGACTGAAATCACAGAAGTGCGCAGTCTACGGAAGAGCAGGACACGTGAGTCATATAGCTACAAACTAAGATTTAAGAGACTGAATTACGGACAGTTTCTGGTTTTAGATTAATTATATCAGCGTAAAAGGACGCAATGTAAAAAGTGCAGCCTAAAAACGACGCTAATTTGTTACAAGCAATTGAACACGTTTTACTCAACTTAAAAATGACGTTGATTGAAAGAATCAAGTTTTTCAGGTTGAATAAACCAAATTCAATTGCTTGTAGCAAAATAGAGTATTTTTTTAGGTTGGATCAACAAAACAGTTTTTATAGTGTGCACAAGCATTTAAAAGAGCTCCTACTATTTATATTGGAATAAAAAAAAAAAAAACATTTTTTATGCAGCGCTGCTGTAAAAAACACACTTTTATTTGTCTTCTAAACTTTTCGGTGGAGCTGTAAACGAGAGAGAAGAACATTTATGAAGAACTATAAAGAATCCTAAATTATGAAGAATTTTAAAGACAATATCCAATTTTATTATTTTAATAATAATAAAACCCTTTGTTTTTAATTACACGCTATGTACACTGTAAAACGTGTTTTGTTGGTCCAACATAAAAACAATTACTCAACTGAATTCGGTGTATTCGGCCTAAATAAAGGACTCTGAACGAACGATTCTTTCAATCAAATTCGTTTTTCAGTTGAGTAAATCTTATTCAATTGCTTGTAACAAATTTGAGTTATTTTTAGTACTGCTTTTTACGGTGTATAAACCTGACCTGTCCCGATCTACCTGCTGTATATGGACCAATCAATCACGTGCCCAAGTTGTAACTCATATTAAACTTATTTAAGGTGTTATGATCTTATAAGGTCTGTCTGTAGTGTGTAGCTGTAGCTTTGTATATTTCAGTGCACTATATTACTTCATTCCAGCTTCTTCAGGTTATATCATTATATATACATCTTATCAGCAGGTTGGCGGGGATGTTGTCTTGCGCTCGTCTTACCTCCTATCTCTTGTCCTGACACACACTGTAACTAATAACACTAATTAGACTGAAACAATATCATACATCACACAGCCCTGCATCAGGGCTCGTGCCGGACTCTGTAAGTCCTGCTGTCCTGTCTCATGTTATCATACGAAGCACCACAACACTCCACTACAGCCCCTTCAGCCACCGCACCCCCACCACCACACACACACACACCCACCCAGTTTCCCATTCAAGAGCCCCTGAAGATGCTGCACTTTTACACCTTGATTATTCCTCGTCATGCAGTGCAAATATTGTCCTGATCCTTTGAGCCGTCTCTTAGCTGTGTGTTTTATTTCAGCGGGACTCTTCAGCAAATCCCTGCAGCCTTCACGAGTTCGAGCATCTTTTCCCTTCAGCGCCTCTTAAGCACGGAATTCTCTCTCGTTGGGAAGATTTCCCATTTCAGCACGCCGGAGTAAATGCAGCTCTTACATCCGGCGCTCGAACAGATCCAACACTTTCCATCAGTTCTAAAAGGCTAGATTTAACGCTTTTTGCTGTTTTAGGCTGGACTGGTTAAAACTGGCCTAACTTAAATCACGTTCCCCAGACTTTTAAAGATGGTCAGATGGTCAGTAGACACGAGTTGCAATTGTCATAAAATCTGATGTTCAGTATTTACAGTAAAATTAATTTTGTAAAATACGAATTTAAGCATCTGAAAGACATTTTTAAAAATTCATTTTATCAATCGAATTTTATTATTTTCACCTCCCTTTTTTCCGCTTTGGAAAAGAAGAATTCAGTGAGCTGAACACTCCTGAAATTTCTGCTAGTTCAGCAGATGTTTACCTCTGTAAAACATTGGTTAAATATTCTGTGTAATATAGTCAATAATCAAATGATAATTATAATAATAAAATGTTTTTTTCAACAACATATTACAAATTAAAATCACTTTGTTTTAGTTTAATATAAATCTTTTTAATTAAAAAATGTTTTTTGTTTATAAAATCTCTTAAATCATTTTCGTGAAATCATCATCTAATATTTTTTGGATATTTCTTTTAGCAAATATTATTTTAGAAAATCTTTGTCAGGTTTTTTTGTTTGTTTGTTTTGTCTTATTAAGATCATTTTCAGGACAATTTTGGTTCAAAATAAAAATCATAATTTTTGTAGAAGTCTTTGCGAAGAAGTGTTAAAAGTTACCTTCCAGGGGGAATCCAGTGCGGGGGTAGTTCTGGCCTGGTGCTGGCCGGACCATGCGAGGAACTGTTCCTGGTAAAGTAGCCATTCCAGCTACTCCAAAAAAAGCGTAAAAGGGGAACTTAAAGGAGAGAAAGCAGTCACACAGATAGCTCCAGCCTCGCCTTCACAGAGAAGAACCGCAGCAGGTCCAGAGTCTCTCGCCAAAGAGAAAAACAAACGAGCCAGAAAACGAAAGTCCAGCCAGAGCAGTGGACACGGCGCCCAGGAAGAGAGGGGGAAGTGAGAGAGGCTCTGTTTTTTGGTGAAGGAGAGCCGGGGAGGAGTGGAGAGTTCAGGGCAGAGGTGAGGGGGACCACAGCGCTCAGGACAGCGGGGTAAACGGTGTGTGTGTGTGTGCAAGGGTGAGTGAGTGAGGGGTGTGTTAGTGCTCGTAGCTGCTCTTGCTCGTGGCTGGGGGGGAGTTAAAGTGGCCCAACTTTGGAACAAGAAATGGGGGGAGAGAGAGGGAAGCTATTGGCTTTGAAAGAGAGGAGGCGGGGCCAAGGAAGTGTCGACCAATAGGATTAAAAAGAGATGGAAAAACATACACACTCTCTCACACACATACACACACACTGAACCCGCTGATCTCCCACGCAGTCCTAATCAGCCCGCGCGCAGGAAATGTTAAATGGCGTTTTCATTCATGACTGATTGGAGGTGGACGGCAGAGCGCGGCTAATCAGGTTCATACAAAACACACACACACACACACACACACACACTCAAAAACACACACTCTATATAAAATACACAATATAATAACTTGACCATAAGAATACGCCTATATGCATACATTATATATAGGTCATATGTGTGGGTAAATATTATATAACATATATTACAAATTAATAATGAAATATAAGTGCATTTATATTCATTGTACATGTGGGTACAAGTTTGGGTTACTCACACTGTGAGTTTTTTCTTCAACACTGAGAATTTCCTTGCTCCATGTGTACAGATACAGAACTCCTGTGAAGTGCTGTAAAAATTCAGGGAAATGTTAGCATGAAAACCTGTCCTGCTGAGGGAGCTTTACTAAACATCTGCAGACAGTCCAGCAGCTTTAACAAACCTTTAAAGCATCAGACTGTAAGAGCAATGAGCTAAGGTCTTACCTAAACTCGCTTAGTTCTGAAACACCACGGACCACTCCAGCACTGTGCTGCTTTGCTGGGGTGGGATTTGAAACACAAGTCGTAGCTCAAACAATATGAAGTTATTATTCATGTAAGAGGAACTATTTATTCTGCATCATCCAAAACACCTCTGTTCTTCTCTTTCCATCTACACGTCTCTCAGCTCATGTAAAGCTTACACAGCTCTTAGTCAGGAAAACATATAATTCATTATTTGACATCAGCAAAACATTCTTACTGACATTTTACTGGCAAAAAAAAATCTTTTTTGTCTAATTCAGTGTCACTGATGATGAACTGAACTGGGTCATGAATCCCACATTACTGATAGACAAACCTGTTATTTGCATTGCATTTGTTTCAGTTATGAATTTTGTGTTATAGATTACATACGCCACACAGATATCCCTTTGTAGGAGAAGAGAGAGAGCTGACCTACAGGACATAAATGTTTCCTGAATTGAATTGCATGTTTCATATTTTAAAACGGGAGCAGAAAATTCACAGTTAAAAAACTTTGACCATATTTAGATCCTTACATATATAGTATAATACTGTATATAGGGGACACATTATTGTGGCATATAGGTTTTCATCTCTCTCTGTCTTTCTCTGTCTATTTCTCTCTATACATAATCTTTGCTGTCAGAACTAAACATCGTATGTCCAAAATTGTAACTTTGCAGGAGAAGGAAAAAACATACTTTACTTTTAATGTAAGTCAATGTAAGTAATTTTGTGTTATTTCTTTTGGTCGATTCATCAGGAAATGTACACACAATGTAAGGGACAAGAGGCAATTTCAAATGATGCAAAACCTTAAATATGTAAAAAATTATGTAAAACACAATATACATATATAGATGTAGTTATATACTGTAATTACAATATTACATGTACGTAACACACATGGATATAATAATAATGTGGACCTTTTATATACTATATACTTATGTACATATCCATTACACACACACAAACACACACACACACAGACACACACACACATATATATGAGAAACACATCTCCATTTTTGTCAGCATTTTTGTTTACTTTTATGCATCATTTGAACATAGCAGGTTCTGTGTACACTGTTTGAAAATGTAATGAATGGACCAACAGAAATGGTTCAAAACTGCTTGGAAAAAAGTCTATTTGAGTTATATATATATATATATATACAAAGAGAAACAAGTATTTCTGAACTGTCAACTTTACAGGAGAGGGGAAAAACTAATTTAACTTTAATGTAACTGTATATGTATATGTAGGTATATGTAGGAATCCATGTCCTGACACTGTATAAAAACAAGCATGTGTGTGTGTGATCTCTGTAGGAGCCTGCGTGAATAGGAAGCCGTGTGCCAGCATTGCTGTGGAGAGCTCTCCTGGTGGAAAGCAATTTCACAAATAATTTTTTACAACAATTAGGGAGTGTGCAGGGGTGAAATGGCGATTTCACATGCAGATGCGCTGGTGGGGGAAGACCCTGCACCCGAGTACATGGCTCTGACCCTCAGAGCTCCTGCTTTGGTTGGAGATCCGCTCTCTGCGCTGCATTAAAGTCCAGCATCAGGCAAATGAAAGCTCAGCTCAGAGGCCTTTCATGAGAAACCTGCCTTCTTCTTCCACTCATTTATAAAGCTCTGCAAAGGAACAACTCTCTCTCTTTCTCCCTCTCTTTTTTTTCCCTCTCTCTCTCCAGAGCATGTTCTTTGCACACAGTAAAAGTAGTAAAAGTTAGTCCAACAGAAGTCTTGAATTAACTTCCTTCATAGTTAAGCTACGTATGAAGTGATCAAATACATCCCAAGAGTGAATAAATGTAACTCAGGACTTTATTTAACATCTGAGGGTTTTAAAGTGGAGACACAATCCAATACATGCAAAGTTCAAAAGTTGACTGAACTAGCACAAAGTCATTTCTGTTGCCCCTGTTATTGTACTGTTATTGTCATAACATAACAACATCTCAAATAATAATAATGATAACAATAATAATAGTTTTTACGCCCCCTGAAAATGGAACATGCAACTGAAATAGCTACTCAGAATAGCTCAAGATAATATAAACTTATCTAGATACTATCAGCACAGTGTAATGCCATTATTGCTGTATTAAAACAATGTTTCAGTTGTAAACAGATTGGGTTATAGATAAGACCATCACTCGATCTGTCTTTTAGGAGATGTAGGAACAAGCCTGCTCTTTTCATAGCACAGTAATACCACACGCCTAATTGCTTTAACTGATTCGAGACGGGCTGCAGTGTCATCATCAAGCTCGGTTTCCAAGGAAAACTCCCATTAAATCATTCAGCTTGGCTTAAACCTGCCTTCAACAGTCAACACTCTGGCTAACTTTGGCGGTGTATGTCCAGTGGCTCAGATTGCTTGGTCGGTCCATTTTATAAGACTGACCAACACAGATGGACACACATTAACCGATACCATTCAATAACATGGACATCATGACATTTCCAAATCTATGCATGAAAACGCTTAATATACACATTCTGTAGTGACTACCATCATCTAACAAAGACTACCATCGTCTAACAAAGAGAGTTTATTATATGAAGTTTAAATTGGGGAAAATCTTCATATCTATATATCAGTGATCAAACGGCTTGTGTTTCTAAGTGAATCTGAGTGAGCACATCCTCTACAGAGACCACATTTCTGCATATTTCAGTGCACAATTGCTGTTTATCTTCTATTTAACATACTGCAAAGTAAACAAACAAAATGTGGCCAGTGCAAAAGTTACTTCACATTTTATATTCTATTTAATGCAGCAATTAGCAGAATTGTGCAGAAATACATGATCATTTGTTCTCTGTGGATGGTGCCATTGTCATTTACAAACCAACAAAACATGTGAGCTGACTGGGGTACATGTGGATATATGAGGTTGCATAAGTTCCTTACCTAAGTAAAAGCACTAGTAATACAGCAACAAAATACTCAAGTACAATGACATTTAGACATTGTTTACTCAAGTAGAAGTATAAAAGTATGACGCTCCTAAATGTACTTAAAGTAAAATAAAGTATTTCCTTAAAGTCTTATTTCAAATTCATATTTGAAATGGAATATGTTTTTATTAAGGGTTAAAGTTGCACATCCATAATGAAACGGAGCATCAGTTTATAGTAGAACTGAATGCATCTTCCACAAAAATCTAGAGCATCAAACACACCTACATGTTTGATTTCATTCATAAGGATTGGAGACGGACGGATTCTTGGAATCTTTACTAAATTAAATCTGACTACATTAGCAGTCAATACTGAACACCACATCAAATAATTCCTTTAAGTAAGGCCAGAGCTGGAGCGGGATTTGTTTTCAGACTGGGAGTTACATGATGCAGGCCAGCCCATCCCAAACCACACACACAGACACACACACACACACACACACACACAAACAAACAGCGCTCATGTCCTGCAATCACATTACTTCAGGCTACAGCCTATTCATTCATTTATTCAGCCTATTAACAGCAGTACAGTCATCCTACATATTTCAACACTTCCTTAGTGATACACTACAAGAGCAATCAATCAGAAAGGTGGATTCACATGAATGCAATCAAACCTTATGTCAAGAGAACACCACAAAACCAAAAGTTAAAATCAGACAGGAGAGAAAGTTAAATCAAATATCACATTTACAAAGACGAGGAAAAACAACACAGGAATATTAGAAACCTATAAACCATGGCAGGTGTAACATATGTTTATGGTCCATGTTACCTGAAATGACTGTATGTATGTATGTATGTATGTATGTATGTATGTATGTATGAAGTAATGGTAGATGTTTGCTTTCATGTTAAGTATCAAATTCCCAGAAAAACAACAACATTTTTACATTTGTTTTTGGCTTGGACTGGGTAGAAAACCACAAACTTAAGGGACAGATACACTTTTAAACATATACAGTTAATTTAAAATCCAAAAACTGGGGCTAATAACAGTATCAGACTGAATAATATTGTTCAGATTCACACAGTAGCACTGAATTTGATTCACTTGTTTCCCCTCACTGATGTTAGATTCTTATTTGAATTTCGGTTCCATTTTAAAAAGTCCTGCAGTTGCCCACGAGCATCTGTCCAGGTGTCTGAACGTAATTGCTACATTATTTAAGGTGTAACAGGAAATAAACCTAGTCATCCAATCCTTATTGTCTCAACTTATTGGCCATGGATGCAGATTTTTTCAGGGCGGTTGTCCGTACAATTAGCTGTCTCAATGTAGTCAATTCAATCAATTTCAAAGTAGCTTTATTGGCATGACCGTCCTAAGTACAATGCCATCAAAGCATACCTTTGAATGCTAAACATACATTGCAGAACTAACAGCAAACATACATACAGCACAACAGAACCAGTGTAATACATTTGATACTTGCCAAATAAAGATTCTGACTTGAGGTCTCATTCATTAGAATTAGATTTAATAGTTTAACTGCATTCTGGATTAAATGTTTATGGCACCAATTCCTAATAATTCCTAATGATAATAATGTATCACTGATGTTCAAAGAAAAATATGTATCTACACAATGGTAACTTTAGAGGAGAGGTCAAAAACCTACTTTATTTTTAATGTAAGTCAATGGAACCAGACTTTTTCTTCCAAGCAATTTTGGGCCATTTCTGTTGGTCCATTCATCATGAACTTTTCACACAATGTAAAAGGAAGCTGCTGTGTTCAAATGATGAATAAAGGTAAAAATCGTCAAAAATGGAAATACATTTTTTTCATTGAACTATATATAATGTCTATATTGTAATGTATCCAGAATATCTATGCTAATATACCATGATACAGTAATGGCTGACTGACAAACGTAGTGTGAATATCATTACATATGATAATAGTTAAGCTATAAATAATGACAGAAATGCCTGTGAAAGACAAATATCATTGCTGTCTGATAAAGCAATCTCCAGTTTTATTTTTCTACTTAATTTGAAAAGGAACTTAACTTTAGTAATAGAAATATTCCAGAATTACTTGGAATAGCTTTTCATTAACTTGGATTAAATGTAAAGAATGATGCAGACTTCTTCTGTAAAGTTACCATTTCAGAGATAAATGTTTACTTGCAAGCATGGGGTCACTTAGGATCACATTCTTTCTTGACATAATATCTCTTTCCTTCAGTACAAAACCAATTTATGCTTATTAGCTAGATCCTCAAACGATCCAAAGGGGGACTGCAGGTTTGATTCCCAATTAAAGTCTAACACTGTTCCTCAAAGTTACATTATGCCAGTTGTCTCCTGAGTCAGTAAAGCTGAGGATGGACCCTGGTTGAACTCCGAAACTCCTGTGCCAAGTCTCCATGGCCCAGCACAACCCAGCACACCAGGCACAGATTGCTATGGCGGCTGCTGAGGGCGCTCCCCGTGGACCCTTGTTAACTTGCTGAGGCACGCTCACATCTGCTGAGAATTATGTCAATGTGTTATTGCTTCCTCACTAGAATTATTTTATCCGAACAGCCAATGTGGCAGTGTAAGATGTCATGTGCTAGCAGTGGGCCTCTGCTGTTAGGCTTCACACTTTCATTAATGACAGGGAACGAGGTCAGAGATACACATCTTCATGATACAGCGCACTGCAGGACAGTATAATCTAAGCCTGGCTTGTATAGCAAGGGGCGAGGACCATGTTAGAAATGTTGTTTGGGAATATCACTGTAGAATATTCAGTTCATTTCAATTCAATAAGACTATATTTAGTTACAGTACATCATGGATTTAAAAAAAAAAAAAAACAAGGGCAGAAACCGACCTCTTCATGCCGACCTCTTCAAAAAATGTTTGTAGCTACTGTTGCTAGGTTGAACAAGTTTTACAGAACGTTGACAAAACATTCAAAGTAATGAAAAATTGCAGCATACAACTGTTTTTTAGATGTGAAGCTCACTCACTCGCTCACATTTTGCAGGCTGAAGATTCTCCACCAGGGGGTGCTGTTAACACTAAACTATCTTTTGATGCTTCTGCTATGTACTTTATTGCTCCTACAAGGGATGTTTGTCATTTTGACACCTAACTACACATAGTCTGGCAGCAGCACAGAGGAATAAGCAACAGGGGCTTTCACATACATACAAAATTTGAACATTGTAACACACTCCCTAAGCTGTGTACTACAATGTTTGTCAGAATTCTCCAAAGCTTGTCTCTGCTTGCAACAGTTGCTGCAAAAGAAAAGACATTAAACATTTCAACAACTTTCTTCAGCTACTGTTTTACAAAGTAGTGGCTCTAAAATGGGAATAAATTCTTCAACCACCCAATCAAAAATTGTGCAATCCGAGTTTTTTTTTCCTTTGCAGTATCTTGGTGGTTAGGACCTGGTGGTTAGGAGCTGAACCAAAGGTGTCAAGTGTCAGCTCTACAACTATCATAATGAGGAGCCAACAGTGGAATTAACCAATCGAGTTCAGGAGAAAACACCATTCTAGGTTTTATGGAAGCCCTAGATTAGAATTTAGAATCTTGCTAACTGTGCTTGCACAAAGAGGAATTCGTCTGTCGTGAAGTGAAAAAACCCACATATGCACACACTAGTAAACAAACAGTAAGGGACAATGAACACACTTGTCGAGAACGGTGGGCAGCCCTATCCACAGCACCCGGGGAGCAGGTGAGGGTTAGGTGCCTTGCTCAAGCGACCCTCAAGAACCAGCAACCCTCTGGTCTGAGGTTAGTTCCCTAACCTCCAGCCCACGACTGCCCTATCACTGCCTGCTGCAAATGTCAGCCATAGCCTGATCAGTCAGATGTTAGAAATAGAAAAAGCATCAGTGTACATCAGCTACATACAACGTAAACATATTTTGTTGATATTAAAGCATAGAATGTCTGTAACAATCATCAAATGTCCATATTTAATCTAGAATGTACCACTTGAATCCCACAGGAGTGCAGAAATGCAGAATTTAGCATTATTGTAGAGGCTTGTTTCTCTCTTACTTCACCAATTTCTGGCTTTTATGCCCCTGACAGTCATGGCTTTCTGCTATGCTTTAGCATAGAGATCTGAACGACCAATCTGTATAAAACTGGTTGCCTAAATATGAATTAAGTTTATGTGCCTGTAGAGGTGATATTTTTTCCTCTCCATAAAGCAACTGGCCACAGACTCAATCTCTACATAAGGTAGCTGGTTATAAAGCAATAACAAGGACAACATCTACTTAAAGAGCTAGGAAAAGAACTCAGTAGAACATTACTTTCTGCTTTTACGACCATGCTGAGAATATCTAAGACGGTCTGGAAGATCATGGGCATAGAAAATAATGTATATCTTCAAAATTACAGTTTGAAAAAATAAGATGATTATCTGGTCTATCCTTACAATCTGCGGTAGCATACATTATCCATGTTAACCTATGGCCCCTTAAAATTACATCAGCTTTGTGCATTAACTTTTTCAGCTTTCAGAGTGATACCTGGGATACGTAATGCGAGTTTCCCAGAGTTATACTGATGAGTCTTCATTTCACTGCAGATCAAGTGCAAGCATGTGTGTCCACTGCATCGTCCCCATGAATATTTCATTCTCATCATTTCTGTGAATAATTGAAGTTATGAAATCTATTTTCTGCTTTCTTTTTCACGAAAAGGCAAGGAATTCTGCAATAAGGCTTTGCATCTGAAGCCATTTTTTTCTTGCTTCCTCATTAAATTGTATCAACATGTTTGTTGATGGATAATAAGTGATAAAATAAAGTCATATACAATAACAAATGTAGCATAATTTTCTTACACAACAGCACAATAAATGGCCAAAGAGACATCCAATTAAACACTCACACTACAACAAAAGAAATATGCATATTTAAGTTAAACAAAGGTAGACAGTCGAGTGCTGAAACGTGGAGATTTCCAGCGTGATAAACAGCCGAACTGCACTGCGGAGTAGACACCATTTCCCTGAAAATAAGTAATTGCTCTGACCAGTATTGCATGGAAATTAAAGCGGTATCAAGATCCATTGACCCGAATTAAGACCCCGCTGGGTTCCTGATTACCCCTTTTGAAGTCCTTGCAGGGGGGTTAAATGGTAATTTTCACAAAAATGAGCCAATTCTTAAAAAATCACCCAATCAGACGAGAACTGTTTCTCTTGGTAAATTATATCACACCATCTGAAAGCTGATACACCTCTATAACCGCTGTAAGGATGTTTGTGCTCTTCTACACCCATGGCTGTCTGCCTCAGCCACAGAATCCTATGTAATATAAGAACTATAATCTTTCATTCCGCAAGCTCAAGGTCAATACAGCAGATCAAAAACAAAAGAAATAAACAAACAAAGCAGAAGTAGACAACTGAGGCCAGTAAACAGAGCAGATCCAGTGAGCATGAGCAGGGAAACACTGTTAGACTGAAACACTCAAGTACAGTATAATGAAAAAAGGGCTGATTTGAATGCCCTTGATTTGAAAGTGTACGTCAGATCCACATTTAAAAAATACATCAACATTATTGTTGATTGTTGACTTATTTCTGCACAATTCAGATACATAAACAAAGTCATTCAGAGAGCCTTGGTGTGAAATTGTTAAATGTAGAGAAACTTAAAGAAGCAAGAATTTTAGATTAAAACCTTAACCAAAAATTAACTTAATGTGAAGAATCTAAAGACATAACAGTTTTGATTGAATGCCAAAGGCATCTATATTTCATGTTGCAGAGATATCTACTGAAGTTAGAGTGCTAACCAGCTAGTCCTGGCCCATTTGTCTTGTAATATCACTTTGCACCTCAAGAGGCAATAGTGAGTCACTGTAGCAATGAGCTTACCATCAGTCCAACATGAGAGGATAAAGATGCACCATTGCTGCCATGAGGGCATATTCTGACAGGTAGGCAATGAAAGGAAGTGTAAACATAATAATGGCTGAAGCTCCTGGGAAGCAACCACCACCAACCACCACTCTCAGCAAGAAACCACATTTGGCAGCAAACAAAGGAAGTGATTTAAATAGGAGCAAAACAAGAGTTAACACTCTTATGGTTCTTCATTTTCTACTTCTTCAAGAGTTCTCAAAGACAGTATAAAGACAATGATTCTATATAGAACCATGAACACTGAAAGAAGCATCTGCATGCCTAAATGGTTGTATGCATGGTGAAATGGTTCTTTTGGCTGATGTCCAGTCAAGTCAAGTCAACATTTATTTATATAGTGCCTTTTACAACAGATGTTGTCACAAAGCAGCTTTGCAAAGAATCTGGTGTCCGAGCCCCCAGTGAGTAAGCCAAGGGCGACAGAGGCAAGGAAAAACTCCTTCAGTTCAAAAAGAAGAAACCTCGAGAGGAACCAAGACTCAAAAGGGGAACCCATCCTCCTCGGCTTAACACCAGATAACAAGACAAGCAAAAGAAAGAAGCGTTCAGTGTTTTGTAAGGTAGAGGAATAGAAGTCTGACTAGTCTGTAAGTAAATAACTGGGTCATCAGATGGGTCAGCAGGATGCAGGCCAAGCTTCCACAGTGTAGGACAGCCAGGAGCTCTGTGGTGGTTAAAGGCAGATGTAGCAACAGCATCAGACCACACAGGATGGGCAGCAGTTCAGCTCAAGCAAAGAGAACATACAGATTGTTAGCTTTGACAGAAGATTAGAATATTTGAATACACTGTATGGTGTCAACAGAGTGCGGAAGTGACTCTGGCAGGCCTGGCTATTACAGCATAACTAAAAGGAAGAGCCATAAGGTAACAAAGACCTCTGCTCCACCGTCCCCTCTGACTCCTCTGCCCCACTGTCAACAAACCTGAGTGAACATGAAGAGCAGCAGGACAACAGTGGACCCCTAGATCTGCACCTTTTATCTAGCAGAAAAACTAATTACCANAGATAAGACTGGGCTGATACGGTGAAGCGTTCTAGTTCTTGTAAGGACTCTGGCTGCAGCGTTTTGGACTAACTGAAGTTTGTTAAGGCTTTTACTGGAACAACCAGAAAGCAGGGCATTACAATAATCCAGCCTTGAAGTAATAAAGCCGTCAACTAGCTTTTCTACATCCTGTAGGGACAGTGCATTTCTTAGTTTTGTAATATTGCGTAGATGTAGAAAAGCTAGTCAAGACTTTTTACAGATGTACCTGGTGTGACTAAGAAGCTATTAGGATTAAGTGGTAATGCAGACAGCTTGTTTCTAGCTGTTTGGGGACCAAGAAGAAGAACTTCTGTTTTGTCTGTTTTGAGTAAAGTAGGAGGAAGTTACTTTTTTATGTCTTTTATGTCTTTAACACAGTTAAACAGTCCTCTATCGTAGTGTATTATCTGGTCTAGCTGAAATATACAATTGCGTGTCATCGGTATAGCAGTGCAAATGTAAAGCAGTGATGTAAAATGTGTTGTATATGGGACTATATAGAATCCTTTTGAAAATGGCCAAAAGATCATTATTCACCAAAGACACCAAAGAGTGTTATTCTATTGCTGTTAGTGCTATTCTTATCATATCGCATAGTAACAATAAAAAAAGCCTTGTTGGTGCTATACAGAACCTGAATGCATTTGATTATCCATTGTGTCTTAAAACAATACCAAGCAAAACAACAACAATAACAATAAATTAATAACAAGTAAACAGCAATAACAACAAATGAAATATTAGTCAATGTTGCATGTCCAACCATTCTCTGTTTGGGAAGAAATGGTGGCCAAATAAGCAGGTATCCCCTTCTCTGGTCTTTTGAGCTACATCCCATTTGTGCAGACAAACTGGCCTGACCTTTGACCACTTTCTCCACACAGAGGGCCTGGACACTTGGGTCGCGACCCAGTGGGCAGGTCACACTGAGTTAAGTGTCCCCCTCGAATGGAGGGTCGGGAACTCTTATCTGTAATGAAGTATGACTATCCTTGGCCGCCGCCGTCTGGCCCAAGCCACCCCACAGCTCGAGGCATGCGTCTTAAAAGAGAATGGCGAGAGCTCATCCAATCTACCCGACTCAAAAAAGGCCCTTTATGTGCATAATGCCTTTCAAAGTGAAAGAGGGAGATTTGTTTCCGCACACCTCCAGGCCATGTCTATGTATATAAGCCCACCTGCGATGATTCGATCTGGATTTCTAGGGCAAAAATGTCTCTGCTTTATGACTGAGGCCAGGTATGTGTGGATTTGCAGTTTGCTTGGAAATTGGCTCTTAAATGGTACTGCAGATGTCAAAGTAGGTGGTAAAGTGATAAACTGATGGATGTGTTGAACAAATTACAACATGTGGATGGCCTGCTGGTGACCACTGAGAGCTACACATTGAGTGGGTAACTAAAGACAAGGCATTCGTAAGACATTGTAGCAACTGATTTCTGGCCTGGGCCTTTGAAGTAGACTATTATAATTGCAAGTCTGCACTAAAGAAATAAAGTGAAAAATAATTCTGTGCATTTAAGGGGTACTTCTCCATCTGAAACCTAGGAATTACAGGATGGGTTTACTGCCATATACACTCATCATCAAAAGAATAGTTGCACCCAGAAAGTGTCAGATAGCAGTGCTATTGGGAAGGAAGATAAAGGAACAATAAACAATGATAAATTTAGACTGATATGAACAATATTTATTGAGCTACACATACAGAAGTAGTGTCTCTCAGTATGGCGTCGAGCCGCCATGTTTGCTAACGCAACATGTCAGACGTCTCAGCACAGAGCTGTAGAGGTTCCTAATGGTGTCCTGTGATAATCCATCACATGCAGCTTGAATATTCTCACACAGTTCCTGCACATTGTGCAGTAGGGGTGAAGGAGGAGTGACACCAGGCCTTCGGGAATTGTGACATATGACAACAAACCATTCATCTTGGTGCTGATCACGGTGCCTCCACACACAGATTTGTTGGTCGTCTCCACCAAGAAGAAGACGAGTCCCGCTGCAGATGAGTCCCGCTGCCACTCCATAATAGTCTGGCATGACACCATTGCAGTCGTTGGTGATGTTGATGTGGTGTTAAGGGCAGTNTTGTTGGTCGTCTCCACCAAGAAGAAGACGAGTCCCGCTGCAGATGAGTCCCGCTGCCACTCCATAATAGTCTGGCACAACACCATTGCAGTCTTTGGTGATGTTGATGTGGTGTTAAGGGCAGTTGTCTTTGAATGGGTGAAGCTAAACAGCTGTAAAGTGGTGTGGTGGCGAAGTGGGTGGCATTGTCGCCTCACAGCAAGAAGGGCCTGGGGTTGAATCCTGGTCAGGGCATCTGTGGTCTTTTCATGCATGCATGGGTTTCTTCCAACAGTCCAAAGACATGCAGTCAGGTGAACTGGAGATGCTAAATTGCCCTTAAGTGTGAATGTGCATATCTGTGTGTCTGACTGGTGGCCTGTCCAGGGCGTTTCCTGCCTTCCAACCAATGAATGTTGGGATAGGCTCCAGCACCCCCTGCAATCAAGAAGGATGAGGGGTTTAGAAGATTAATTAATTAATAAACTGCTGTAGCCTGAATAGATGGATATATGCAAGTGTGCTGTTTCATACTGCATATGAAGAGCCCATATCACAGAAAAATTCATTTCACCATTTACTGTCCAGTCCATATATGGAAACCATGCTGCAAAAACAGTCTGTTTGAATTCATTACTGTGATGCCACAGTAACCAATTTTATTTACATATATCCACCTATTCAGCCTAACACAGTATAGCTCCGCTCCCTCATATGAAGTTTTAAGATATCTTTAGCTTTGAGCAACATTCTGAATGAGCCTCAGTATAGGACAGCCCATCAAAACAGAGCTCTTAGCTCTCATTTATCTTAGATCACTCTTAAAGGCACCGTAACAAAAACAAAAAGCCTGTTTGATTTTAAGGCATAAACAAGAGGTTGGAAAATGGTAAAATGAATTGTGGCCACGTTGGGTACAGAAAACCACACAAAAGTTATAAGTGAACCTCAAGGGGGAACAATAACATATCAAAAAAATAGGATATGGGTTTTCTAAAAACTGCAGCTTATGCTGCATCTGGGTGTTCATTTGGAGGTTACATATATCAGATGGTTAACTAGTGAATACGACTTTGGTTCAACTCGGTTGCTTGTTCAAAGATACTGCCCACACATGGAGAATCAGATAATGTATTATTCCACACTCCCTGCAAGTGTAGCATCTTTCACTCAAATAAAAGGTCAATCGACATGTAGTACATTTACCTAACACTTTTATCCAGAGCAAATCACAATGTTAATCGCATTACAGGTAGGCCAATATAGTGTTAGGAGTCTTGCCCAAGGACTGTTACTGGTGTAGCACTGCATAATCACCCAGACTGGGAATTGAGCCTCAACCTCCCACATGGTGTGGCAGTACCCTGGCAGGTAGTGGTGTCATCCGTTGTGCCACACTAACTACATCACATCACATAAACTCATGTCTGATCTAGAAGTCAGTTTACCAGTTTTAAATACAACTTTGTTAGTAAATTTGTCTGTTTGAGTGCTGCAATTTGTCCCATATGTGGGTCAATTGGTATTTCCCAGTTTCCAACACCACTCAAATGCAGCTTTAGTTTCCATATATGGAATGGGCCAGGACGTGAAGAGTATGTTTACTTTTGCAATGTCTATCTACTAAATCAAACTCTTTTATTACAATGGAGAGAGACCAAAGCATTTGTCCATGATATGGACCCTTTGCATACAGCAGATAAACAGAAACTACGGACCAAAAACTAAAAAATGCCATATTTAAGAGCATTCTGTGTGGCAGGTGTGTAGCAGATGTGTTATTTGTGTCATTTGGTGTTATTTTTTTCACTTAGAAAATCATCAAAACATGTCTTTTGGCTGGGGGTGTTCAGGGGATGTTTGTCATATGACTGTATATAATGGTACCAAAATGCCAAAATGCCAAAAGGCCACGACTCAAACCTTGAAAATATCTGAACATGCCAGAGTGACTGTTCTTCTTTCCAGTACAAGAAAAAAAACATATTTCCATTAAAAGACTCATGTGAGACACATTTAAGCTGTGCAGCATGTGATGGGCTCGCTGCTGTCTTGCTTTTAATCAGTTAAGACACCCTTTTACTGCGGAAGCAAAATGAAGAAAATAAAGTCTCTGTCTCCACAGTGGTGAAAGTGTTTGTTGAGATTAGTCTCAGCAAAACCGTCACGTCACCAGCGCAGATAAAACAGATCATTTGATCTTGACCATGTGAGGCCATGCTCAGAGTAAGCTTCCTGTGAATGTATGAATATTGATTGGGGTACATTCAGTGTCAGAAGATGATCTTGAAATCAGTAGTTGGTAACATGGTTCAGAAGCAGCAGGTTTATTTGAACCGTTTGATTTCCAAGCTTATTACTCAGCTATCAAAGGGCCCATATTAAACTGAATTTAAACTCAGTCTGGACTACATTTTGGATGAAACAGTGCAGCCATTCAGAACAGAGATGATTTATATATACCAGTCATAAAGCGACAACAAGAAAAAATGGTACAGGTACACTTTTACAAAAGATTGATTGACCGTGGTTCTATATAGAACCATGAACACTCAAATAACCATCAGCATGCTTAAAGCACCAGTATGCAACCTCTAAAGGCAAGTTCGCATATTGCAGTCTACTGAAACCCCCTACCCACCCCTGTTTTCCCTAAGTAAATACAGTGGCCATCAGATTTTTTACCCTTGACAAGGGTTCTTCTACCTTTTACATCTTACAGGTGGTGCTACAGCGCCACCGAATTCAAGCTGATGAAAGAGTCTTACTTCTGCTAATAAGTGGTTTGTCGATTCTGGGCTACTGTAAAAACATTGCAGCTCTACATGGTAGCCTCTGTTGGAAGACAACCCGCCCATATGTAGTTATGAAGGGTTCATTCTAAGCTAATGAAGAGACAATGGTTTGTAGTAACAGACAATTTTACAGCCTCAAAAGTAAGGGGAAACCTGTTAGACCATGTCACCAACATGGTGGCCATTTTGAATTCCGCCATCTTGGATTCAACTTCAGTTTTTTAAAAAGGGTAGGTATGTGTGTGACACGTCAAACGGGTAGAGGATTTCACCAGAAAAACAATGCTGTGCTTCAGGTTAACGTAACCTTATCCATTCTCATATTTAAACAGTGATATTATGTGATATCAGAAATTTGACCATAAGGTCTACAGAATGTGTTCTAAATCTTAAGACTATTCCTTTCTCCCATTCCTGACAAACTTTCGCTAAAACATCTGTCTGAGTGCTGCACAAGCATCAACAATTCTGTCTTTAGGATGAACAACATTCTGTCTATTCACAGAGTCAACAAGTGCCTTGATATGACCCTACAGAAAACACAGTTTACCTGTACACTAATGAAAGCACAGTTTTGTATATTATATTTGACTCATGCTAATAGATACTCCTGAACTGTACACCCGAGTCCTTTAAATGGTTCTTTACATGGGGTAATGGTTCTTCAAATTGATGTAGGTTGTGTTGTATATGGTTCTATATACCACCAAAAAGTGTTCTGATACTGTTATGAAGTTACGTTTGTTACTATATAGAACCATTTTCAGAAAGTGTATACAACACATTCTCTGTCAATCTGAAGAACCATTTCACCATTTCTCCATACAGAGCACAATTTAAGCATGTCAGTGTTTCTTTGAGTGCTCATGGTTCTGTACAGAAGCACTATTAAATAACCCTAATCTATTTTAGGAGTAGAAAGGAAAAAACAGTGAATACCAGGAAATATTCAGTAACTGATATGAAACAAATTAGTAACTAATATTTGGACCTACATATAGACCCATAGGTGTAGTGGGGTTTATAAGGCCAATGTGATAAAAGTGGACAAAATCCATAGACAACATCGTGTGGACCCTTTAAAAAAAATTCAGTTATTCAAAACTGTTTCTTCTTCTATCTGTACTTACTTTGAGCAATTTTACAGTGTTTGTCAGCTAGGTGTAGTAACTAGCCATGTTTAGTCAGTTATATCTAATCAAGCAGTTTGTAGTTCTACAGTGACAGACTGTAGTTTCTCTGCATGCTTTGTTAGCTCCTTTTCACCCTGTTCTTCAACGTTCTTCACCAGAATCACCAGGTATTATTATGGTGGTGCATCATTCTCAGCACTGCAGTGACTTTGTTGTGGTGGTGGTGTGTTAGTGTGTGTTGTGCTGGTGTTAGTGGATATCGATGTCACTGCTGCACTGAGAATAGTCCACCAACCAGCAACATCCAGCGACCACTAATGAAGAAGAACAAGAGGACAACCAACTCAAACTGTATAGCAGCAGATCTATCATCTCTGACCAGCAAGGTAGGAGTGTGTAATAGAGTGGACACAGTGTTTAAACACTCCAGCAGCACTGCTGTGTCTGATCCACTAACACCAACACAACACACACTAACACACCACCACCATGTCAGTGTCACTGCAGTGCTGAGAATGATCCACCACCCACATAATTGCTGCTCTGTGGTGGTCCTGTGGGGGTCCTGACCATTAAAGAATAGGGTGAATAAAATATGCAGAGAATCAGATGGACTACAGTCTGTAATTGTAGAACTACTAAGTGCTCCTATATAATAAGTGGAGCTGGTACCTAATAAAGTGCTTTTCTACTGTGCCAATTTTTGTTTTAATTATACTGTTCGTGCTCAGTCTTATGCAATTAATGTTTTGTTTTGGTGCTCAACGTGGCAATACAATTTTGATTTACCAGTTGATCATTAGATCTAGATTAGATCAGAACCGTGTGCAACTGATTTGTCGCTGAAGTGTAGGTAATAAATATTACATAACATTAAATACAACATTACATAATAAATCTGAGTACAAAATGCTTGCATAATACTGCTAATAAATTAAAAACACACTGTCAATTGGAAAGATCCAGATTTTCCACATGTGATGCTGCTCTCACTCTCTCCCTCCCCTTCATTCAGTTTTCTCTAAAACCCCAGACTGAAAAAATGCAGAGGGTTCATTCAACTGTCTAAGTGTGTAAACATAGCTAATTAAACTGAAGATGGTTAAACTGAGGGAGGCCTTCATTATCTTGTTAGTGATGGACATTGTGGACAAAACCCTCCATCAATCTGCCTCAGTCCGTCCATTTCAATAATCCGACACATTAAATAGCACAGAAATGGTGGATAAAATGCTGCACCAAACATGGCATGAAATTCAACATTGGATTTGACAAAAGGCCAATTAGACCACTTTAGCCTGATAGTAGTCTACCAGCCCTGCTTCCTGACTATAAGCATGAGTCCTCTCCAGCTCTCAGGAGTGCCTTTGAAGTGTTGTGTACCTGACAAAGTAAATATTTGTGATGAATTAAAATCATATGATTTGAGGAACTTTTAAAATTTAAAATTAAAAAAGAATTTAAAATTCTGCATGTCATGCCCTCAAGTTTAAGCATGAACAGAGCTCATATACTGCACTTCTTTTCCCCAGTAACTTCTCCTTCCCCTGAGGTGTAAAGACCCATTCATCACCAAAAAGAGGGTGCTCCTGATTCATGTAAAGGCACAGTGTACAATTTCAATGCAATATGCTTTTTATCAAATTGACTGAATGTATTATGTCATGGTCAGCTAGCTGGCCTTTCTGTCTGTACGGTGGAAAACAATCTGGTGTTCGTACAGAGTCCTGGGCACATCACTCTTCCAGCCAATCAGTAACAGGGGGCATTTGTGCTCATGTACAGGACAGGGGAAGGTGAGGGGCTGAAATAAATGCATTGTCAAGAAGAAGAGACACATCAGGCAAGTGTGAAGAGCCATGTTAACACCAGTGTGTTTCTACAGTGGAGAGACCTTCCAGAGCTGACCGGACTGAAGTTGGCTTCCTAGTTGCATTTTAGCTTCATGAAATGTTGAAAGGCCTATAAAGGGATGAGGAGTTGGCTCTGTTTCTGCTGGACAGGTGATTAACAATAACTTACTTTTGCTGTTTTAAAGAACCTGGAGGTCGGTATGGTTTTGTCCTGTTTTCTAAAGTCTGTGATAGCAACTGGTTAGCATTGCAACAACAATTGTAGCGAGAGTTTGCTAACCCACAGCCTGCTCACGTTAGTTACATTATTTGCTGTGTTGTTGTTCACTGTAAAGTTACATCATAGCATTTATCTGTACAATGGACGAAGGGTTTTATGGCCATGAAGATCTAAAACATTACGTTTGCTGGTTGAGTGTTGCTCATCTTGGGAATGTGCGAAGGAGCACTGAAGAGAGTTCTCCAGTATCGTATACTGTGGTTTTATCACTGAAGCTCATTAGAAACTGCTGAAGTGCGTGCAGTTGTTTCTCACATATCCCCTCACTTTCCCTTCTAAAGTGCGGAAATTTTGTATCCTCTGTTTCATCATCTGGTCATCTGAGCATCTCTAACAGGACTGTCACAGGCAATTAGGGCCAGAACAACTTGCCTTGGTGTTGCAGAAAGCATGGCATGTTCATCACAAGAGTGTCATCCACAAGTGCAGTCAATGGACGTTTTTCAGCCGATCCTGCTCAGCAGCTTCACCATGTAAGATTCATTAGATCTGCTGTGTAGTTCAGTGAAGTGTCCATTCATCCATGTGTTTTTATCTTCCCCTCTAAAAGTGAGTGTAAAGACACTGATGCTGATAACCAATACATGTCCACAGCAATACACCTCTCCTGTTCTCCTGTCATTATCTACATACATTTATATACAGAAAAAGAAAGAAAGAAAAGAGGGAAAGAAAAAATAAGTAAAGAATTAGAGAAAAAAGAAAGCGAAAATGAAAACGGAAAAAAGAAACAAACAAATAAATAGAAAGGAAGAAAGAATGGAGGGAAGAAAGACATGAAACATGAC
>CM067494.1:6636578-6695814 GCA_034552555.1 Semaprochilodus insignis
TCCAGAGCTGTATTTTCGGTCTCGTCCATCCACAAAACAATGTTCCAGTAATCTTCAACCATGTGATCATCAGCAAACTGCAGACGCGTAGCAATGTTCTTTTTAGAAAGCAGCGTCTGTCTCCTTGCAACCCTGCCATGCACTCCATTGTTGTTCAGTATTCTCCTGGTGGTGTGCTAATGAACATTACCTTTAATTTCAATGTGTAAAAAAGCCTTTAGTTGCTTAGAAGTTACCCTGGGTCTAATACGTGTACATGATCTCTGTTGGTTGACAAGTCCTAGTTGACAAGGGTAATAATGGTCTTGAATTTACATAAATCTCCTTTGTTTGTGCCATGATACTCTTCCACAAACGTCTTGTGAAGATCAGGCTTTGAAAGATCACACCTGATTGTCAATGTATCTGCAAATCCTTGAAGTTCACTTAATATATCGGGTTAATTGCTTGGCATACAGCGTGTACACAACGTTGAACTGTTACACTAAACATTTCACCCACAACCCGGCCAGCTTGTATAATGCATTGTCGATTCTCTTATCAATGGGCATGGATGGCCGGAGACTGGAAATGATTTGCTCTACAAATGGTCCAATCATGTCACATAGGTTTTCGGGGGTTGCTGTGTACATTCTGAAATGCCTGACATAAAGCATGCCTGTAAAATGATTTTGACTTTCATTAGTTGGGCTACTGCTCGTCTTGCCTGCCATCTCTGAGCTGTTAGCAGCACCTCCATAAAAAGATGGGAAATGTCTGTGAGGATAAATATTCTTAAAACAAAATCCAAGTTAAATCCCTCCATCTTGCTCATTTCGATGTAGCCTCTAATCCCAGTTGCCTACTTCATCTAATGTGTCTTCACATAACTGTAGTGGATGGAAACACCACTTAATTTGCTATTTTTATCTCCCAAAAGTTCTGAAATGCAGAAAAACATTTGTGAAACGTTTGAATGGAAACCTGCCTATTGTCTCAAAATGGGAAGGGTTAAAGTTATGATATCCCCAGCCCTACTAATAATATAAATATAGCATATAAATAAGATTAAATATTAATATATATGTGAACACTATGTGTATATTAAGTGCTTTCTTGATATTTACATATGTTCTTCACATGGCGCAATTAAAGAAACCTCTGTATATGTTTTTTTTTTCCCAAATACAAACATTGTTTAAGGTTGTGTTTCTAAATATAAATTGCAGGACTGGCTGGATTTTTCCCCTTGCATCCAATGACAGTAACAGAGGCAGAGCGACACAGAAAAGCAGCTTCGGAAGACAAACTTGAAGTCCAGAATGAAGACCAAGACGTAAAACAGGCAGAGCAGTAGACTGTACTTACTGTCATTGCCTACGCAGCTCCTGCTTTTGGATATGATCTCAAATGAACTGTTCTTACACTGTCCAGATAATGTTAGCCTGTCATGTCTCTGTACCTTTCTGAATGACTGTAAGTGTTCTTGTTGCTCCCGTGTTCAGGTCACATATGCTGTGTGCTAAGTGCTGATCTCTGCACTTTGGAGAAAAAAATAAAAAAGTCCAAAAAAAAAAAGTGCTAATGTTTAGAAATCCAGTTGGGTTTTAATTAAATGACACTCATTTTTCAGTCTAACTCTTTCACACTCAGTACACAAACCAGTATTAGGAATTGACAATATGATACTACTTTATTTGATCATTTATGGCACATTATAACACAGTTCTGTTGAATGAGCAGGCAGAGCAGGCCTGTGGCATAGGCAAATGCTAGGGGCACCGTCCATCCATACGCTGACCCTGGGCACCTAACTGGCGGGAGGAAAAAACAATTCTTAAAAAGCCCACAACATCATAACTCCATCATAATAATGTAAGCCCTAACATTTTCTGTGATGCGTGCACAGTTCAGCGTCACCCTGTCACATCAACCCCTGCCTGCACAAACCATCCACTGTCTGCCTGAGGGGAAACATTTACTGACATCTTAGCCTAATTAGCTAGGCAGTGTGAGCCCTGCTTATAACAGTGAATTAAACTGAGTTTCCTTTAGTCATTGAAGTAAGTAAGACTTTGGATGTTCAGTTCATTCATTACATTTGATATGTACAGTAAACAGCAGCAGCATGTGAGAGACGTGCTCACTGAATTCAAGTTCTGTGTATGAACGCTAGGTGTGATATACTCCTGTTTGTGTTTAGAGTGTTGGAGGCTACTATGTGAATAGGTGCTGTCATTACGTGGTACCATCCAAGGAGTACCAGCCAAAGTCTTGCGTAGAGCATCACATTGTTTGGGGCCGGCTCTGTGAGCCAAACATAGCGAAACATATGCGACAGGGTTGCGTAATCAGGATACAAAAAAAGTCCATAACTATTTTACAGTACGTTACAGTGAAAAACACAGGTACATTTTAAAAACTGGGTGGTTACCAGCAGGATTACATTCAAGAGCAAACTCATCATCTTTTGCCAAAATTTGCCATTTTAATGATGGCAACATGTCACATGAGTCTGGTAGACTTTAAAGAGTTGGGTGGGCTGCCTAAGCAGGAGTTTAGTTTTTTTGAATGATGCAAATCTGTAGAAGTTTTAGCAGGTACTTTGTTTTTAATTAGGGCTGCACAGTATATGTTTCAGCATTATCATCGAGATGTGCACATGTGCAGTACTCACACTGCAGGCTGAGCAATGTCTAGTAAGACAAATTAAGTGAAATGTGTCATGCTACAACTTTTTTTGCTGCTTGATACAAAAGATAAAGCGTACACGGTTCCTGGACTCTGGTTTAAGGCTTCTCAGATACGCAGAGACGAGTACTCACAGCGCTTACCTGCTTTTGTGTTTGGTGCACTGAAACCGATTATAAAAACATGGTCTATACTCACAAGAGTGTTAAAAAGTCATTTCTCTGCTTTTTATTATTTTTATATTTTCATTTTTATATTATTTTACAATCAGTTATGTTTTTAAATTATGCTGTTCAAGTCATCTGATGCAAATTCCTAAATCATTTTTCATATTTTAATATATATATCAAAGCGGGGAAAAGCCAGTGTTAGTTTTTCCACAATGTCATGCAGCCCTAGAACTGAGATCTGAAGATATGTGAACTGGTCATGCACATTGCCAGATTCTACAACACCAAACTGATCTGATCTGCCAGTTAACTCTACATTCTCATTTGTTGCTCTGTAAGAATGATACGGTTTGATGGGATATAAAGCAAGCTTGATCATCGTAGCCTGACCTGGTTATAACTAATAGTTTGATTTTGTCTCCGTAACTCCACCCGTATTGGGAAAGTGGATGTGACTTTTTGCCTCTGTTTTGTCTCTGTGTCTCCATCCGTATTGGGGATGTGGTTGTGATTGTGACTGTGTGTGTATGAAAAGGGGTTAACATCACACAGCGTATTCCTTGTGGGAACATACCAGGGGAGAATGTTTAAAGTGGTGTATGTGTCTGACTGCCACGTCGTTAGCTGCAGAATTTCTTTGATTACTAATTTGAGCTGAGTACGAGTAAATGAGCTTGGTATTGACCTAATACCGATACTAGTGCAGTATCAGTACAGTTTTACGATATTTCTAAATGTGGCACTACTGGTGATCCAGGGATATGTGTGGGCTGTAACTTATCTATCTCAGTGTGCATTCTGACGTCACATGCTTTTATGTCAATACACTGCAGGTCTATGCAAAGATATTACAATCTGTATGACTTCTGTCACTGCTCTACTGCTCCACTGAGGACTAAGATGACCGTTTTTACTCTGCTGGCTATATTTTCCCTGCCAGCAACGAAAGAATTATATTGTTTCCATCATAGCAACTTCATAGCACATAAATGGTCATTTTACAGTAGACGGCAAGAGCATTGTTAACTTTTACGTAGGCTTTTGTTGTTTTCCAAAGAATGTGTCAAAGTGTGGTTTTGATACAACTACAGTAATCTGAAAGCTGAAGTTACAGCGATGGAATCAATGAGGGGCGCACCAATCTATACTAATACACTGTTTGATTAACTCCATCTGGTACTGTCTTATCAGCTCTTATCAAACATGAAAGCTAGAGCGGAGAGAGTGAGAATGTTGAGCTGGAGCTGGGTGTGTACGTAGGAAGATCTTAAAATCCGCTTGGTTCAGCTTCCGCTAATGTTTGCATGCAATATCTTTAGAAGCAAAAGGTCGCACGTCATCGTACAGTTTTGTTTTCTTACATTTGCTTTAATTTCTTTCATAACATGGCACGGTTGTTACAGATCCACCCTTACACTAGAGGTTAGGATGGGTGAGGTCGGAGACTTACGTCTGTCAATAAAGTTAAATAGCTCCGACCTTTGGGCGATGAAGTTTGATGTAGTTAATATTAACTTTTTACACCATCATAACATGGGAGGCGTATACCTGCCGACAGCAAAAAGACCATTTCCATATCCATAGAATTCCATTTTACATTGAATTTTTGTCAGAGAATGACCAATTGGGTTTATAAGGTGCACTCATTTCAGTGTCATTGCCAGTTACGTGGTTGGGGTTAAAGTTAAGGTTAGGGTTAGATTTCATAGAAAACCTCATACTCAACTTCAAGTCCGTTTGCATTTAAAGGCGCCACAGAGTGCATTTATTCAGTATTTTAAATTGTTCTATGATGTCTACATAGATGGCATAATTTGGTTGGGGTGAAAAATGCCCAGATGCTGTTTTACACGGCCATTTACACCCTAGGATTTGATCCTAGAATTAAACAAGCTGTTCTCCTTTTTTGGTAAATTCATAAGTAATTTGACAAGGTCTGCTCTGATTGGTTTACAGTGAGACACAATGATCACACAGAAGCAACATGTCCAAATAAACACCAACAGGAAAATAAAATAAACCTCTGTGTAAATAAACTTGATCATCATGTTATTTAGTTAGCTATGCTAGTTGCTTGCCGCTTGCTAGTACCAAATGTTATCTATACTAGCTACTTTCTTTCAATCTTGACATCAACACAACTGTTGAGGTAAAGTTGTTACTCACTGTGAAACTTTCAGTGTAGGGGATTGTGATGCAGGTAAAGGTGGAACGGTTCCTCTGTTCAGTCTTCAGAAGCTGCTGGACCATTGTTCAAGGTTTGCAAACTAACAAAAGTTGTCGAGAATCTTGTTAAAGATGTGGGAGCTGAAATTGGATTCCAAGTCTTCAGTTTGTTTTTGGGAACTTTCCATTTCACCCTAAATGGTGTTGTAGTTTCATTCTGATGCCTGTACAAGCTATAGTTTTTAATGTAGAACTAAATATTCAATTAAGAAGCTGGCAAAGGGGAAGCCAACTTCAGCCTTGTGTAAACATGAACATCAACTATGTTCAGTGAATGGCTTCTTAGAAAAGGGGAATGACAAGTGGTGACATGTCCTTCACATCCTGGAATGGTAGATTTCTGTACAGTCCCCCAATTTTCTCTTGTTGTTACTATGTTGTCATTGTATGTAAAATTATGAGTTATATATACGTATGTAATATTAATTAATTGAGAATCTCGGTATTTGTTTTTACTTATCACTTTTACGAGCTCCATACAATTCTGTATAACACAGAGTAATAGACTGAGTGTCTTTGAAAGCAGGTATGTTTTACTTTTACAGCTTCGGTGCTCAGTACATTGGAACTGATCCGGCACATTAGCTAGAGAACATGAACTATGTTTCGCTGCTGTTGAAATACAGTCATGCATGGCAACCTTCTTTTTAATAAGGGAAAGTTCTATAACATATAAACATCTAGCTTGGTAGCAACAGTTTAAACTGATGCTGCATGTTTATGGCTAGGAAACATCTTCCTTGTGTTGCTTCCTTGTCCACAATCCTTGTTCTGCTGCTTCCTTGTCCACCATCCAGACACCTTTGTTACACACGTCTGCCTCTGCCTGGATCACTTCCAGGTGCTAAGTGGAAAAAAAATTGGTATCATGGCGCCCAGTACCTGTACCTGCTATTGATGGCTCCATTCAATTAAGAAGCTGGCAAAGGGGAAGCCAACTTCAGCCTTGTGTAAATATGAACATCAACTATGTTCAGTGAATGGCTTCTTAGAAAAGGGGAATGACAAGTGGTGACATGTCCTTCACATCCTGGAATGGTAGATTTCTGTACAGTCCCCCAATTTTCTCTTGTTGTTACTATGTTGTCATTGTATGTAAAATTATGAGTTATATATACGTATGTAATATTAATTAATTGAGAATGTTACATAACAGTTTAGGAGTTTGAACATTTGAAAGTTATTTCAAATTTATTGAAAGTATTATTAAAAGTTTAAAAGTTATTATAATAGTTGAATGTAGTTAAAGACATTCATCATTTACAGTGGACTACAAAATGGGCAAAATAAAAAAAACTTACTTATTTTACTAATTATTACTAATAATTAATTAAAATAAAAAAATATATTACTAGAGGCCAGAATGAATCTACTGAATGGGATGCCCAAAGAATATCTTTGGTCCTCACAGCGTGCTTGATTTTGAAATTTGCAGTATTCAAATTAGGATTGTAACTATAGACAGGCAGAGCGCTTTGAGAACTTGGGGTGGAATTCGGGGCGGCTTCTGCTTTGAACTAGAACAGAAGTAGGACTGAGGACAAAGACTTCATCACAGGAAATGGAAGGTAGAGATGGAAACTTACTGGACTTGCTGGACTAGAAAGAGGAGGAACTTCAGGCATAGCAGTCATCCTTTCATCATTCAGATATTTCATAACTAAATGGTTATAAATAAAGTGTCCTTTATGGCATTATTGTGTGTGACATTGTTTCTTGGAGCTCTTCAAAATGATCAGCCAGTAAAATTGTTACAATAAACAAATCTAGAAATATGTATAACAGAGAAATATGGGAAATATTAGATACTAAACCCTAGATACTATTAGCTAGATTAGCTAACGTAATTTCTTGTATTGCATAAAGACCAAAGTAGTGACCAATACTAGTGAGTCTTAGTGACTGAGAATAAATCTGAGAATAAACAGAACAACCTTCAACAACTGGGCAAGATCTTGGTAGACCAGTAAAACAGTCACCAACAGATAAACGGTACTTTTCATCTTTGAGAGAAGAGAAAATCAAGCTGCTGGTGTTTTTCGGAACAGTGGACTGAACACCCCAGAGTCCCGACCTCAACAGATTGAGAACAGATTGCAGATTTAAAAAAGGCTTTCTCAAAGTTTTCCCAAATCTTTTTTTCCACTTACAATCCATATGAATTCGTTGAAAATTTTCATAATCCAGATTTGAACTTTAGGTGAATTATCAGGGTCATGCTTGAGTGAAAAATGAGTAGTTCCTCCATTGCGGGTGTATATCTTCTAGTCTAACAGAAGCTAGTTAATAAATGGATGATCTAACAATGGCATCAAAGAAGTCATAACGAAAGTCGGGGTTTGAGTCAGTAGTTATTCATAAATGAAACTCACCAAGTGAGTTCATTCTCATGGAGAGGAAACGATATGATACATAGATTACATTATACTTTCTCCAGGATAAATGATACCTGTACAGGACATTGTGTATGTACCTGTATACTAGTAGCAGTGGTAATCACCCCCAATTCGGACTCTAGAAGACCCTATTTCATCGCAGACCTGATCTGTTTGTCTTAAGGATTAAATGATGCAGAACATTTTGAAAATTCCATTTCCCTATAGCTATCAGTTTCTGAATACTGTAAGTGTTAATTATATAATGGACATGTTGCTCATTATCTGTCAGATATACTGCTGAAATACTGCTAAACCTGTCAATATTGTATACAGTATAGACAATATTGTCAATCCTGTATGCTGTGACAGTTTACAGATCTATCACATTTATATCTCGTGTCCCCCAATTTACAGTTTTTCTAAAGTTGTTTTTGAAGCCTTATTAGCCTCAAAATGCTCAGTGCTTTGGTAGAGTATGCCTTTGTTTTCGATTTTACTATTGGCTCAAACTGGGAACCGCAAGGTGAATCATGACTGCGGTAAATCTGGACTTTTTTCTCTGATCTTAAAATGAAATAACAAAAACCAGGAGATGTTTCCTTGTTCTTATACAAGTTTTATATTGAGATAAGTAACAATTCAGCAAACAGAGGTGTGGCTGAGTGAGGTATAACAGCATGCTTTGGTATTTAGACTCATTGTTTCTTGGTATTTGTTTTTACTTATCACTTTTACGAGCTCCATACAATACACATACAATAGACTGAGTGTCTTTGAAAGCAGCTGTTTTACTTTTACAGCTTCGTTGCTCAGTACATTGGAACTGATCCAGCACATTAACAAGAGAACATGAACTATGTTTCGTTGCTGTTGAAATACAGTCATGCATGGCAACCTTCTTTTTAATAAGGGAAAGTTCTATAACATATAAATATCTAGCTTGGTAGCAACAGTTTAAACTGATGCTGCATGTTTATGGCTAGGAAACATCTTCCTTGTGTTGCTTCCTTGTCCACAATCCTTGTTCTGCTGCTTCCTTGTACACCATCCAGACACCTTTGTTACACACGTCTGCCTCTGCCTGGATCACTTCCAGGTGCTAATCGGAAAAAAAATTGGTATCATGGCGCCCAGTACCTGTATCTGCTATTGATGACTCCATACAATTCACACATTAACTAGATGTTTCGTTGGTGTTGGAATACAGTCATGCATGGCAACCTTCTTTTTAATAAGGGCAAGTTCTATAACATATAAACATCTAGCTAGGTAGCAACAGTTCAAACTGATGCTGCATGTCTATGGCTTGGAGGCATCAGCCAGCCACCGCCACCTCCGTTTGCAGTGGTGTTGTGAACGAGAAACCTGGACTGCTACGGATTGGAGCCATATTGTCTTTAGTGATGAACCCAGGCTCTGTTTTGGATTCGATGATTTGAGTATGGAGGCTTTGTGGTGAGCACTTCACTCCTGCCTTTGTTGTGGAGCGACACACTATGCCAACTGCTGGTGTGCCGATCTGGGGAGCCATTGCATACGACAGTCAGTCACTCCTAGCAGTGATACAAGGGGCACTAACAGCTCAGCGATATATGCAGGACATCCTTTGGCCACATGTGTTGCCTCTCATGGCAGGATAATGCTCGCCCACACAGGGCAAAGGTTTCCCACGAATGTCTCTGCCAGGTTACAACATTTCCTTTTCCTGCCCATCGCCAGATTAATTGAATTCATGGGACCAGCTGGGATGCCAGCTTCGGCAACCTATGAGTGTGCAGGTCCTGCTGCAACATCTGTGGGCAAATGTGCTGCAGGATGCCATATGGAACTTGTATGGAGGCCATGCTCAACCGTATCCCACCTTGTATCCAGGCTAGAGGTGGCCTAACAGGGTACTAGAGTTTATAATGTTTCATTCGATTCCAACAGCTCCTTCTTGGTGCCTTAATTTTTTTTAATTGGGTGTATTTTAAAGGGTCAAAATGTGAACAAAAGAATTTAAAAAATAAGCTGTTCTCTGAAATGCTAACAGACAAACAGGCTCCTCTAATAATACTCTACAGTTAAACTTTAATTTGGAGTGTTTACTAGAAGATACAGCTAGAGCTCAAACTTAAACTGACTGTGGGAAAGAGAACATACATCACTGTTAGCTTGGTGCTAACGTGACACAGCAAATCCCATAGAGACTGATTCCCATAGCTGAAATTTAGCATTGTCGTAGAAGTGGTAATCAGATACTTACACTGTGACATTTTTTACATAAAATTACGGTGGCGGAGAAGTGCAAAACAAATTTACAAATGAAAAAAAAAAGCAACAAAATTACAATTTAAAATTGCGAAACAGTTTTACAAGGGCAATATATATATATATATTACATTTCAGAAAACAAAATTACAAAAGTAAAATCAAATTTGGAACAAAAAGACATGGAACACTTTTACCAGCACTGAAACACTTTTACAAACTGCAAATTCTGATGGAAAGGGTAGGTCTAACATACAGGAAGTGCTTGTTGTCGATCAATCAAACCATCAGAATGTCAATCAAACCATCAGAATTTGTAGTTTGTTTTGTTCTCTGAAATGTAATTTGTTGCCCTTGTAAAATTGTTTTTGCTTTTGTTTTCATGAAAGTATTTTTTTTAGTTTGTAAATTTGTAAATTTTGTTTTCTGAAATGTTCATTTGTTTTGCCCTTCTCGGCCACCATATAAAAGTGCTGATGATGACATATATAGTCCATAAACACACTATCCCATGATGTATTTTATGTTATATATGGAACTTTCTAGTTGTTACCTTTTCCGTTTTAGTTTCTCTGTGCCCCTCTTCCAAAGAACTTGTGTCATTGCATCACATGTACGCAATATACAGTATATGACCAGTGTCATTTCCTATAAAGAGCAGTGCAATGTTTATTCTGTAATAAAATCAAATGCAAATGTTGTAACTCTTGAGTCATGATTCTGGTCAATGCCATCTCATACATCCACAGAAGAGCTGTGTCCAGTTTTTGTATGGAAATCAAGGAACCTACTGCATGTTGACAGCATGCAATGCAGTAGTGAAAAACCTATTGTTATTTCTCTAATTAAGGTGGTATTAAATATTGTATACCATTGATATTTCTTGTCTGAAGTCGGAAGGCCACTCCCAACAACAAGAAAAGAAAATTCTTGAAAAATATCTATTATGCACTTTGAAACAAAACTCTTCAACTGTTCCCTTTTAGAAATGTTGTATACCGAAGAGAGACGTTCAGAATGCAGTAAATGCATTGAGGGAAGAGGAAAACTTGAAAAAAGTTGGTTAGTCTGTACTTTGTGTAGCGAGCAAATCAAGCAAATCCAAATGAAATTTTAGCAAATTTTAAAGGGATGTGATTTGTTACTTGGTATTACACAGATTAGCTACTGGGCTAGTTAGCATACTCGCAATCCAAACTACATGCTACCCAACGAGTTATTTTGCCTCCTTCCTCGCTGCTCATGTCTGCAGTTAGCTACTTTCATACGACAAGCAGTATGCACAGCACTGTCCAGTGGGGCATGAAAGTAGGTGGTGCTCTCCAAAAAATCTAGCCTTGTGGGAGGCGACAGGTACTACTCCCTTCTGCTGGCCGTGCTAAGACTTGGCCAAAGCACATCAACCAAAGTTGAAAACATTTTAATTTTACATGACCCTCCATACAGCATACATAACACCTTGTAATACCTGGCATAAGCTTGTATAATGTCTAAGTAGCTCTAATAACATGCGTAATACTTTATATAGCCAGGTTTCATAGCATATTTAATATCTGCCTATTAGAACACTGTAGACACTCATGTTGTAAAACACTTTATATATATACTTGTTATGCATGTAGTTATAACTCGTTAATAATTAAATAATTATACAAGCTTACACTTGATATTATAAGGCATTTTGTATGCCATGTAACACTTTATAAACACATTTAGAAAGCATTATAAATACAAGATTAATTTCAATGCTGAGTCAGGGTCTATTAAAGATGTGTCTGAAACAAATTGAGAGTCATTTAAAGGTAAGTCCAAGTTGAGTCGCGACGTAATCAACGTGAACATGTCGATCTCAGATATTAAATGTCGTCAATTCTTATTAGGCAATACTGTCTAGAAAGTAATACATAGTCATTTGCTGGATATAGTATTTTTATTTATTATACATATGTAATGTTTTATGAAATTTGCAACATTTGTAATGCAACATGTCAGATGTCTTGGCATGGAGTTGTAGAGGCCCTTAATGGTGTCCTGTAATAATCCATCCCATACAACTTGAATATTCTCACACAATTCCTGCAGATGTTGCGGTAGGGGTGGAGGTGGAGTGACACCAGGCCTTCTGGACGTGTAACACATGACAACAAACTGGCACTGATCACATCGATTTGTTGGTTGTACCCACCAAGACAAAAGCAGGACTCGTTACTGAAGATGACCCGCTGCCTTTCTAAATAACTCCACGACAGTCTGGCACGACACCATTGCAGTGTTTGGTGTTAGCATGGTGCAGTCATCATCTAAATCTAAATCAGTGAGGCCAATCATTCTCTGAGCAGAGAGTTTTTTGAGCCATTTTGTGCCAATTGTGATTTTCACACAGAGGAATTTGTCTTCCGCATTTAACCCGTCTGTGAAGTGAAACACCCACATACGCACACACTAGTGAACACACACACACTAGGGGGCAGTGAGCACACTTGCCCGGAGCAGTGGGCAGCCCTAACCCCAGCAGTTAGGGATTAGGTGCCTTGCTCAAGGGCACCTCAGTCGTTACTGTCAGTTCAGGGAATCGAACCAGCAACCTTCCGGTCACAAGGCCGGGTCCCTAACCGCCAGCCCATGACTGCCCGTCATAACAGTCTGTGCGCATGTAGTCCTGCATTGTGCAGCCGTCTGCCAATGGTGCTGGCACCAATAGGATGACTCATGGAGGGCTTCACTGCTCGCTGAATTTTCACAATCATGACTGTTGGGTTAGTCAGGTACAGCGATAAGACCCGTCCTTGCTTGAATCACATGCACGGCCGAGCGTGAAACCTGAAGCATTTTGGTTATCTCGTGATGTCAAACCTACCCACCTCATTCCTGTTGTTTGATTCCTTCTGAGTGCAACTATTTGTGCAACTGTATCTTTGATGAGGAGGGTAATTATTATACATTGTAGTCAGTTATTTTAATAACAATTGGCAAAACTGTGGAGCAACATTTACCATGCCTCGTTTTACCATGCAAATCCAACTGATGGAAAGTGCACTGCTATTATGCAAATTGCCAAACCCATGTGTCAAATTTCTGGTTACACCACACACAATTTCTATGCTGTCCAATATTCTGCTTGTCACAGCTATTCTTTAAAGCAAAACATCATATATGGTTAAAGTAGATATATTATGGATATATAGATATATATTAAGATATATTATGAATAATACAATTTAGACATGGACAACATGTTTTCTGCTTCATACTGATTTGAAAGGGTTCATCTAAATTAAAAACGATAATCAGAAATGTCATAATTGTATTAAATAGAAGGCTTATGGACATTATTATTAATATTATATTAAAAGTGTAACCTTGAGAGTGGCTCTATATGGATGTTAAACTTGACTACTCAGTTTTTTAGTGTGTTTTGCATGTAATGTTGCCAAATAATAGAAATCTGGTCTGTAACGACCCAAAGAATTCTGGGTGGTACTTCAGTGATTAGTAAGCCACCAGCTTTATTCCCCAGTAAAATGCACTATTCTCAAACTCATGCAGCAGTCACTTCTACTTGAAAATAGTTCATGCCCTGTACCCACCTCTGGCTATATTTAGTAGTTATTCTCTAAACTAGCAGAATTAACTCAGTAACAGTTTAGATATGGGTGGGTGTGGGTGTCCCTGCAGTCCTTCCTATTACAGTGGTTTACTTAAGGTGTGGACTTTCTCAACTATGAAGTGCTCATGCTCAATGACATACAGCCTGCAGTGGAAACTACTACAGTACTCATCACCTCATCACAAGCAGATTAGTACCAGAGACGTGAAGCTGCCTTGGAGTTCTCCTAGAGCCTGACTTTAAACAGACCAGAGAAAACCACTTAAACACCGTCAGGACTTCTTTTAATCAATGTAATAGTCAATATGGGAATTTACACAGGATTGATTCTGTGTAATAAACGGACACTCTATCCTGCAATCCTATTGGTTCTGATTATTCTGAGACAAGCAAGTAAGTAACAACTTCATTCTTTATCAACATTAAATCTGTTTAAAATAAAAGTAATTATATTATATATGTGGAGTATTTTATGTGAAATAACAACCAGATACATTTGTGGTATACATTTAATTGTTGTCTGTAGAAAGTGGTTTACAGCAGACTAATGTTCCACTAACGTTTCAGAATGATAATTTGGTGGTGGAGACCTAAACAAAGTCACTCAGACTGTTTTGGTGTGAAATGGTTCATTTTAAAGAAACGTACCAGGGATCACCATCTCTATAAAACACATATAGTCACTTTATTTACTATGCAAAATGATCAGTGATCCTACACATCTTCTGTGTTGTATGTGTAATGTTGATCATGTAAAAATAGCAAGAGACCTGAAAAATAACACTTTCTTATGAATAGCCCAAATCCTTATATTCAAACGTTCATGCAGTGCTGCTTGAAGGCTTGTGTATGCTTTAGAATCTTCTATATTTCTACATAAATCTGGCCTAAATTAGACTAAAAATATTACTGTTGGTCATTTAATTACTGAGGAAAATGATCCTGTAGTACATATTTGTAAGTGGTGGAGTATGTGAACCTTTGCTTTTGTATTTGGTGTGCAGCAATAACTGCTACTAAAGATTTCTGGTAACTGTTGATCAGTCCTGTATATTAGCTTGGTGGAATTTTAGCTCATTCCTCCTTATAGAACAGCTTCCTCTGTGGAACGTTGGTGGGTTTATACACATGCTGCTCACTTCAGGTCTTTCCCCAGCATTTCTATAGAATTATGATCAGGAGTTCGACTTGGTCATTCCAAAACATTAACTTTATTCTTCTTTACCGCTCTTTGATAGAGTGACCTGTGTGCTTAGGCTTGTTGCCTTGCTGGTCCACTTTCTATAGAGATTCAGTTTATGGACAGATGTCCTGATGTTTTTGAATAGAAATCATAAGAAATCGTTCCATAAATGACGGCAATTGTCCTGACTCCGATGCAGCAAAACAGCCCCAAACCATGATTTACCACCACCGTGTTACACAGATGAGATAAGGTTCTTATACTGGAATCTTGCTACTTATTTAAGCCAAAACAGTTTTATTTTGGTCACATTCGTATACAAAGACAGTTTTATGTAGAAATATTTATGCAGAAATATAGAATATGTATGTTCATCTTTATGCACAAATATAGACAAAACTAAAGGGTTCACAAACTTTCTGTGAGAGGGGTTTTAGAGGCATTTCGGACATCTGGTTCCTATCACAATGTGAAAATTTCTGACTGAACAGAGCGATTCACATCAAACCACTCAGAATAACTTTGTTTACATCTTAACAATTCCATTACAGAGCTGTTTATATTGGTGGTGTCAATGCTGTAGTGATAAATAATGGCTGGAATGCTTTTTCAGGACCATAAACTTTATTGTGTTATACAGCTATATATATTTGCACTGTCGCAACTGTCAAAGGCCATCGGATCAGAAAATTAATGTTTTTTTGGTTTTTTTTAATAAGGCTTGTTTTTACAAAGCTTATACACAGTATTTGTTTTATTATTTTTTGTTTTTATTTGCCTTGAGTTAATAACAGGACTGAACTAAAGGCTAATTTTATGTAGCACGCTTGGTGCAAAGAGAATTAAGAAGAATTGTAAAGCTATACAAAGCTTTCTTAATGTGTTGTAGGCAGACAGTAAGGTTGTGCTCTGAGGTTGTAGTGGAAACGGGTTTAACTATTATTAATGTATTAATATGTGATCGAGTGCCATAGTGCTAGTTATCTAGTCATCTGCTTAAGCTTAAATGAGGAATAAGGGTTCTGAACATCTACTCTGATATAACTTTAGATAATTACACAATTAGGTGCATTTCTTTCCACTCCAAACTACTTGTTAACACATCCAGGTTCTCGTCTTTTCAGCTTACAGCAGTTCTATGTTCCTTGTTGTTTGAAGAGAGTCCAAAAACGACTCCTTGTGATGGGAAAGAGAAGTGATAATGTGGCTGCTATTAATAAATTGAGTTACAATTCTTATACAAATGAAGAAAAGCAAAGTTTGGTGCCAAACTTTGTTGCAACTCTAATATTTGCTGATAAACCTAGCTAATGTTTGCACCTACTGACAAAATCTAAACCGGCCCTTTGCAGATATAGCTCCTTGGCTATTGGTTTTATAGGGTGTTCTCTTAGGGTATTTCTTGCTATGAACTCACATTTTTATGTTCCAGTTGTTAGCTGTTTTTACGTGCTGGCCAGCAAAAGCAAAGATAGCTGACCTTAGCTAGCTATCTCAGCCTTAGCTATATGGCTAGCACTGGCCAGCTAAAGCAAAGGTAGCAGTTGTCTATTTAGGTTTCTCCGTTCAGATTAAATGCTGCTAACTTCCTGGAACTATCTGAAGTCTACGTGCATCACGTGACCATGAAGCACTTTGAACTTTAGTTGAAGCGACTCTCTCTACATGGCTCTGGTCTTAGCTAGCTATCTCAGCCTTAGCTATTTGGCTAGCTGTCTTCATTAGCCCTGGTGTGATCAACTAGCCTGAAAGCATTTAGATGTTGCTTCAAAGCAAGAAACATCCTACAAAAACCCATAGTCTATTTCAAAGGTATATAAAGGGTCAGTTTGGTGTTTTCTAGTGTGTAGATAGTTTTGCTAGCTAGCTAGCATTAGAACCCTGTGGCAATTTAATGCAAGGACTTACCTAGCCTTTTTGTGTTTTTTATTTATTTATTTATTCATTTTTAGTGTAATACATTTATTCTTTTCCTCCCTTCACAACCTGTGCCTACTCAGACCGACCACATGCTTATCCAATAAAATGATTAAAACATATTTTAATTAGCTGAAGTGGTTAAAAGAGGGAAACGCTTTCAGTCACAGTCTGCCTTTTATCAGTCCCCCTATCCCAGCACTGCAACAGCTGCAGTCCGTTATGCGCGCGCCAGTGTTTGAATTTGAAATTCATGTAACGGCTAAAAGATGACACTATGGAGGTTTAACAGTGAGACTCCGTCCTGTAGAGTCTGTTATTTTCAGACTGTCCCAACACAAAAACACGGTCGTTGGCTAATGGCTAATGGCTAATAGCTAACTACCTCAGCACAACGGTAGGACCGGAATAGATATTGTTCATGCCCGCCGTGGCAGTGATAAGAGATTGCCTTTCCGTGATTGGGTTCTGGGTAGTAGGTTTCCTGTGTTCCCTGACTCTGACTCTGTACAACTCAGCTGTCTGTTTTAACCGGCTAGTTGTGTCATCTGTGTTTGTGGACCGGACGCTGCTTCATAGTGAAGGTGCTGCAGGGTTAGTTTTTGAAACATCTGTTGTCAGAGAGTCTCAGACTCGCTGTTTTCGAGCTAAAAGACATGAATGAGGCTAAAACAGGCTGCTTGTTTACGAGTCTCTTTCTCAAACTTTCCCGTCCACCTTAAATGGTTTCCGCCGTTACAGGCGCCATTTAACGTAACGTAAGCGCCAAAATGCGGCACCGGTTAAGGTTAGGGTGGCCACACGTCCGGTTTTAGGCTGGACCGTCCGGTTTTCCAACTCCTAGTCCTCCGTTCAGCGCAATACCTCGACGGACGCCTATTAGATAGATAGATAGATAGATAGATAGATACTTTATTGATCCCGAAGGAAATTTAGCAGCCAGTAGCAGTTTCACAAAAACAGCACAGTAAAACAGTAAAACAAATACAAAATAAAAAACAGGGTTGTGCAGTATGAAAAACCTAAATGGGTAGGTACTGGCTCAGTAGTATTATTAACGGTTAACTGTTAACTATAAACTATAAACTATACATAGTACAGGTCACTAAAGGTCAATATACAAGAAATACAAATATAATGAATAAATGTGCATGAATGTGCAAGGGGCGCAGTTATCAGCAGAAAATGACTGAATTAACATAATAAACATGTGCATATATTGGTATTTAAGTAAAGTGGAGTGTCCAGGAGTGCAGTTATACAGGATATACAGTAGAGTGTCCAGAGTGTCCAGGAGTTAAGATGTACAGTACATACAGTAAAGTGTAATGGTGCAAATAAATAAACCTGATGTTAGAAAAAAGATGTTAGTCCTTTTCTCAGGATGAACTACTTAAAATGTTCACTCGCGAACAATATTATGTGTGCCATTAGCTCACGTCCGTGTCAAAAAGAAATGCCTTGCACTTCATTGGTTTAACAAGGTCATGTGACTTCACTCGCCAACCGGCTAACCGCAGGTCAGCCCTCTAAATTATAGTCAATTAGACTGTCTGCTCAGTGCAGCAGTGGAGATGTCCAGCTGTGACCTCTATGGGTTTTAATGGTTTGGTTCTTGGTTTATGTTCGTACAGGAATTAATGGTCATGCAAAAGTCACTAAATCCTGAAGGGAAACGCCTGGAAATAGCCTAAAACTCCCAAATATCACTGTACTACGAGGTGGAAAAGTTAGAATATCGTTATAACGTGTTAAGCGGTAAAGTCACATGATTCATTTCACCTGATCTTATTGCTTCGCCCACGACCCGACATTACTCCGCACACGTCTTTGTCTTAACAGTACACGCGGTTGGCCAGTGACTGGAAACGATTAGCCCTATAGATGGTCAGATCATGGTGTAAAGATTTTAAAGGCTGCTTTTGACATTCTGAAATGCCGAATCCAAAGCTCGTTTGAAGACTGGCTCTACACAACGTGCTCCCAGAACTGTCTGGTGCGTTCCTGTTCCCAGATGAAAGGTGGAACAAGGTTAATGCTGGCTTCTTATCTGAACTACTTAGCTGAATCTCCATGCCACAGTCTGGCATGACACCATTGTAGTCTTTGGCTTTTCGCTGACATGGTGTTAGGAGCAGTCGTCGAAACAATCTGCATGCATGTAGTCTTGCGTTGTACAGCCATCTGTCAGTGTTGCTGGCATTAACAGGATGACTCATGGAGAGCATCACTGCTCGTTGAATGACTGTAACCGTGGCTGTTGGGTCAGTCAGGTACGACGATAAGGCCCGTCCTTGCTTACATCACATGTGCAGCCGAGCACGAAACTTGAAAGATGCCTAACAGTGTCAAACCTACCCAGCAAGTTTTATTCGGCTGATCCTTTATGGGTGCAACTATTTGTGCAGTAATTCTTTTGATGATAAGTCTATATTGATAATTGAGGTTTCTCTGTAATGAGAGCCTCAGCCGGTGCAGTACAGGCACTGGCTGTCACCACACCACAACATAAAAAGGGGATTTATGATAAATAACGGCTGTACCCCTAACATTCCCCCACCCAAATGAAGCACTGAAAATTATCTTCTGATCAGCGAAAGATCAGATCTCGGTGTCACGCCTCCTGGTTTCCCTGACACCGCCGATCTTCCAAACTCCATTTCCATGCCGTCACCCTCACATGTCCCCAGTCATCCAATCACACCTCATTCCCACTTTCCTCCTCACCAGAGTACTGACTGCACACACCTGCTTCTCATTCCTCATGCTGCATTTAAACCCCACACAAACACAACTCACTGTGAAGTTTTACCAAACCCTGTTTGCATCACTGTGCAGTTCTCTCGTGCCTTCTTGTTTGCTAACTCAAATTTGATTCTCCCCTTGCTCTGGTTGCCTGATTGTTTGCCTCTCTGGTCTTTGACTCTCCTTTTGTTTATCTCTTTACTCTCTTGGATTACCCCTTTGGAATAGTTTGCTGGTCTATCTGAACTTTACTTGTCTGTTATGTTTTCTTAGATTTTGCTGTTCATATGACTTTTAGTTCTNCCTTTTGTTTATCTTTTTACTCTCTTGGATTACACCTTTGGAATAGTTTGCTGGTCTATCTGAACTTTACTTGTCTGTTATGTTTTCTTAGATTTTGCTGTTCATATGACTTTTAGTTCTGTGCACATCTAGCCAAGTTGTTTGTTACTGTTGCTCGGTAGTTCCAAATCCAAAATTTTGGCAGCTGTTCCGTCAGGGTTTTTTTCTGGTCATCTGGCATATACTTACAATTTTATGACTGTATCCGTCATTAGCCTTGCATGGTAGACATCTATCACAAGGTTTTTGTCAATATTTCCACTCTCTCCCATACATATGTATGTTGTGAGGGAAAATTTTGATTTTGAATTTATTTCTGTCAACTTTAAGTTTTCCTCGTTAATCTTTACATGAAAATCCTGTACACTCAATATTAGAAATGTAGACATCTGTTGTATAGGTGACTCTGTATACAGACATTCTTTAATGTATAGCTTCAGCATAAATGGGACAAAATAAAGGCTAGGTTATATATTAAGAGATTTACATTTCTTTTCACACAGATGGAACCTCAACACCCAAATCCACCTCAAGTTCAGTGTCCACAAAGGTAACCGGAAGTACCACTGACACAAGTAATGTTCACACTACAGCAGGGAAATCCTCCCTGAGCCCTGTCATCACCTCAACTCTTACATCAGTCACTTCTGAATCTGACACATCAGCCACTCAAACTACAACAGAACTGACATCAACAGAAGCAACTGTACAATCCTCTGAAACAACGGAAGGTACAGGACAGACAACCCAACAGTCTACACCTCTTACAACACTCAGTTCTGAACCAGAAGGATCTACCACTGCAAGCACAACAGAATATACATCAAGAGAAACTTCTGAAACATCAGTCCAAACAACTCAGGTAACGTCAATTCCTGCTGACACAGATGAAACCCTTGCTTCATCTTCAACACCCGAATTTAGCTCAAGTTCAGTGTCCACACAGGCCACTGGAAGTACCACTGAAACAGGTCAAGACAGCACTACAGCAGAGGAATCCTCCCTGAGCCCTGTCATCACCTCAACTCTTTCATCAGTCACTTCTGAATCTGACACATCAGCCACTCAAACTACAACAGAACTGACATCAACAGAAACAACTGGACAATCCTCTGAAACAACAGAAGTTACAGGACAGACAACCCAACAGTCTACAGTCTTTCCTAGCACTGACACAACGGTTACTTCACTATCAACAACAGAATTCAGCTCCACAGATGGACTGACAGAAACAACAGGAAGCGGAATACCAACAACTGTGACAATCTCTACAACAGAAGAATCCACCCAGACTGCTACATTCGCCTCAACAGAAGAAGCACATTCATCACCATCCACTCTCGCAACATCAATAACCTCTACACCCCTTACAACACTCAGTTCTGAACAAGAAGGATCTACCACTGCAAGCACAACAGAATATACATCAAGAGAATCTTCAGAAACATCAGTCCAAACGACTCAAGTAACGTCAATTCCTGCTGACACAGATGAAACCCTTGCTTCATCTTCAACACCCGAATTCAGCTCAAGTTCAGTGTCCACACAGGCCACTAGAAGTACCACTGAAACAGGTCAAGACAGCACTACAGCAGAGAAATCCTCCCCCAGCCCTGACCTCACCTCAACTCTTTCATCAGTTACTTCTGAATCTGACACATCAGCCACTCAAACTACAACAGAATTGACAGCAATACAAACAACTAGCCAGTCTACTGAAACAACAGAAGCTACAGGGCTGACAGCCCACCAGCCTTCAGTCTTTCCAAGCACTGACACAACAGTTACTTCACCATCAACAACGAAATTCAGCTCCACAGATGGACTGACAGAAACAACAGGAAGCCCAATACAAACAACTGTGACAATCTCTCCAACAGAAGCAACTGATACATCAACCACTCAAAGTACAACACAATCAACAACAACACAAACAACTAGACAATCTCCTATGCCTACAGAAGGTACAGAGCTGCCAACACAGTAGTCTTTCCAAACATTGATATTTTGCACAGAACACAAGGGACAATATTTTGTCCATTATATTCTGACTAATTTATGCCTTTTTAAAGAGCTCATATCATGTGAATCATTCCCTACATATTTTGTGGAATAAAGGATTTGTTGTAGCATTATAAGATTATAATTTCTTTTATATACATAGCATTTATTTACTAGTCCATATATGTAAATTGAGCTGTAAAAAACAGCCTGTTTGAATTGACTGCAGTGATGTTATGAAGCTAAACTTATTTACGTGTATCCCCATATTCATACTACAGCAGTTTTGCCAGACACATTCCCATTGAAGTGAGTAAAGGAGTGTTTTAACTTTTTAAACTTTTTAGTAGAGAGCAGAACTCAGCCCATTAACATTTATCCATCTTAACAGTACGGCAACAAACTGACAGAGAGGTTGGAAGTAGTTGGTTGCAGGAACTCATGACTGTTTTAGCACGTAAACCCACAGAAACATCATAAGTGGATCTCTGGAGAAATATCAGTATAAACAATATGAGTGATATGGGCCTTTGAGAAGTGAGTGTACTTATAACACTAAAACATTTTGTTGCAGCTGAGAAACGACCCACCAGGAATGCAAGTATAATACTGAGTATTATGAAGGAATATATTCCTGAGTATGACAATGTGACCTCTGACTCTTACAAAAGCTTAACAGTTACCTTAGCACATGAGGTATGTAAACTCTTTATTTTCGGTAGTTATACATCTAACCTGTTTAAGAGTTCTGTTCTCTAACTCTGTGTACACATTGTTTTGCAGCTTGCAGTTGTTTTAAAAAGAGTGGACCCACAGAACTTCAAGGATGTAGTTATTAATAGTCTAAAGTAAGTCCTGGTATTCGTGTGTTTTTCTTTTTTTCAGCATTTTTTGATTTATTATTAATTCATACTGCATATCATGGTTTATTTAATATGAATTTATTGTTCTCAGGAGGGGAAGCATCATCGTCAACAGCACTGCTCGATACTACTATCCTAACAGTCAATCAGAAATTGATTCTTTCAACAACAATCTGGAACGCTCACTAAACACGACCTTAAATAATCCAGATTCACTCACCAATCTCAGTGAAGCAGTTCAAGCAGATGTTTCGGTTACAGACTTTTATTGGAGTCCACGTGAAACAAGTAAGTAATAATTGTCCTATATATATGGAGAGAGAGAGAGACAGAGAGAGAAAGAGAGAGAGATAGAGAGAGAGAGAGAGAGAGAGAGAGAGAGAGAGAGATGCCTCAAAACTCTATCATTTTGTGAATTTCAATGAACAACAATGTGATATCAAATATGATCAGATCTTCATTTAACTCATAACAATAGACAAGAACTTCTGTAGGTTTAGCTCAATACATATTGGTCATATCAGTCTAAATTTATTATAGTTTATTGTTCCTGGTAACCTTCATGTTCCTTTCCAATAACATTTTAATTCCACACTTCCTTCTGGGTACAACTATTTTTTTGGTGATGAGTGTATGTAAACCTCTCCTTAGATAAGCTGCTATGACTCTCTTGAGCAGCAACCAAACGGTCCTTGTTCAGCCCTGCACACTGACGTGAAGGAATCTCAGCCCGTTCTGTCATTCAGAACTGCTTCAACTCTGTTAAGTTGGGGGGCTTTTTTGCATGAATGCCTGACATTAGGATCTGGCCTAACATTACTGTTGGATTAAGGTCTGGACTTTGACTTAGCCTTTCCAAAATGCAGCATTTCTTCTGAGACTAAATGGTGTTTTAGGGCTGTTGTCTTTCTGCAGGACCCAACGTCTGTTGAGGTTCAGTTCACGGATACACGCCTTAACATTCTCCTGTAGAATTTATTAATACACTCCCAAATTCATAGATCCATCAAATGATGGCAACTGTCCTGGTCCTGGTTGTGATTAGGCTCTTGTGTGTATCTATCATCATGACCTAAACGAATATCTTATATATCACTTATGTAGAAATGTTCAAACCTTTAAGCAGAAATGTATCACAAATTTACAAATTTAATTATGTTCTGCAAATCTTTGTGGACAATTTAAATGTATTTGCCAAGTTTTATACAAAAATTAATATTAAGATCAATATAAATATGCCATACATTTTGTATTTGCCATATTATAAATGCCATATTTTATATATTTCCTTACCAAATATGCCAAATTCAGTACATAAAGAGTACTTGGGCATTAGAATGTGCAGAGCTGGGTTCTCTGTAGAGGATGCGTTAAAGTTACCTTCATGTATCCTTAATACAAACGCCCCCTTTTGTTACTCAGTGGTATAGGGAAAAATTTAGGATACTTCCTCATGAACGACTCGCTGCAGTACTCAAGGGCAATGACTTGTTGTTTCTGAAAATTTGGAGACCATTTATAGACCATTTGCCTCCTGAACTGGTCGATACTGGAGGTCCCCCCCCCAGGATCAGGTGGTACTTAGCATGCTTGGGATTGAAAGTGCAATAAAGGGATTCTGCCTAGCTCTTAGTAAATTATAAGGTATGGGAATGTGTATGTGTATGCATATGTATATGTAGGTATATGTGTATGTATGCATGTATGTATGCGTGTGTGTATGTATGTATGTGTGTATGTATGTATGTGTGTATGTATATATGTACATTCTTATTTACTCATTTTCCATGAGGATGGCCTCGTGGTAGTTTGATGCTAATACAACATTATTAATAAGCGACACTGTATTGGTTACTCTTGTAGGGCAGAGATCTATCATAAAGTTATATCTACATTTCCAATGATTTTTTTCTCATAAGTCTTTACATGATCTTGTATACTTAGAAATCTAAATATAATTATTGTAGGTGATAAAAAATGTATTACAGCAATGATTTACTATTGGATTTAATAAGCAGAAAACAAGGTCTTCAAAATTATTAATATAGTTTCAAAATAAATCTGAAACGGTAGACATTTCATTTTATACTTAAAGTTACTTCACCTTCTATTTTAGATACTGTCACTCCAACAACTGAACAAAAGACAGTAACAACTCGACGATCCTCTGAAACTTCAGGAGGCACAGGGCTCACAACCCAACAGTCTTCAGTCTTGCCAAGCACTGACACAATGGTCACTTCATTATCAACAACAGAATTCAGATCCACAGGAACAACAGGAACAACAATCTCTACAACAGAAGAATCCACCCAGACTCCTACATTCCCCTCAACAGAAGAACCACATTCATCACCATCCACTTCCACAACATCAATAACCACTACACCACCCTGTTTTGAATCAGCCAGATTCAAAACAAAGTGCATTACAGAATATACATCAAGAGACCCTTCTGAAACATCAGTCCAAACAACTCAGGTTTCGTCAATTTCTACGCACACAGATGAAACCTTTACTTCATTATCAACAACAGACTTCAGCTCCACAGGAACAACAGGAACAACAATCTCTACAACAGAAGAATCCACCCAGACTCCTACATTCTCCTCAACAGAAGAACAGTCATCAACATCCACTCTCTCAACATCAATAACCACTATACCACCCTGTTTTGAATATACATCAAGAGAACCTTCTGAAACATCAGTCCAAACAACTCAGGTATCGTCAATTTCTACTCACACAGATGAAACCTTTACTTCATCTTCAACATCCGAATTTAGCTCAAGTTCAGTGTCCACACAGGCAACAGGAAGTACCACTGAAACAACTCAAGACGGCACTACAGCAGAGAAATCCACACTGACTTCTAATGTTACCTCGACAAATGATAGTTATTCAACACCATCCACCCCCTCAACGTATAATACCTTATCGTTTTCTACATCAGTCAGTCCTGCCTCTGAGAGAACTTCCATTCAGACTACAAAAGAACCAACACCAACAGAATCGACTCTACAATCCTCTGAAACAACAAAAGTTACAAGGGTGACAACACAACAGTCTTCAGTGTTCTCCAGCACTAAGAAACACACACACACCACAACTTCACTCACGACAACAACATTCCCCTGTGCCTCCACTGGGCAGAGCTGTCATGCCATGAACTGCAACTGCAATGGTTCACCATGTTCTCTAAATATGGGTTCTGGGCACTGTGAATGTGACTGCAGTGTTTACACATATGGAGATTACTGTCAGTGGGCTGCTAACACTGCAGCTGTTAAATTTGGTAAGTAAACCGCTAACATTTAATTAACAGACTAATAACAGACCAGTAGTGCTCTGGAATATTTTGTCCATAATGTTCTGTTTAATTTGTACATTTTTAAAGGGCCCATATCATGTGGCATATTCCTTACTTTTTGGTGTAAAGGGTTTGATGTATTATGCAAACATTCTTAACGTAAAAAAATATATCAGTCCATACATGTAAATTAAGCCTGTTTGAATTCACTGTTGTTGTGACCTCAGAGGAAAAAATTGAGCGAAGTGTCCGACATGGGCCATTTAAGAGTGAATGTAATTTTAACAGTAAAAAATGTGTTGCAGCTGAGAGAAGACCTACCAGGCATGCAAGCGTAACTCTGACTATTCCTGGCTTGGTTTTGGACCTTGCGGCCTTAACACATGAGGTATGTAAACCTGTTTGTATTTTGTAGATACACATCTCACTTGTCTAAGTGTTCTGTTCTCTAACTCGTACACATTATTGCTTTGCAGCTTTCAGCTATTTTTAAAAGTGCAGACCAACAGGACTTCAGGCACATAACTATTTGTGAACTGTGAGTTCTGTTCTTTGTGTTTTTTTAGCAATTATTTATTTATTATTTATTCATACTGCATGTCATGATTCATTAAATATGAATTTGTTTTTCAGGAATGGAAGGATCATCGTCACTGCATATTATAACTATCCCAACAATCAAACACAAATGGATTTTCTCAACAACAAGCTGGAAAGCACACTGAGGACAATCTTTAATCCAGAAACACTCAAGAAACTCAGTGAAGCACTTCATGCTAATGTTTCAGTTACACTCATTGATGTGCCTTCACCTGAAATAACAGGTAAGTAATAATTCCTGTTGTAACACACAAACACACATACACACACACATATGGTGGCCATGCATGAAGGTGGGTGTGGGTGTGTGTGTGTGCATCATCCTAAAAGGTGAGAGAGGCAGAGTCTGGTGGAAGATAGACATTGTAAACACTGCAGTGGACAACACTGTATGCCTGAGCCAGCAGGAAATGACAGTGGCTCAGAGGTTCAATGGCAGCGAAGGGCTATGTTCCCATGGAGGGAGACACAGCTGCGTTCCACCCTACTGAAAAAGATCTGGGGCCTTTAAAAACAGTTCTTATAGCTTTGATCAGCCCTGCACATTGAGAGTAAAGGCAAAAAGGAGGGGTAACAGTGGATGGTATCTGCCTGACAGTGAATCAGTTCAAACTCATCAGAAATAGCAAAGACCAGACTTTGCTGCTGAAGACTCCAGTTAATTAGACAGGTTTTTTTAAACAGGATTGGGTCAGCAATCACATCTGTTTGTCATGTAATTGACTGAACCTCCAGACTCCAGATTTACAGATTGATAAAGTCTTTACAAACTCCCAAGCAATGCTTTACATATCTCACATCCTCTGCATGGAAATTTACATCTACAAATTTAATTATTTCCGTAAATCTCAGTGCACAATTTGTATTTATTTGCAAAATGTTAAAATTAAACATTAATATAAAATGTCTCATAAAAAAGTTTCATTTTTGTTTTCCCAAATAACCGAAACTAAGTAAATAAACAGTAATTGCACATTAAATTGGGAAGAGTTGTGTTCCCTGTAGTGGATGTGTTAACTTGCTTTCACTTACACAATCAAGGAAAACATGACATTTGATCAGGGCACATACGACTGTGTGTTCATATATATTAAATAATATGCAGTTTTACACCATAAGCAAGATCTTACCCTTTTTTTAGATATTGCTGAGTTGAAACAATCCTTGAGCTGCGTTTTGGACTTTGCCAACTTTACAATGGTGATTAAAGAAGGTTCCTGGATATGTGAAGGTCCATGCGAAACTCACCCCGACTACTGCAATCATCATGGGGATTGCCAGAATGGGAGAACTGGACCACAGTGCCAGTAAGTACAGAGTTTAAGCTTGTGACAACAAATACAGTGTTAAGCGTTTTCTGGTAAGTATGAGTAAGATGAATGAACACACCTTGTGACAAACATACACGTGATGTTATTTTTCAGATGCTATAAGAATAATTTTGAAGAATACAAGGGGCATCAGTGTGAAAACTACTCCAGAACTCCACAGTTTTATGGGGCACTGTTTGGGAGTTTAGCAGGCGCATTAATCATTCTTATCTTCCTGGTGTTATGTTGTCGACGCCGATGCCGATGCCGACGCCATACGAAAAAATGGTAAGTTTAAAAGCAAATGAATATATTCTTATGTGTGTCTGTTTACATGGTGCAACATTCAAACATTATAATATTCAAGAGACATATACACACAAAGTAATTCACACTTTTGAAGGAAATCGGACTTGGAGAGGTCATTTGAAGATTTAATTCCACCTTTATTATTAACACAGCGTATGATTTTTGTATTGTAAGTGGAAAGGACAGGTTTTTGTTTGTTTGTTTGTTTGTTTTTGTTTTATTTTAAGAACGAGGGCATTTCTGTATATCTATATAGCATCTCAAATATTACTAAATAAAAGTTGTATCAAACATTGTACTGGGGTGGGGGGGGGGGGGATCAATACAGCATAATATTGCATGGCAATATTGTATCACTACATACATGAGAACTCAACACAGCCTCTGTGGAAACCGAAAAGGTTCAAGAAGTCTATAAAACTGTGCCTTGATGCCAAGATGGCAATCAATGGATCATTGATTAATTGAGGCATAATTATTTTAGACTTTTCGAGCCTTTTCGGTTTTTGTTGTTTCACATGAATGGACGCGCTCCCACAATCATGATTTCATGATGAGGGGTATGCGAATTTGAACTGAACTGAGAACTGAATCAGATGCAACAATGGCAAACAACGTTGAAGCTGGCTCCCTCATTGGCTTTTCCACCTGAAATGGCACAGCAGTTAATTTCACATGCCCAGGTGGATTAAAGGGCTTGCCACGAGGCCTCCATACTCCAACCCGACCATTGTCAGATCCCAAACAGAACCTGGATTGGTTGTTAAAGATGGGTCTGCCAAGTACATGTTCATCCTGTCACACAAAAACACAGAGAAAATGTTTTCCATTTTAATATCCACAGAAACGTAACATAATTAACTGTTGAAAACTGTTGAAAAGGTCTGTTTAGAAAATTAGAAAGTCTACGCTAGAAATGTCAGAAGGCCTAACTGTGTTTATATGCCGGTTATTTTAGATTATATTCCACTCTGTCACATTCCGTTCTATCACAAGTTCAGTGTTATGGGACTGTCTCAGTGTCTCAAGTCTCAATGTAATAAATTTATATAAGTTGTTGCTGCGGTGGGACAGTATGTTTATGGACACACGCAATATGTAGCAGAATCTGTGGTGGACAAAAAAGCAATCACTAACACTTAGAAAAAGCACATTAGCATTAGCATCCATTAGCCACGAATCTCACTGAAAGATGCTAGTCAAACTGTTTGTTGTGTAAAGTTATGAAAATATTAAAGCAAAAATAATCCTTGCATAATAATGAGGTGGTTTTAAAATTTCAGCCAGTGAGATCTCAGAGGCTTAACCAGTGAAAACACTGTGTAGCAGTTCACAGTCGGGCTTTAGTGCCTAAATGTGGATGTGTGCACAACATCCAGAGATCTCAGAGAACACAATCAGCTGAACGGTCACTCATCAAAAATCTCATTAAACCTGGTGCAAAATAAAAATCAGGTTTACCGCTGAGCTGCTGCAAAGCTGGGCAAACCCAGCAACAGTATCAGCAAGTAAATGCACAGCATTGGTGGCATGCCATCCTTAAAATGCCTTATTTTAAATAACTTTTCTCTTTTCGTTCCACCTTTTTCTTTTAGGGCTTCTCTTTCCTAGGCGGCGACAAAACACCCTGAAGCTAAGCCATAGCTTCTCCACCAAATCTTTGCCTGAGCATTGCTGTTTCAAATTATTTATTTTTTGTAACATGCCTGACACATCAATATATGTCTACATGCAATAAATCATGCTGCCAAAATTACAGTGTTTAAAGGAGCAATATGTAAGTTTAAAAGTTTAAAACATTCTAAAATTGGCTATAAAATATCCTAGTATGTCAAAGACATCTAAGTATCATGTTGCAGAGATATCTAAGAAGTTAGCATGCTAACCAGCTAGCCCTGGGACGTCCTGTCTGTAATACCACTTGGTACCTCAGGAGGCAGTAGATTACTTCAGTTACTGTAGCGTTGATTTGAATCAGTCCAACATGTGAAGTTAGAGAAGTAGCGCTGCAGTGATGCCACTTGTAATATCTTGTGAATCATGTTGAAGCTCCTGCCCCAGGTTAGATCATTTAGAGACAGGTAACCAAAGAAAAGACTATTGTAATGACCGACGCTGCCTACCAACAAACTATGGTTGGGGGTAAACAAATTATTGACATTGGTTAACATTGCTTCCCACTACCACAGACAAGGGATGAAGTTTAATCCTGAACTCACAATGCTTGTTCTAGACTGGTAGGGAGTGGAGGGAAGAGGGGTTTGCATTTTCTGGTGATATTTTGCACTTTATTGTTTGTGGAGTATGACTTTGACAGGTTGCATAATCTTACACATTGCTCCTTTAAAGTATTATACGTCACTGTGTGTAATTTATAATTAAGATAACTGTAATTAATCATTTTGCACAGTGAGCACATGCTACACTATATGTTCACACTTCTCTTCTAATTAAGGAATTGATTCACTGTAAGGAGCAGCCATTGCTGATTCAACTGACGTTCAGTTGCTCACTCAGAGCTTGTATAATCTCCATACAAAGCATTGCTAATGAGACAAGATGCTCTGGAGCTGCCACACACAGTCACCATGTCCAATGCCAAGCTGCAAAGCTCACCAGCACTGGGCTGTGGACCAGTGGAACTGTGTTCTCTGTAGTGAAGGAGCATCATCCAGTTCCTCTGGGATGAATTGGAGTGCCAAGTGCTTGGAGCAATGTTCCAGCACTGAGTATGAAATCTTACCAAAAGATGGCTGTATGAATTTAGCAAAGATGGATAAACTGTCTATTAATTCTATTAATATTATAATTCTCTTCTATTAAAATATCCTTACAGGGGGTTTTAATGTTATAACACATGAATGGCTATCAAACTCATGGAAGAACATGACACTGATGACCATAAATAAACAAACTGAAAACCAAGTCTTTTGTCTTTAGTTTGAGTTTATCGTTGGATATGAATTATTATAAATATGTTAAAAAACCAGCACAGACCACCATGGATTTTTTGTTGGTCTAGTGCTGGTTCAGCTGGTCACCCAGCATAGTCTTTCTCGTTGACCTTAAACTTCCATGCTGACCACCATAACCATTTAGGAAAATTTGTCTGACCCACTCGTGGGGCACATCATTGTGTTCGCTCTGGCACAGTATAGGGCAATCTACTCAACACCCTGAGTAGAACAAACGGATATGTGTCAGATATGGCCTACATTCATAAAATTCATGCCAGAATTGGTTCGCAAGTGTAAAACCGTAAGAACTTGTCTAGTATCTGGCCCTATACTCACCTGCGTGTCTAACATCTGCCCAGTAGTCAATAAACACCTGCATAGAAAAGCTAGAATTCCGCCCAGAACTGTTTGCTGTCTGGGTACCAGCATCCAAATCACAACTGGTTCTGCTGGTGACCAGCCAGGCTGTTCTATGCTGGTTTTATAGTAGAGGTATTTGCAAACATCTGACTTTCTTATTTCAGTCAATGAGAATCAAGGTGAATGAATGAATGTATGAATGAATGTATGAATGAATAAATGAATGAAAGTGATCTGTGTCCCTAAGCTATAAACTGAATAACGGAAAGATACGGAATTACAGACTATCCATCCTGGCATACTTTCAGGAACAAACTCTGGCTCAAAATCTGTTTATTAGTTTAGTAGACTGAAATGCTACTATAAATAATGGTGTCGTGTAGGAACTACTTTTTCTTCCGCCTTCTTCTGCTCACTCAGATGCACACACACAGACAGGCAGGCAGCGAAAGTCACATAGTCGCTCCAAGACTCACTGGAGCATGGCATGTAGTTAGCATGCAAAGGCAGAGAGAAAAAGCAGCATGGTTTGGAGTCAATCTAATAAACAACAACAAGGCCATATGAGCTGAATGTCGAAAGGCAATTAAACGCTGTAGTAATACCACAAAACTCAATTAAACACCTGAAAATTAGCCACAACGCAGCACACGATGAGCTACAGCAGAGGGGGTTAGAAGAGAGTGAGGCAACCCAGAAAGAGCTCCATTTGGAGCCAGAGTTGAGCTGAGCTCCCTGACCAGGCCTTGTGAGAGAGACAGGCCCTGTTAACTAGAACTGTTACTTGAGATCACATGACTTTTAGGTAAGTGATATTTTCATCCTTTTCAGTGATAAAGAATGAAAGATGAATCCCAGCTGACATTTTATTCTCTAGCGCTTTATCCCGATTTTCTGTTCCACCTTAAATGGTGCAGCAGAATGTTAATTTAAGGTGGAACGCAAATATGATTAAAAAGCTGGCGAATAAGAAGACAATTTAAATGTGCAAAAGTGACAGTAAAATGTGCATTTTTAAATGGTAGACTTAACCAAGGAAATCATCAGAAGACTCACAAGCTGTCAAAATATTGAACATGGCGCGAATACGAGGCTTCTTGAAAAACACCCAGCAGAATATTAGATCTAGATTAGATTAGGTCTTGACTTTTTTATATTTTAATAAGGTTTAATTTTAATTATTAAAATGTCACTAATATTGATCCAACAAATACACATGTAGTTATTAATTTTTCAGTTGACGTGTTAAGTACTAGTTTAACTGAACATAATTAACATATGCTTTGAACATTACTAAACGTTAAAATGAATGTTTATGTTATTAAAATTGAATTATTTAAGAAGAAGCAAAGAGAAAACTGTCTTTCTGATGTCAGATTTTCTTTCATAATTCTGTTCATGTTTTGTCATTACTGAGAATAAAGTATAACTTTAAAGTACAGGTGTTGATATCAGTATCGGGATATTATATTGGTACAACTTGGTATCAGACTAAATGCAAAATCAGTGGTATCGCCAATCCATAGTACCTGTACCTTACCTCACACAGCCCCTCTCATACAGTGCTATCATTGGCGTGCGGGTTTTTATGGAAAACGTTTTTTTTTAAATACAGGTCAGTGTTGACAGCCTCATGGTGACCCCCACGCTAAGAACCGCTGTTTCAAAAAACTCTTGATTAAACTGTTACACTAGACAAAGTACCAGCATACATCACCATTCCAGCAAAACTAGCATATCTCCAAACCCTGTAATATCTTTAGTGTTCAGTTTTTGACGTATTATTAAGAGGACACGCTGCCCTTAACATAGTGTGTAAATTTCATGATAGATGGACCAACAGAAATGGCCCAAAAAAGTGTGGTTCCATTGACCTCCATTAAAAGAAGTGTGTTTACTCCTTCTTCTGTAAAGTTACAAGGTTTAAAAAGACACAAGGCTTTGTTCTGACAGCAGCTCTGTCCTGTGCCTTAGATGCTGGTACACTGGTCAGCTGACATGACCATCCTGGGTGATCTAAACCAGCACTAGACCAGGGCTGTTTTTAAGCAGGGAATTATGTAATGTAGTGTGATGACTGTTGATTTGTATTTATGTGCTCTAAGTTTATAATGGTCAATACAACACCGGCTGTGAGATACTGAGATAGACCTACCTGTCTGAATGGTAGCCTTCCACTTTGTTGGGAGAATGGGCTAAGGACCACGGGAGAAGGACTTGAGAGAGTTGAAAGTAAGAGACAGTAATATTTTTTTTTGTCACTAGGGGGCGCTACAGACTTGAAAATGGTCCAGTGATCAACGCTACCGGCCCATGGTTATACTTCACATCACATATAAAAACCGGAAGACACATGCAGGTTCACTGGCGGTTTAGGACCATGGGAGAAGGACTTAAGTTGAGAGTAAGAGACAGTAATAGTTTTTTTGTCACTAGGGGGCGCTACAGACTTGAAAATGGTCCAGTGACAAACATGGCTATACTTCACGTTACATATAAAATCCAGAAGACATATGTAGGTTCACTGGTGGTTTTGAATTATAAATAAAATAAAATAAAAATATATGAAAAAAATGTCATTGTAATTTTGTTGTACTCAATATGATTTCGGTTCCTATCACTGCCACTGTGAGTAAAGGAGTCGGTAAGCTTGTCTGCCAGTTAACCATTTTAAATCAAACTACTCTGAATTACTTTGTTTTTATCTCAAGCACTGAATTACATTAAATAATAAATCTTGGAATATCAGTGGCGTTCCCAAGGTGCAATAAAAATGGGATGCACTGGATCTGCACATAAGTCTAAAGTCACTATGTCTAATACTAAGCATCAGCTAGAGGGGTATAAAGCTCCCCGGCATTGGCTAGTGGGGAAATTGCACTGCATTCTCTCCAGTGAAGGAGCACCATCCAGTACCTTTGTGGTATGTTAGAATGTTTTTTTATGACCAAGGGTTAATCATTCAGTACCTGATACTCTTGAGCCTGAATGCAATCAAGTTCTCATAGCAATGTTCCAACAACTAATGTACAGTATGACAAAAGGCACTTAATTCCAAAAGAGGAATTCACAGCTGCAAACTATCGGGCATAAAGCATACATAGGTCTATCTATTTGGCTGTTATTCCATAGATGGGTTTACATAATGTACACTGCTGCACTGATAAAGCCTGCACTGTATGTTTCTTGGCTGGTTTATTATAACCTAATGCAGTCAATTCATTATCAGCGAGACACACCTGTTTGCATACACAACTGTCTAAAGATGGCTGTATACAGGTGCTTGTTTGTCCTGAGTGTTTGTTTAGAACTGGCCTTTCACCCATTTTAATGAAAATACACCCCTCAGCAGTAACTAATCACATAGAAGTGGTGATATATTTTAAGAGGTGGGTAGAGAAACTTAAATCAAAACTGAAAATTTGGTACTTGTGTTAAATAATATAAGAACCTGAGTAAAAGTACAGTGCTAGGCCAACAATAACTGCCTGAAGTACCAAGTAACACATCGAGCTGCAGAGGAGTGCACAGGAACTGAAGTTTGTATGACTCTAGTTTTATATATTCTGTTTTTATATATTTTATATATTAGTTTTATATACGACTCTAGTTTTATTCTGCAAGTAGCCTTCTCTGGGAAGCTTCTTTTTATATATAAATATATAAATGCATATATATAATTTCTTTGCATAAGCTCCAAAGTCAGACATGTGAGCCATCATAGAAAATGCTCAGCGAAGCACAAATCAAATGCATCAACATTTTACCGAAGTTCACACACTTCAAGAAATGTAACTAGCTATTACCTGCCTCCAACTATGTGGTGGACACTGTTGCAATGTTCTTTTAAGAGGCATCAAAATTCAGCACAGTAACTTCAATTACAGTCAAACATTGCTCAAAAAGTTTAGCTCACAGGGCTGGAGGCCTGGCTTTGAACCGCTCGTTTCAAAACAGAAGGTTCCCAGCAAGGGCTACCCGCAGAATCCATTTATCATATGATTAACTGTCTAACGAATAACCATTAATCCATAAATTGGACTAGTAACCACCACATCACTCAATAATCCAAATGGCCTAAAGCAGCATGCAGTGTGAATTTGGGTCACTGTGCCTGTGGAGTTGACAGGGATTACTGAACTGTAGCAATAGGAAGGAGCTATGGGTGTGACTTGTCACCTTGACAACAGCACTACAGACCACGCGACGTGACTCCTGCACATTAGGTTTCGTAACCTCAAATGAAAGAGAAAGACGAAAAGAGCCACAATCGTCTGAAGTGGGTGCACGGGAGTAAACCATCTCGTTTAAGGTTGTAGCCACCAGTGTAGTTGTTTCAGCTTTCAGAGAGGCCTTTTAAAGTGTGTCACACACTTCTCAAAACCTTAGCTGCTCGATCCAGGCTGGCTTTCCACCAGATAACTTTGGCATGTTGTTTCTTCTTTGATGTGTTCTTTCATCTCCCAGCCTGATAGCGTGATCAATCCTCCTTTGAACGTCCCGTGATTAAGATGGACATGCATCATGTTTGAGGTGTTTCATCTACAGCACATCAGCAATGTAATCTTTTGCCCTGCTTATGGTATATGAGTTTGAGCAGTCATAATTAATATCAAAATGCTACTAATGGCCGAAATGATTGCAACATAGCTACACATTAGTACAAACTCAAATGATCTAGTTTAAGTATATAGTATAGTTGGGCATAATTATAGAGAACACATCCATTTCAATCAAAACTGGGGTTTAACTTGTTACGTGTTGTGATATGCGGTATTATGTAGTGTAGAATTGTCCCTCCGCCCTATTGGTGTGTCAGCGTTCACATATTTCTATTGTTTTTCATGTTCTCATTCATTCAGTGTGCTCTCACTACAATACCCAGCATGCATTACATCATACCAATAGATCATTCAGAATCCCTGTGGTGTCAACCAGTCAGGACTGCCAGGCTAGCCAGTGATCTATAGGCAAATAAATACAACCAGGTTAGCATTTAGCGATTCTTGATGCAGTTGTAGAGTGAAAACAGTAAAATAAACCAGTGATTCCGTCTGTAATCAGTAATCAATTTTTCTGCCTTTTTCAAACTTTCAGTCAGGGAAAAAAAACAGACATACTGAGGTAAGGTATGTAGTTGGCCAGCTCCCTTTCTATCTTTAGCTTTTAGCTTGCTGTACTCCTTATCTGTCATGTAATCCATTCTCTTCTTGGTAATGACGAACGTTAGCGACCTGCCTTCATTCCCACTGGCTAATAAAGTAAATGAACATTTTGAAAACAGAAATTCAACCCAAAGCTAACAAGCTACAATCCCACCGTCAAGAGTCATCACCACAAGTGGGTTTTCCTAGTCTTTAAACCAGAAAAGCTTGCTCTAGAACAGGGCTGCCCAAAGCTGGAGGCTTCCTTTAGCAAGTTCACCCAATGAAAGAACAAACATCTTTTTAAACTATATAAATAAATTAATTCTTATTTTCCCTTTAAAATGATATTTAATGGAGTATTTTAGTGACAACATTTATCGTAACATTGAGAAATAAATAAATAAATAAATAAATAATTACATTTTGATTCTGTCTTGTCTTGGCCCAACACATTAGTTGGACTTTGGCCCCACAAAGACCACAAGTTTGGGCACCCCTGCTATCGAGACTGCCCCGGCAGCGCTGTAGGATATGGAAAAGCGTATTTACAACAAACAATAATCATGAGGTGATCACAAACTAGCTAAAAGATCGTCAGCTTCCATTATTCTTACTACTGTTATTAATGCTGGTGCCATCACTATGGTAATGGGCAGTGTTGTCAGTCAGTTTCCATTCAAGTGAGTTAATGTTTTGAAAGCTGACCCACCTGCTGCCGTTTCCAATAATGAAAAACCTCAAGAGCAAAATGACAGTCGTTATACTATAAAGGTTAATGGCCTCGCCACGTAGCATAAAGCAATTACAACTTGAAGTATCCGGCCTACAAAAACCGTGTTACCATGCATGCCTGTGAACTGAACGGCATACGGGTCAGTCTGAGTGGTTTGGTTGGTCTACACACGGGATATGCACTAGTACGATCACCTCAGTGGAGACCAGATCGGACCAGATTCTCCTTTCACTCTTCAGCTAATCAGAAGGGCAAAATGTCACAATGACGAACAGGAAGCAGAGCAGGTTGGTGGTGCGTGTGTGAGTGATTCATGCTTTTGGCACAAGTCGTGCAGTAACACTCCGGGCTTAACGCCCCTATCAGAAATCAAAACCTTAACCATTACACGCCAAGCAAAACTGATTTCAGATCAGCGGCAGAGTGACACTGTAATTCACCTTCCTCCTGTCTGGAACGAGGCCAGCAGTAATGAGGCAGAGGTGTGGGCGGGATAAAACAGGCAAAACAGCAATATCTTTGTGTTCCGGAGAGATAGGCCATCTTTCAGAGAATGAAATACAACAGGACATCAGATTAAGAACCAAACTCGATTCATAAATAAGTCTGTTTATTTTTCTTTTTCTTTTAAAGGCTATACTACACATAGCACTACTCAGGAGGACTATGTTAAATACTTTTACACATCATAATATACTGCTCTCTCAGTGCATTTTGCTTTTCCTTTGTTTGCTTTCCTCTATACCACAGTCTATTAGTTATTCTTGAACTTGCCTTCATTTCTTTCAGGTAAGACACAGGAAACAGGTCATAAGATTAAATAATACAATGTACAATGTAAACATTTTTGTTGATAAATGAATTTGTAAAAGAAAAAAAAATGGAACAATACCAAAAAAAAGGAAAAAAAAGAAAAAAGTGGCATCAGTTACGTTTGTGTCCCTTCCTTCCTGACGTGACACGGAAAAACGTGAACTCTACCTTGATGTATTGACCTCTGAGCCCAGCACGTTTGTGGGTTTGTTGTTGTTGTTTTTGTTTTTGTTTTATTATCATTATTTTCAGGGTTACCATGATGCACTTGCTACATTTACTGAGTAATCACGATGCTGTTGGAACAATATATAACAATAAAACATCTCATTTACACGCTGCCAGCAGCCAAAGTCTCCGAGGTCCACACCCACAGCAATCACGTCTGACAGGTATACATGTACAGGAACAGGAAAGACTGTTTCTGTCAGGTCAGCCAAATGTACTAGACACGGACATAGCTACATACACAGGTTTAAGTAAACGTTTCTGAGAGATCCTGAACCGGAGAGAAGGTCGGTGTCTGGTTGAGTCGACCGGAAAAAACAATGCAATCCCAAAAAAAAAGAAAAAATAATGGAGATTAGACTTTAGAGTACATTGGAAGGAAAGCATGGCTTGAGCTAGTAAATGCTTTGTCTTATTAGTCCATGCACGATTTGTAATCGTTCTCAGATGATGGGACATTAATAAAGAGAAGTATTTTTCATTCCTGTTAAGGGAGGTAGTACTGGGGCAGTCCTTTTTCACAACTCTGACTCACAGCTTGTTTAAGCTATTCAGAGACAACAGCTAGAGAACAAGACCAACACACTTTCACAGGTTTCAAAACAGTCGCCTTTTTTTGCGCAATAAAGAACTATGTTGGCTACACTTTGAAAAGCCACTAAAAACAGGGAACATTCGCCCTACCCTTTTCTTTCATGAGAAATACTCCTGACCTGAAATTAAAACCAAGTCTGGCTATGGTTTTGTAATATCTGGTGATTTAAAAAAAAATCTGATTATAAAAAATTATCACTCACTTGGCTACTACAATTGTAATAACATTATTTTATGGATTAATTATTATATATAATTATTTATAAAATTCTAAAGTCTCTGGAGGTAGCCAGACGCAATTTGAAGCAGGAACAAATGGAGGGAGTCCCTGTTTATCCAAGCCAAGTTTATATGTTATCACTGTCTCCTTGTGTTCATATGGAACAGTCTGGATCGAAACATTGTTGGGGTATTTTATCAGAAATACATTAGCATTAACAGAAGCCAACTCAAACGTGTTGAGAAGCTAACAACTTCCAGCTGGTACTACACCTACAGTATTTACAACAAAATGTATCATGGGTACATTCTGCATGTAAAACTTTGCAGCATCACAATTATTGTCCATGCACAACAATGAACACAAATACTATATTTAGACCATTCCTATGTAACATGCACAATGTCAGAAGAACTTCCGATTGCAGTTTTCACAATCAAAATCGGAGAAATACAACACAGACGGGGCCACACACGCGCACGCACACACAAACAAACACACTTGCACACAAACCCAAACAAACCCACACACAAACAGGCACAGTCTCTGGACGACAGCTTAGAGCATTAGTGACCCAGGAGGCTAAACAGCAACTTTGTGCCTATTTATTCACAATGGAATAGACAGATTTTCATGGAATATCCTTCACTAACAATGCGGCCACAAAATAGCTTGGCCTTTTTTGTACTTCATATTTAGTGTGCAACACAAAACAAACAGATGCTGTACTGACTCGCTGTCCCTCTATTTTCACACAAGAAGCTTTGGAGCACACTTTCAGCCACAGAAGCAGCAATTCTTCAAAGCAATATAAAGGCTGACTACCAAAAGAAAGAAAAAACAAAAACAAAAAACAAAACACTGAATAACATGAGGTACCAGACCAGCTCATACCTAATAACTGCACCACATCATCATTTCAAACACTTACGTATCACACAACAATAAACGATGAATTAATAAAACACAAAAAAACAATTATTCTGCAATATTGTCCATAGTGACCAGCGCTTCCGAAGTCGCACTTCCACGTCAGAGTTTTGTTTCCATTGTGAGAAGACAGCAACAAGAAATCTCAGTAACTGCAACTGGTGTGTAACTTACCCTACTTTCTCAAACACTAGGGTAAACCTAATGACAACTGTTTGCAAGCTGCAGAAGAGTCCTTTAGGTGCTCAGGCAGCAGGATAATGGTTCTCTTATAAAACGAAGCACAGTCCATCTTCTACATGTTCCACTTCACACAAAGTCTGCGTGCGTTTTCCTTTTGCTTTGACAGGCCCAGTCTAGACTGGAGCCCGAGGCTTCAGAGCTTCTACTCGCTGCACTGTCCACAAAATACTTCTCGTGTTTGTCTAGGTACGCGGGTCGTTGCGGCAGCAGGAAGTAGTGCGTGGTGCTGGCTTTTCTGCCGTTCTCCATGATGGGTAAAATGCATGGGGAACCTTCACTGTTTTGCCTTTGCAAGCCCCGGCTTACGTATTTGGGATCCGGGGCAAAGCTCTGGGTGGGCGGCATGATCCCGTTGAGGTAAAGAGGGAGGCTCTTGGGGCTTGGCGTGCGGGATGTCCCGCTGGACAAAGGTTCTCTGGGAGGAATTTTCGGAGGTTTGTCCTCATCACTGTAAGCCCCAGAGGACACCTCCGCTGACCACCGGCGGTAGTCAGAGGTTGCCTTAGCCGGCCTTGGGGGAATGGGTATTCGAGGAGGGACTTCAGGTTTGTCCGGGCACTGGGCATTCCGGTGATGACAGGACAGACGAAGGCCGGCGGGTTTGTTGAAGGAGCCGGCAGGGCCAGAATGTGAGCGCCGAAGCTTGCGCTGGGCACGGTCTTGCTGCCGAAGGCACACAGCCTTCTGCTGCTGCTGTTCATGGAACTCCTGTTCCCGCTGCTGCTGAAGAAGGTGCTCATGAGCCTCCTGTTCCTGTTTTTTCTTCAGATGTTGCTGTTGCTTATTTTGGTGAGGCAGCACTGGCCCTTCAAAATAGGCATAATTGATCTGTCCACAGTCCCTAAAACTCCTACGACTGTGCATAGTGCATCGTAGGGGAGATTTGGGAACCTGATCAGGCACTAGACATCGACTGTCATCCCCCGTAAAGGACTCCACCTCACTGTCCATGGCCTGGTCTACAGATAGCTCCATAGGGCCAGGGATCGGGGGAAGAGGCTTCGCTACCCGGCTTGGTGTCTGAGGTGGGGAGATGCGATCGGATACAGACAGTCGCTGGAACCCAGGAACCACCTGGTCATCTTCAACAGGGCTCGGGGTGTAGGGGTCGACCGTGGAGGATAAGGACAGCTGTGTGGGACGGGACTTTTTAGGAGGCAAGGGCTGGGCTCCGGGATTGTGTGGGGAACAGGAATGGAGTCTCTGGTCTGTACAAAAAAAAAGAGAGCAAAGATGCTTAGTAAGAAGGGATCTGACCATGCATCTTTATCTGCCATGTAATAGCAGTGTAAGGCTCTATAGTGTCCATCTTGATCTGACACTTTGTAACTAAATTTAACGCTGAATGAAACACGCAAGAAGAAGGGTTTGACTTACTGCCTCCTTTTAAGAGCGATGGCACCTGTTGCTGTGATTGGAGTTTGTAATTCATAGAGGCATCAAGGCTCAAGTACAAGCTGAAAGGTGAAAAAAACAAAACAGAAAAATCTTTTACTTTCATATAAGCTAAAGCATCCACATGCAGTTTGTGAAGCGCTTCAGACAAGCCATTCCCTGTTTGTCAGAGATCATCAGAGAAGGTTCAGAGTCTCACAAAACTAATCCATCATTGAGTCTCACCTTACAATAACATGTCAACGGCCCATTGTATCAGTTCTGAGGCACTCACTTGTCAAGATCATGGTCATATTTCCAGGAGGGCTTGGCTCCGGCCATGCTATGGCAATGGCTGCCCCGCAGGAAGAGGCTTTGCGAGGGTAAACAAATCTCCTGGGCAGTCAAGCCTGCAGTGGACATGCTCCAGCTGCAATCGGGTCGCATTCAAGCCAGGAAACGCTCTTCTCACCAAGTTGTCAGCTGCTGCGCTGTACCTGAAACACAGCCCAGGGGGACAACATGATTCACTTGTATAGAAATAGCCATGGAGACACAGTGTGAACGTTTTCCCAAAGCCTCGTTCCTCCATTTTTTGCAATATAGCCAGCCTTCCCTGACACTAACTGAGGCAGTGCTATTGCCTTGTGCAGTGGACCTCGCTCGAGGTCTTTCAAAAAAAGAACATTGTGCAACATTCTGCTCCACTCCACCAGCTGTGGTATGACAAGCGCTTGGTTTGACAAGACTTCGAGACACTTGTGCCCCTACAAGCCCCGAGGACACAGAGCATCCACACAAATGTTCTCATAGCTGTCACATACTAATACACAACAATATACGTAACACTCGGCGGCTGTTTTTCCTGGGTGTCAGCGACTGTTTACACTGTACTATCAAATAAGACATTTTTTAATACAACAGAAGACATTTCTTTAAGCGTGTTGCATGACTCCAAGAAACAGGGTTCTGTGGAAGCCTGATCCAGTAGTCACGATAAGAGATTAGAATGAATGTTGCAGTGCATCAGATTGAGAGATTTTTTTTTAATGAAAACCAGTTTAACGCACTGATCTGACTCTACATAATCTTCTCTACAGACAACTACTTGTAAGATTAGACATGCGAAGATCTCAGAAGTAGAACAGGCCACGTTAAATAAGTGGCAGGCAATCATATATAACCCAAGACACACGAATACTATCTATTTAGCCCATGCTTAGAACGCTTTGGAAATAATTCATTCAAATGAGTAACATTAGCCTTTTTCTGCCCTCTGGTATGTATTTTACACCATAGTTTGTTACATTAAAGAAAGCGTATCATACATGCCCCGAGGCTAGCCTTGTCCAAGCTTCCACTGTGTGACAGACAGGCTCTTATAGGAGCATCAGCTAAAGAACTTGGAGGCAAGCTTCATCTTGTTTTGTCCTTGAATGCTGAGTTTCTTGTTAGAAATGCTTGACATATGTTAAACACACTAAGAATTTACAAAGTTTATATAATATATAAATATATGTATATATGTACGTATGTATGTATGTATGTATGTATGTATGTATGTATGTATTATTGTACTATGGAGGGGGTTTCTCAGCTGAACACTCAGCTGCAACGCCTGTCGTTTTACGACATTATTAACACAGCACAGTTACATAAGCTTCATTCCGCCTGTTAATCATTTCATCAGCTATGACGAGTGTCCAGGCTTTTCTCCAAAGCTTTTTGTCAAAAATACCAAAGGGCCAAAATATTACTCTGAAATGATTCAAGTCATTAAGAATATCAGCACAGAATCAGATCTTTCTATGTTTCCTATCACTGTATAAAAGATGCACAAGGTTTCTTTTATTGTTGAATCTGTTAGTGCTTATAACAAATGATCTAACTGTTTAAGACTGTTTAAGAATGTATTAAGTAAGGCCTTAATGGGTTCATAGTTACTCCATTTACTGTGACATAACACTAGATCTGGTAGCTTTCAGGCACCTGAATATGTATTACGTCCATGTTTCATCTTTATTGATATTAAATTTATTACAGACAGACACATGAGGCATATGCTTTGGCTCTCAATGAAAAAGTGCCCAAATTTCCATCCTACCAAAGTCGCTGCCAGTCAGTGTTAAGATTGTGCTTTACGGCTGTAGCCCTGACTAGATGTCTTCCAGTATATGTAGCTGTAGGTCTAGTTGCAAAAAAGAAAGGGTCTTAAACTTCAGATGAAAAGAAAAACTGCAGTGTACTGGCTCTTAAACAGAAACGTCTGATCACAGGCCTCATTTGGACCTAGAGCCAGACTCCGGACGCCCCTTGACTCTGAAGCAGGAGTACAATGTACTGTATATTAACTTCAAGGATGGTGCTCGAGGAGGACAGGAAAGAAACCGTAACAGTAAAGAGCAGTATTTTGTTGTAGCTGCTTTAACACTATGATGCACAGACTAAACTACAGTGTTGCAAAATCCCAGACACACAAAAAGGAAAGAAAGGGAAAGAAGAAAGAAAGACAAAGCAACTGAATCCCCACTGCATCCTGCATGCTCCGGACCTTGGATACAGTCACTCCACACAGCGCAACCTGATCCATGATAATGAACCCCATGGGGCGAACGCTTCCTCTCACAACAGGTGCAAGGCGTACCATGCTGGCAGTGGTCAGTAGAGACATTTCTCTGCTGTATTTATGGGCGGCGGAAGCCGACGCTGATATGCTCTACTGTTATTATGAGACAAAGAGGTTGCGGGATGTGACAGTGACACAAACAGAAGCAGAGAGCTGGTCTAAAAGGTTTAATGTGGGACTCAAAAATCCTCACAAACAAATGATCTGAAGGCGATTAGAGTCCTCAGTGTGTCTCTACCATCTCACAAACACAGTTAAAGCGATAATGACAAGTACATACCTTATATACACCCTATGACCTGCACTGGGTCGACAGTGCCTGAAGTATTTCAAGCACCAACGTAAACAATGTAAACAACTAGCACTCTGCGACACACTGCCTATGCCAAGCAACGTCTGGTGTCCCCGGGTCATGATCATTAGGAGCCTGCAGCTCAGATTAGTTAAACCGGCTCCTGAAACTGCGTTTTTAAACCGTGTTTAAAATGAAATGATTATGGAGAGACTAGTTCACACCCCACACTCTCTCCACCTCCGCCGCAGTCTCCTAGCAACTATACCCGCTCTACTTGCGCGGCAAGCCAGAAGGCTAGTAGCTCATACTCACGAACAGTCCGCCGTTCTAGAACGCGTCGCGTAGCGACCAAAGCCCGCCCCCCTGTGCTGCGATTGGCCGGGCTCCCAGTCAGCCCGCCTTTCTAGAACGCTCGGCTCGTAGTTCATACTCACAAGCTGTAGCTTCCTCTTGTCAAGCATGAGCGTCGAGCAGCCAATCGTAGCGCGCAGCTCACGCTCACAGCGTTCGCTGACCAATCCTGGCGCAAGAGGGCGGGACTTTTCGGAATACGGGTGGGAAGAAAAAAAATACACGCCGGATTTACGCCTGGCTTCCGGATGACTCATCTGAGGAGTGCACTATCGTAATTTCGCTGCATTGTACCTGATGAAAAAAAAGATTGCAGCGTTTCTTCGGCATGGACTGGCTACAGTTTCAAATCACAGGGCTTATCAGCACGTCATATTTGCTTATTGTCGTGCATTTAACGAGATTCCTCCATTTAACACTGCCGTCTAGCCTAGTCTACCTGCAGATAAGTACAGCAAATTAAGGTAGCATGTGTAAGTGTAGCATATTCTGCAGAGCCCATAGCTGTATGCCACAACCACACATATGTTTGCAGCTGATTTAAATAGGATAAAAAAGTCTAAACTGGCTAGTCTATAATAATATAAAGTGAGTAGAATATCCCAAAGTAGCAGCCCTGTGACTGAATAACCAGAAATAATAGCAGCCTAGTCTAGAAAACTCTTTGAAGTACTGAGCTCCCCGTTTAACAGCTAGTAGTAGTAGTTTTAGGAACTGAAGCTTAGTATGTTCCATTCTTCTCAATGTAGTATTCCTATTAGCAGTACCCTCAATATTGACAGGTGTGAGCACCCAAAACGCAGTCTAGATGCCGAACCAAAGAAATTTAACATAAAATAAGTCTACATGAGCTCAACGTAAGTCCCTAAAACAGAGTTTATTAAATGCCTCTCTCACAAATACAGTCTAATCCAGTGGGAGTCTTATTCATCAGGGTTATACATGGGCACAAAAGCAGAGTAAACCCACCTACCTCCCCATACAGGTAAGAAAAAGTCCATGAATTAAGTTCTCGTGAAGGTTTAGACCAATAACAGTTCTTATCAGATGGCTCGTCAGTGAATCTGATAAGCGCTGCTGTCGTCATCAGCGCACAGATCCGAAACGCGAGCACATTGGCTGAGAAAGCGATACAACAACCGAGTAGAAGATGCGTTTAAAACTCACCTCAACCTCCGAATGGACTGTAGGTCTCGACTCTCTAGTCCACACTCATGTACATATGAGCGAGTGCATGTTGTTGTAAAGATCCCGCTTGGTGGGTCTGGAAGCTTCAGTTAGCTCTATTACGCTGCTATAGATAAGAGGAGGCATTCAGCACTTCGTTACAGCACTTCCATGGACTCGTTAACAACGCTTCCTCTGTGTGCTCTTCTTTTAAGCGCTACCAGCGCTGGGACGCGCAGGCTCCGCCCCGACTGCTCCTTAAAGGCACAGTGCGCTCTGGCTTTTAGTCCCAGAGAGCGAGATCAGCGCGCACACAAGCTTCTTCTGAAAAGGCTTATGGTTCTTCCGAGACCTCTGCGTAATTATTTGACCCAAAGCGTCTTAGCCCGTTAGCTAACAGACCTAGATTCTGTACATTAGCTGCCGTGCCTTCGGTGTTGCTTGAATCAGAATGTGCCAAGCTGACGCTCAGCCAGGTTAAAGTCATACAGGCTCCTAATTAAAACGTTCCCTCCCTTCCATTAGCTTAGCTTTACGAGCCCTGTGTTCAGCGCAACTGGAGGGTGCAGCAGTTAAAGGAGCAATCTGTAATTTTTTTAGTTTCAAACATTGCAGAATTAACTAATATAACTTATTAACTAATGAATATCAATAGAACGTGAGGAAATTACAGTTTTGATGGTACGTCAAAAACGTCCATGTATGTTGTTGCAGAGATATCTACTGAAGTTGGCATGCTGAAGTCAGAAGTCCATCATGAGAGGATGAAGAAGTAGCACTGCTGCCCCAACGGCGTATTCCAACCTCTTGTCGAACGTGTTGAAGGTTCTGCTCCTGGTTAGATCATTTAAGGGCAGTTAGCCAATGAAAAGAGGAGTGAACACAATGATGGCTGAAGCTCTTGGTAAGGAACCGCCATGAAACTGCATTTAGCAGCAAGCAAAAGAAGTAATATGGGGTGCGTCCCAATTGCGCACTATTTTCCCACAATGCAACAGGAAAGGAAAAGGAAAGAGCTTCCCATGTCTGAAAAATTTTGAAAAGAATGGTGGACGGTGGTGCAACAGTGACTGCTGTGGTGATGGGACTAGAAATGGGGTGAAAATGTGAGCTCAACCCAATTCTGTCAAAACAGCCTGTAAAAATAAACATATTGTGGTAAATAATGTGTTTATTTGTTTGTGTTTTGAAGCAGCCTTCAGAATCCAGCTTGGTATGACGGAAGCTTCATCACCTCCTGTAAGTAAGAAACAATGTAGTATACTAACATTTTGTGTACCAGCCTGCCAAACTCATGCTATTTAGATTAGTGTAGAGAATATACTGTGTAGTATCAGTGTATAGTACACAATTGAGACACAGCCATAGATAAAAAGAAGCGAACAAAGCATGAACATTGGCAGTGTTGATATGCTTACCCTTATTTATTTGGAGTATGGATTTGACATCTCGCATCACCCTACATATTGCTCCTTTAAACTACCCAGATTACTGAAATAATCTGGAAAATATCAGGAAAATTGTAATAGAGGCCTAGGCAGGGACGACGCAGAGATGCATTTACCATAAAAGTTACAATGGTTGTTTGAGCCCATAATTCATATTCATATTAAATATTTTGGCAGTAAAGAGAGACTTGTGGCTAATGTCCAATAGCCAAACTCTAAACACACCGCTGGGCTAGCTCCAGTTATGTCATATATGAAAAAGTGACATGGTTTCAAAAACATGATGCACTATTTGTAGAGTGCTTGGTAGCTATGTTCAAGTAGACTGTACACCCATACAACTCAGACAGCCCACCTATCACCTCTTAGTACAAGTCAAGTTCCCTGCTTTTAATCCCTGGGTTACCTTGTGTTGTGAAAAGATAGACAGTGTTCTCTAAAAGCCCCCTGTGTTGACCCAAACAAGTATCACGTGAGACGTCTGTCCATCTGCTGTACTGCTAGGACTTTGACACTTAAAGCCAGTGCCAGGCCACCAAAAATGGTGTCACTCTAGCCATAGTGACTAACTACACCAAGTCGTTGCTTAGAACAAGCATCCCAGAACTAGCTTGAAAAGCCTAGAACTAGAACCTGGGAACAGTGGTGGGAAAAAATGTACCACAGACAAAAGACCTGTTTGAAGATATCTTATAGAGTGATGTTCCAGAGCAACAGCTGGAACTACTAGGGCCTGTTTGAAGACTGCTCCGAGCCTGAAGCAAAGGGCAGGGAGAGTGGGAGTGGGAGGCAGACGTGGAGATGGCTCCAGGACTGATAAGCGAGCGTAGCCAGCAAACATACGGAGACATTCTATCATCTGTCTGTTTGCTAGATGGAGCCCATATCATCTGCTAGCTTCTCTTTAGATGAACATGGGTGATTAAATCTGAACAGAGCTGTTTGCTCTTAAAGCAGGCTCAAATATTGCATGGAGCATCTCGCTCTCAAGCTTTTACAGGAGCTTAGAACACAGATAAGCAGAATGTGGAGTCCACTATGATTTAATTATTAAAGTGGAAATATATGTCATGCTTTAAAATGTATTTATAATTAAATCTTATGAGATGTTAATCTGCCATTCTAGTGAGTCAAGTGAGCCGTTCACAGAGGTGGTGATGGGAACCGCACGGAAGGTGTTTAATGCTTCTATAAGTTATATTCAATTTGGCATGGACTGGACAAGTTACTGGATGTAGGCCACATCAATGTTCAGCCGCTCAGTCGGGCCAGATTTGGTGGATGCCTTCCCTGGCACAATTCTGAGGAGAGTTTCCTGTAGACTGGGATTTTTACCACTGCTGGTAGACCCGTATGACCACACACTTCCATACACCTGCAGATTCAGCTACTTCCTTCACTCTATGGCCTCTGGCATGCCCAAATGGAGTCATTCCTCTTAGCCAATCATTAATATCTGCTTTGGAGCCATTTTCCACACATGGAACCAGACATTCACTGCACTGTAGCACCTCTTCTCAATCTATGAATCCCGTCACTCACACCACACGGGTACTTACTTCCTAATCATTTTTGTGCAGCACCATCTGCAGGAGCTGCTACCAACTTGAACATGCAAGATGACTAATTGTTTGTCTGGTGAACAAGATACAAGTACATATGTAACATATATACACATATATAATAATGGCAAAAGATACAGTTGCATGCAAAAGTTTGGGCGCCCAGGTTAAATTACATGTTCTGTTGATTTACTCAATTTGTCATGCTGGAAAACAAAATAAGACATAAATGTGGCCTCTACAAAAGTTATGACACATTTTATGTTTCATTTCTTTTCAGTATGGTAAACTCAGTACAAAGCATGAACTTAGAAACTGTGCACATCACTGCTGTTGGAACAGAAAGTTGTATGTCCAAAATGCTAACTTTATAGGAGAAGGAAAAAGCATACTTGTCATGTAAGTCAATGGAACCAGACTATTTCCAGGTCATTTTGGGCCATTTCTTTTGGTCAGTGTGTCATAAATTTCCCAGACAACGCAAAGGACAACAGGCATGTTCAAATGAAACAAGTTTTGTTCAGCGATATGCAAAATGGTGGCCCAAACAAACAAGAAGTAAAATGACATACCATCTTAGACGTATTAGACGCAGCAGACTAACACTAGGTAGATTAAGATCAAACTAAACAAAGGCCCCACTGTCTGCACAATGTTCCTCTGCTGACAGTGTTGTACCAAATACACGATTTATAATGCTCTCGTAGTTCGTGTTTATAAAATCACCAGTTTCACACTAAAACAATCCACGCTTCTTGGCAGCAGGTTGCACGAGGGCTGACAAGCTGCAGTTGCATGAAAACCAAACAAACCAGCTTACATGAGGTGAGTGCTGAACAAGGATACAGTCACAATGCCCCACGTAAAAAGCCTCTAAGTGCTAAAGCAAACACAGGCTGAGAGAAAGGGAAGACAGAGAGAACAAAATGTACTTTTGTTACAGTGCTGCAAATCCCAGCGCCTGGCCTTGGCCCCCCAAACCTAACAGGCTTATCATTAGATATTTGGCTGCTGATGGGGCAGGCCTCTTGCTAATCCCCTTTTATAATTTCAAGCACATTTTTTACATTCCTTCGGGCCAGTTGTGGCCAGCAGGGTGAATGGAGGGTCTGTCGGCCTCTGGCTGCGTGTTTGCAGAGCCCGAGTGTTGGAGGTGAACGTGAACGTGTATGTATGCGTATGTGCTTGTTTGCGATGACTGTGCATATAAACGTGAGGGCATGCGAGTATGCACCACACTCACATACGTGAGTGCATATGTGTGCACAGCGCTAGTGCGTGTCGTGCAGTGCGTGTGCATGCGTCTGTGTCTGCATGGATGCATGAGTATGTTTGCCCGTGTTTATGCACATATCTAGGGGTGCACTTTACTTTGGGTGCATGGAATCTTTCATGCAATTACATGAAGCTATGCTGTTTGCATGGAACTCTTGGCATTTTACGCCAAACTTGGATGGACAGAAACACGTGTAGATTTGTTCTAGTTTTTTCATGTACTGTTTATCCAATGCGGACAGTTTTGGTGGTCTACCAGGTCCTGCGCGGCTCTTCAGAGTCCCATTTGCTCTGTATCTTCATAATAATAATAAACAATAACACGTATTTATACTCCAGTTTTGGAAACTCCATTTTACACTTATTCCTTCAACTTTCCATTAAGCCAAGTGGATTACCTCATCACATCTCTTCGGAAATATCTCCTGAAAAAACGAATAATTAATTGCTGTTTTGACAGGTAATTGCATAAACAAAGGGTGGTCTGTTTTGCAGGGTGGTCTCTTTTTGACTTTTGCGCAGTACTCTAAAATCTGATTTCATTTGGGCATCTATTCTCTCTGATTAAAATAAACAATGCACCCTTTATTCTGCAATACCCCTACTAAAGTTAGAATCTTTATAAGCTGGAAAAAAAAAATTGCAGAGGGCTGATGCAAGCACAGATTGGCTCGTGTTGATAGAAAACCCGGCCGTGAACTTTTCTCTCCTGCTAAATCCCTCCCTCTTGCTCTCCAGCCACCCGGCACACACACACACACACTCCTTGGGTGATATGATGTCACTACACAAACACACACTCATACAGAAAGGAAGTGCCTTATAAAGTCAGGCAGTCGGGCAGCGCGCATAGGGCGGGCAGGGCACTCGGCTTGAGAAGACACCTGGCAGGAATAGTGAAAGCAGCACACCTCAGTCAAGCCCGCGTTTCATCATCTAACCATAACACAGAACTGAGCCTTTCCTCTCTGTGGGAAAATTCTTTTGGATGAAAAGCAGAAACTCAGTTGAGTTTTGAGGACTTGCTTGTGTTGTTTTGTATGTTTGTTTATTTGTTTGTTTGTTAAGGATAACACAATAAAGTCCCAGACTTGTTCAATGGGAAGTAATGATAATGGGATGTAACAATATTGTGTTTAATTCAAACACCTTTTGAATGGGAGGGATGGGAGAGAGAACTATGGTTGCATGTTATGAACATGCTGGAGTGAGTTCATAAACGCCAAACAATGCTATTGCATCACATGGCACAGCCAATTAAATGTCCGTTCACTAAAATGAGCGTTATCATGGTTTTGCATTGCAGTATCACAATGTCACAATGTATTGTTACACCTCTACTTGTTTACATTGTAAACAAGATTCCTAAATGCTTCTTGACTTGAATAATGATAGATGGTATACAACCTATATATCATTGCTGTCTAAAGCAAAAACTAAATTTATCTTTAAAATGGTTACTTTACAGGAGAAGGCAAAAACCTAATTTAACTTTAATGTAAGTCAATGGAACCAGACGTCTTTCCAAGCAATTCTGGGCCATTTCTGTTAGTCCACTCGTCATGACAATGACAATGTGAACAGCAGCTCGTGTGATCAAATGATGCATAAAAGTAAGAATTGACAAAAAATTGAGATACATGGTTTTCATTGGACGGCGACGACATATGTCACTTGAACATCATTTGGTTCAACAAACATGGTTCTTTAAATGGTCGTTCATTGAACAGTTCTTCAAGGAACTGTCTTTGGAATTGCTCCAGAGAACCTTTATTGACACCTACATTTTTACCCCCTTAAATGGCCCAGACCCACCTTCAGGTCCAGACTTCTGGAAACCAGATGTCTGAAGTCTTGAACACCTTTGACCTCACAGAAATCCCATCACATGAAATTGTTATGAACATGCTGCCTCATGCCTGAAACACTGATTTACAATCGATAAATAGCTACGATTTTGTTATACATTCAGGGAAGGGCATTCTGCAGGCCATTATAAGACCCTATAGCCACCATTTTACCATCATCAGCAGAATACAAATATAGGTTCACTGGTCATTTCTGCAAGCAGATAAAATGACTGCACTGGCATTGTCAACATCATGACCCCTGGTTCCTATCAATACCATGGAAATGTCAGTCAGTAGGTTTCAGTGTCTTTCGCAACACCTTTGTTTACATCAACACCTGAACTCTGAACAGTAGTTACAGATTCTGAATGATACAGAATATGACCAATATTGGAATTAAATATTGTTACTGAAGTACAAGCATTAGGGTGGTGTAATAAGCCATAGATTTTAAACATAAGTTCATCATCTTTATAATATATATTACATTTTTTGTGCCACGTTTTTGTTTAATGGCTAAAAATAAACGCATAAGTTTGACCTCAGTGCGCAAATTGTTCCACGAGCTTAATCACTTTTATATACATTTATATTACATTTTATTTACTTTTACATTCATTTCAGTAATGTTGGTGTGTTTTTTACTGCAATTCAACCCATAAATGTTGAGCCATTCTTAAAACAGTTTTTAACATAAACTGGGGCACTGAAACTAAACAAACTCTGCTGGCGATGGACCCAAAAGACCTAGTGAGCTAAGCTGATGTTATAGACTTGTAAAGGTTCCTGCTAAATTGAGCTTGCACACCACATCTGTTTTACATTCTGTAATAACAGGGGCACAAAAAGTCTCGCCTGGCTTTGATCCCGTCAGTCAAAGCAAAACCTGCCAGAGAACAGCGCATACTTGAGCCACTTCCACTACCAAGGAATTCACAACCAGCGATTTCTAGGAGCCTGATGTGAACCGGAGGGAATTTCCCTGAGGCACGCTTCACAAAACACTTCTAGACACATGTGCGACAGCCTGGCACACCGTCCGAGATTCCAGGAGAAAGGGTGTGTCCTGCACAGTGAGGAGAGGGAGTGAATCACCACCTCGCAGAGGTCACCAGGTTGCAAACCTCCACCTGTTGATGTAATCTCACTCTAGCCATTTTCCAACAGCAAGGTCAAAGTTCTAACCTTAAGATAAGGCCAGCTCGCTGCAGAGGTATTTCCTCGTCCAAGGAGGGCAAAAACATCATTCAGTGGAGGGATAGGAAGGAAGTATCTGGTCAAATTTCTTTATGGGACATCCCGCAATCGCTGTTTACACGCATGACCACTGACAAAGGAATGCCAATTTCTAAGCATGCAAATTTCTTAGCATGAGTGTAATATAAAGTGAGATCACACATAATTACCAAATATAATAATAAATAATAATAAACAAAAAATCCTACTATGTACATAAACTGGCTTGTGTACATTTGCATATCATTTGCTGTCCTATAAAATCCCCATGTCCTTAAAAAATAATGTACAGTGTTGTGAAAAAGCAGCTGCCCCTTCCTGATTGTCATTGGCAATGTTAATGGATTAGATCTTTAAACAAAATGCAATACTGGACAAAAAGACCCTCATCAATTATGATTTTAGACTAAATGAAATCATTATCTCATTTATCTTATTTATTTCCAGAGCTACCATATCCAACATGTACATTAACCATGTGAAAGTAAAGTGAAATTGCAAAAGTAATTATTCTAATTAATAACTCGTTTCATAACCTTTAGCAGCAATATCTGCAAAAGCTTATCTCATAACTGTCATAAAGCGACGTGTCAGGCAGCGGATTCATATTTGGATTCATTTCACGTAATAAGTTTCATTGATGTGGCTTTGGAGGCATTAAAGTTATGTCTAGTTACCTTCACCACCACTGTGAGCAATTCTGCTTTTAGAATGGGGCATTTTATATCAGGCCACTCTGAATTATGCAGGCATTTTGGCAAACGGGTAGAATTCCATTTTAAGAATGCAGAACTCTGATACCGTAAACAGAACACAATCCCAAGATCTGAATCTGCTTAACTAATGTTGAGTAATGATGTCACAACTGTAAACATGTAAAAATATAGTTTTAGCCAGTTAGGCACTGTAACCATGGTTAATGTAGCACTTAATATAAAGTGCTACCCAACTGTCTAAGCTGGTGGTCACCAACTCATCTAACACTCTGCCCCTCCATTGCCCAACATTAGTGCATCTGATCCAGCCAATCCAAGAACTTCTGTAGTAGAAGTTAAATAGCTAGAGCAGACATGATCTCCAGGATCAGGGCTGGTGACCACAACTGTAAATATTTTTTATCCACAAATTTGCAGCACTAATGTATATTAGAAAGGTTCAGACTTGCTCATGTAACAAGACATCATTCCAAGTAATTTTGCATCATTCATCGTTATACAAGGGACAGGTGGTGTAATAATGATGATGGTAACCCTCTATGTTAAGCCCAGAGTGTTACTACATAGTGTTATAACCGAAGAATAAGCCCAACTAGTTTGCATTCTAGTCCTTGTAGTTACTGAATAATAAGTCTTAGTGTATAATGAGTCTGGGTTTTTAGGGGGTTAACTTAATGGAGAGTTGTAAATTACACTAGTCTGCCCAGTAACTTATCTTGATATACTAGCTCTAAGTGATATACAGCCAGAGATAATGATGACAAATCAAGGTCAATGTAATTGACACAATAATAAACAGCTGTTTAGCACTCGAGATCTTCAACATGTAGATCAGTCAACACATACCTGCTATGACTAAAGGTTCATATTATTGCTGTCGGATATCTCAAAAATCTAACCTTATAGGGGAAAACAAACACATTCGTAAATGTACCTCTAAGCCGCACTATGTAAGATTCTGCAGAATCTAAAGGAGTGCCATTAGGAGGAAAAGAAACATAGCAGAAGGGGAGTCTGAGTTGGTCTGTAAAGCCTGAAATAGTCATTTGAGGCATGGGGTTAGATTAGATTTTAGGTTTTTCTGACCACATCATACAACTTTATGTATTAATGTCATATGCACAGACTCAAAAAAGATGGGCCAGCTCAATGTTTAGGTCCCAAATGCAAAATAAGAAATATACTGATGAAAATTTGATGACCATAGCAGATGATCCACACATACATCCTCAGAAGACACAATGCTTCTCAAGAGCTCTCTTTTTATCACAATCATCAGATTCATCCTCTCGGGGAAGGGGTCCGCAGCACAACATCACAAAATGTTCTCACACGTGTTGTGTTCAATTACACCATTTGACCATTGACATAGTGCAGCTATAATGTAATGAGTTTTGGAGAATTTATGCTGGTCCACTGATCATGGAACACCATAAAAATGGAGCTACAGGGCTCCTGAGTGGTACAACTGTCGGTAACACTTTACATTTAATAAGAGTTGACTAACTAACATGAAGTAATGCACTGACAGTTGTTACAATGCTTAATTAATGTTAATGTTAATGTGTAATTATGTAACAACTGTAAACATGTAAAAAAAATAGTTGTTATATTTTTACTTAACCTTCGTTAAGCATTGTAACCAATGTTAATGTATTACTTCATGTTATTTAGTCAACACTAAATGTAAAGTGCTTCCCAACTGTCTAAACTGCTGGTCACCAACTCGCCACCTGTAGATCTAGATGTAGATGTAGCTCCAGTCCACATCTAACACTCAGCCCCTCCCTTACCCAACATTAGTACAGCTGATTCAGCCAATCCAAGAACTTCTGTAGTAGAAGTTAAATAGCTAGAGCAGGCATGATCTCCAGGATCAGTGCTAGTGACCACGGGTCTAAGCACTGACCCTAGAACAGACTGCGAGTTTAATTCCTGATGATGCTACAACCATCCGTGTCTGGGAGTCCAAAGGCTCTGCTGGCCTTTCTCTCCTCCCATCACTCAGCATAGCCAGTGTAGACATCTGTTAGCTGACATAACAGAATTGGCAGTTAGCGTTCTCCACTAAGTAAGTTGAGCTGTGCAATGACACTGCATTAGGGTCAGTTTGAAAAGATGTGGTGGCTCTTTACATGACTCAGAGGAAGCGCATAGTACCCTTCATCCTCATCCTGAGGATAGTATTGTGTGATTGGCAAAGACCTAGCTAGTGGGTGGAACTGGGCATGACTAAATTGGGGAACAAATTGGTGAATTATACAAATATAAAAATGAAGGTTTGACCCAACTGCGATCATATTCAAATATGATTACATTCCCTTCCCCAGCAATTTAGTCTGATACACTAAATCTAGCCATAATGCTGAACGTCCAAGGCTAGCAAAGTTGACAAATCAAGTCAATCTTTCATCTGGAAAGAAAACAAACTTCATTTGATCAGGACTAGAACAAACACTTGCGATGTCAAAATATCTACACAAACTTGCTATGGCTAAAGTTGCATATTCAAGTGTGATTACATTCCTCTCCCCAACAATTTAGTCTGATATGCTACATCTAACCATCATGCTATACGGCCAGGGCTAGCAGCTGCGGTAAGAAGGATGACAAATCAGGTCACTGAGCCAGGCGGCTTCATATTCCTGTGTTTAGTCAATACTGTGGGGGACTGGAAATGTCTGAGAGTCAGCCATATGGTTTGAGGCAACACACATATACACTCAGAGTCATACACACACACACACACACATACCTACACACTCCTTCAAACACATACACCCGCAGTCTGCCTCGCTCTTTCTCAGCCATGGAGACAGCACACAAATCCAAGAGCCGCAGGCTGTCATCTCTCATGAAAATGTAAATATTATCATATTACAACATTGGGAATGATTACACAAACCTTACTCAGCCTCCTTTTCCACCCACCTCCATTATTAATCATTTCCTCAGCTGCTATTACTGGGTCGATTTCCTGGAAATTAGTGGGAATTAAATAGATACCTGTCCACTGGCTCAGCAAAGAGGTTGAAGTCCTATTCATAAGTTGGAGAGTCGTCATTGCCAGACAGTAAAGAGGAGGAGCATGAGCTTTTGACTGACTGGGTGTGTTAGGTACCTTGACATACAGGACTAGAACCAGGAATTTCAGGGAAATATGCAGAGGTAGGGAGAGTAGTGTAAACCTATACTAAAGTGCGGTACTGTTACTTGGGTTAAATGAAAGACTGGAGGAAAAGCAAAAGAGCACTATATGTCCAAAAGTTTGCAGACACCTGCTGATCCAACATTTCTTCTGAAATGAAGGGTTTAGAGGTGGAGGTTGCCTCCTGTTGATGCAGAACAATGATCAAATCTTCTGGGAAGCCTCTATACTAGATGAGGGAACATTGCTATGAGGATTTGATTGCATATAAGCACTAGTGAGGTCAGATACTGATGATAAATGATTAGTTCTGGATCACAAAAAAGAACTCCAAACAGTATCGGATGGTGCTCCATCGCTCCAGAGGACGCAGTTTAGCTCTAGCTGATGTTTGGCATTTGGCATAGTGGCCAGTATTCATCAGTCTTGTTCCTGGGGTCCAACCCTAACTGATACAGTTTGATCTATCAAATTATTGCCATCTGAGGTCTGATTAATTAAAGGTCTGTTAGACTGGAGGTTTGAGGTGGAACCTTTAGGATGGCATAGTCCCTCTTCCTCAATGTCAGCATTAACAGCTGTTGGCAAGTCCTTAACTTGCCAAGAGGATCTTTAATGGTTCTAAGGGAATGCCATTGGTAGCTTCACTCATCGTTGCATATACTGTTTCTTTCATGGTCTACCTATCTCTAAAAGATCTAACATTTACCAGGACCTTCATCATGATTGAAAAGAGGCTAGAATTTAAAAAAAATTAAATCTCTAATTTTGGACTGTTTTAAACTAAAATTCTTACATATTGCTCCAAATTCACTAATTAGTCCAATGCAAATGAAACGTATGGATGTAATGAGCCCATTTGAACCCTTAGATGTTACCCCCAGCTTTAACAAATTTGATAGTCATTATTTCTTTCTCATAGTCCAATGATGCAGCACCAAGCAGCAAACCGTCCTGTTTTAAAGAAAGAAAACCTTTATTTACACATTTTCCATGCTTTTGTTATTGTTTGTACCAAAACATTTTAGATTTTTTTTTTTTTTGGCATTCTGTCAATGTCATAACTTTAGTGGAAATTAATTTTGTCACTCCTGCTGGTTCTCCTCTCATCTCCGATCTCCCAGACTCTATTTCCCAACCCACCACCCGATGACGTCACTATCACATGTCCGCCATCTCCCAATCCCATTCCGTTTTCCAGATCCGCTTTCCCAAGTACTGATCACACACACCTGTTGTTAATCTAGTCTGTTTGTACAAATGCTCCTCTCTCACACTGCTCATTGTGAAGTATTGCTACTCTGTTGTGTGTTTGTTATCTGTCCCTGTAATTGATCTTGTTTGTTACTCTGGCTTTGACTTACTTGTGACTCTCTGGTTTACTCCTCTTGTTTATTCCCTTTGGTACCTCCGCCTGGTCTGATTGTTTGCTTGGTCTTGACTCTTGCCTGTTTACTGACTCTGTCTTTGCCCCTTTGTTATGTGCTGTGTCTGATTACAAATCTGTCAAATAAACCGCGCCTTGATTTTAGCTCAGCGCTCGTCACAATCTGTTTGTCCATCAACACAAATATTAATGATGTGACTAACTGTAACTAATTAATGGTGTGACTATGTAATTATATTTAAATAACATAACAAAGCCCCATTAATTACTCTACACTACTAAACACTAATAAACCACCGCACCATGAACCAAACGTCCAAGAATTGTCAGCATCTTTTCTGTCCAACCGTTTCTCCTCACCTTCCTGGTCAACATGTGTGGAAGTCTGTCTTCCAGATGTAAACGCATGTGTATCTGTTGCTTCTGCTTTCCAGAAAGAGAACCGTGTAAAGGGAGGCTGTAAAACCCAACCACTGCGGCCTAATCAGGAATGTCCCTGTACAATTAAGCCTCTTACTTTCATGGTGCAGAGCCAAAAGCAGGACAAAGGAGGAAAAATGCTGAAATATGCAAAGACTGAAGGAAGTCCATTTCTGGGTATGTTTCCAGCTGTTATTAGCCCAAGAGAGAAAGAGAGAGAGAGAGAGGGAGAGAGAGAGAGAGAGAGAGAGAGAGAGGGGGAGAGAGAGAGAGAG
>CM067494.1:6696175-6720026 GCA_034552555.1 Semaprochilodus insignis
TTTCAAAAGCAATAATGGCCCACTGCTTTTTGAAGACGCTGCTTGATGCTGGTACTGAAACAGTTAACGTCCTGCATCCTGGCATGACTGCGATGAGTATTCCAGGTTGTTGCAGTGTTTCCATGCGGTAGTCCTCTAAAGGCAGGGTCAAGGCTTCCTCAATGTAGCGATCAATTTGTCTAAAGTGTGAGGTGATAGCTGAGGGACTTGCTGCTCCCCTGGTTTCCTGTTCCTCGGTTCCTCAGAGATGGACTACTGAGACTCATACACTCAACCTCCCCACAGCTACCGCTAATAAAGTTTTCAGCTGTGCGCGCCCGAGGCAAACAATCAGCCCTAGCTATGTGGCAGTAGCCAGTACATGTTAGGAGAAACCGCATAACAGCTGTCTGCATTAACCAATATCACCTTGTCACGTCAAGTTAAAAATAGATTTGGCTAAACCTTGAATGGAGTTCGATTGTTGAACTTTACTGTCATTAGGCTATTAACTAATTCTACCGCTCTAGTCTTGTTATTCAGCTATTTATCTTAGCATGACCTAGCCATGGTCCATCTACAAAAATGTTCTTTCGTGGCAGCTTAATGGAACTGTTTAAAATGCTACGCTATGTGAACCATTTTAGCTATAGCTAATTAATACTACTCAGTTAAAAGAAGAACAATAATAAACAGTCTGTCAGGAGGATAACATTAGCTCCCCTCTACATCTCTGCTGTCCTAACAGTGGACTCCATAGCCCCAACTGGACTCTAGAGCTGTTTTTCCACTGCATGGTACCGACTCGACTTCCCTCAACTCTACTTGACTTTTTTTAGGCCAAAGAGTTAGGTAAAAAAAGACTATTGATTGGTTGGAGAGAATCATTGAGAGCAAGAAGCCGCTTTTCCACCCTCAACACAGATACCCGTCACCTTTGAGCAACCAGAATCTTCTCATCGTCTGAACTCTCTTACAAAACTCTCTTTTTTATCAGCAGTCTTTTGTTTTGCTGCCATTCCTGAACAAAATATCTCCTTCATATTACAGCAGTTTCAGTCCTTATGCCAACCGACTGCACTGAGGATCTCTGGTACCAAAAACTACTTCCAAAGGTGAATCAAGTCGAGCCCAGCCCAGCCATAACAGCCAGCGTAATTGTCCTCAATCTCTCTAAGTAGGTAGGACGGTTTATCATGGTTCCCATGAGTAAGCCAACACAGGGGCCTGTTAGCTGACTTGTGACAGAACATTAACAGAATAGATGAGTTAGCATTCTCCTCCAAGCACGTAGAGCTGTCCAATGAGGTTTTGGGGGTTTTTTTCCACATAGAAGAACATGCCGGCCTTCACCCTCCTGGCTTGGAATCATCATGTGATGTGGGTGGTGACCTAACTAAGAGGTGCATAGAACTAGCCAAGAAGAAATTGTGGCGATAACTGGTAAAATAATACAATCCATAATCTAGATATTGACAAAAATACAGTGCCTCATTAGATTCAGTTGGATGTTTCCAAAATGTATAGCATAGCATAGCAACAATTGCTATGAAGTTTGTAATTGGCAATTTGGTAATTCATATGAAATTAACCTATATTGTTGCTGGTTTTCGATTTTCTATATCTTTTGAACAAAACATCTGCTGTTTATATTGTGCAAAGATTTCAAGATGAATGGATCAGTAGAAATTCTCCAACATTACTTGGAGAGGTTAAATCAGTGTCCATTAACCTAATTTAAAAGTTAAGTTCATTTTTGCCTCCTACTGTAAAGTTATTATTCTAGAGATACGATGCCAACAATATGTCATGCAATTATAAGAGTGGGGGATTCACATACAGGGGGTTGCAGGGTTAGACACAAACTGTTGCAATAGTCTAATCAGACGTCAGCGTGTATGTACTAAACATGTAGCCATTTAAAGCTATCCAGAACACTGGCTCAGTATGAGTGTGTTCACATTTCCTTCTAACCCTAATCTCTGTGTCTAACACCGAAGTGATACCATAAGCTTTATCACAGCTTTATCTCTTTACCTTGCCTTCAGTTTGAATGAGCCATACATTAAACCACAGAGGTTACCAGCTCTGCTCTCAAACCGCAGCCAGACAATTACATTAATTCCAGACAGCGCTCACCGCACTGTAAGACTTAATACAGGCGGGAGAGCATGCCAAACTCACTTTTTCCGTCTTTTTAAAAACAGGGAGCCCATGAGGACGCATTCATCCAGGGGTTAAACGACACGCTCCAAGGTGCTTTATAAAAGTGGGTGTGAATGCGCAGTCTTGAACTGGACCTTATCATGAGGACAGGCTGAGCTGAAAGGCAGGCTTGATTGCTTTTCAAGTGCACTAAAAATGAAGGCTCCTAAATGGACGTACTGGTCAGTTTAAAACACTGTAACTGGTATACAATCTTTGTTTTCGTGTTTGAAAAGGTTTTTGTTTTTAGCTTATTTTTACTTAATGTAATCGACTTGTCTTATGTCATTGTAAGGATTTAGCTGGAAAAAAAATTCTTGCTAAAAGTTGTCCACTCTGGGTTTATTCTCCTCTGTGGTCTGTGGTAAGTAGATGTACCAAGATTGGTTAGGTCTATTATTGGTTAGGTCTTCAGGAGGTGAAGTGAAGGCCTAGGATTAACCACTAACACAGTTAGAAAGTGACAAAGAAGACAGTCAATTACATTTGACAATATACAGAAAGAAAAGAATCATATCACTGTTTCTGAATGCAAGCTGTGGCCTGATGTTTGGCAAAAAGAACTAAGTGATATGTATATAAAAGCATCCCATGAGTTGGCATTACCATTGCTTTCCACTGCTGGAGATGCTCTTGGCAAGTAAAGGGATGAAGTCTGATGCGGAACTGAATGTTTCTTCTAGACTGGTAAGGATTGAAGAAGGAGGAGGAGGGACTGTGCATTTAATGTGTTGCTCCCTATTGACTGGAGTATAAATTTAACAGGTTGCATAATTTTATTTTATAATTTGCTCTTTTAATGTTTGCTTCCAATGAAATGTGTTTTACAAGCTTTTCAGATCAGCTTGTTTAATGTTTGTGTTATGTAATGTTAGTGTCTGTTTAATCTAGAAGCCAAGTCAAGCTTTATTTATATATCATCTTTTACAACAGATGTTGTCACAAAGCAGCTTTACAGAAAATCCAGGTCCAAGCCCCCAGTGAGCAAGCCAAGGGCGGCAGTGGCAAGGAAAAACTCCCTCAGAGCAAGAGGAAGAAAGCCAAAAGATCTCAAAAGTGGAACCTTTCCTCCTCTGGTCCACACCAGATAGCAAGACAAGCACAAAAAAAGGATAAGGTATTAAAATGATATGCAATATCTAATGCAGAATAACCGATAACTGTTAGAAGCCTATGAGAGTAGAAATGAGAAACAGACCTGGAAGTCAGAATGAAACTCAGTCACCAGTGAACCAGTGACCACTATAAGGAGTTTATCACAATATAAACCTTGAACGTCAATAACTGCTACTAGAATCCTACGGTGGTAATCTATTAGAAAGAACAGGAGAAATGTTCAGTGTTCTGTGAGGCAGGGGAAGAAATGTCTGTTTGTAAAGCAGGAAGGGAAAAATATCTGACTAAATAGCAGGATCATCAGACGGGTCAGCAGGATGCAGGCGAAGCTTCCACATAATATCAGAATCAGAATCGGGTTTATTGGCCAAGTATGTTGACACACACAAGGAATTTGGTTTCAGCAGTCACCCTAGTACTGACAGTCCACAATATACACAATGACTCCACATATACACCATATACACAATAAATACAGACAATTACAATATACAATCTTCACAATATACACAATATACAAGCAATATAGGACAGTATGAAGTTGAGGACAGTATGAAGCTCCATGGTAGAACAGTTAGCACTAACATACTGCTAGAATCCCATAGGGCCACTACCAGAAATTAGCATTAATATGGAAGTATTCAATTACCGTAGTTTATCTTCAAACTGAGGGCCTAGTAGTTTTAGTCATGGCTTGTTGCCGCTGCAGATCAGCCCTTTCAGACAACAAGCTTAGCCTAGACCTTCTCGACTGCGACTGCAAATTTCTGGGTCAAGCTTTTTGTGTACTGGTTGATTAACTTTCTCTATAACCCCCCATGATATATAATGACACAGGATTCCATCAGAAAAACACTGTGAATGTTCTGGTTTCCTCGTGTTCCTGAACCACTAAAACCAGTAGAACCAGGCCATTTCATATCACTGCAGATAACTATCATTAGCATCTACAGTGACAGGAAATACTGTACACACCTTATAAACTAAAAAACTATAAAAGTAAAAAAGTGAATCAGCTACCGTTTTAACATCTCCAAAAAACACCTACAGCAGGCTAAGATTTAGTGGGTGTTCTTTAGCTTCAAAGCGAAAGACAGACTGCAGTTGCAATTCACCTTGTTCTGCCGTTACGTAACACTGACCTTAATGAGGGCTGTTATAAAACCGGCCCTGCAACACAACTAGGCACATTCAGTCTTTCATGAATGAAAATGCAAGCAGACAGATACCATAAAAAGCCCTGATAAATGCTATACTCAATCAAGTGTGTTTTGACATGCACACTGAAATGAAGGTGAATCTATAGATAGAACGTATAAGCTGACTTACCTGCAGATGGATGTTTATAAATCTATTCAGTCTATTGGATATTTAAATATATGTGTGTTTTATTTACAGTGCAAGGATTCTAGTCTTGGAACTACAGCTGGTTTTATGATAATCCACATAGACAACCTCTGCAGACGTTTGTTTGGGAGTAGGTGTGAACTAAAGGCATCTGGCTTTGTGTCAGTAAAGGTGGACACGCATATTCTCCATAGGCAGTGGATGAAAAATTGGCACGGCTCCGAGGGCCCATAAATTAAGCCAAGAGTAAGTTTATTTAAGCCGGCTTTCCGGCCTCCTGCAAAACCAGGGACATATTAACTAACCATCTGAAGGCCCGGTAGTCTGCAGAAAGGCGGAGGAGGGACGCACCCAGGTTGGAGTCTTTACCGTAAATACAGGGCTATGGTTGTTCAAAGGTGTGGGAGGCTTGAAGCGCATACTGGATAGACCTTACCACCCCAAGCTTAAAGCCATATAGCAAACCCAGACAAATGAAAGACAAGTTAACAGACTTGTGTTTGAGGGGGATGGCCATGTCCTGCACTTCTTTTCTTTTTGTTAAGTACTTAATCACTTTATATGCTTCGATCAGGGTTCTTCAAGTGCCACTCTTAAAAATGTAGCCTGCTGTCTGTTATAGTACTGTGGAACTGTCAAAGACCCTTCATTTACTATACTTACAGTCAAAATAGCCATTAAGCAGAAGTTAATCCCTTTTAAGAGATATTTCAGAGGGGATTAGATATAAGACATAACATCAGCTGACATAAGGCAGGAGAAAGACAAAGGATAATTGGTGAATTTCCAAAATTACAGTTGAAAAAATTATTAAAAAGATACAGAGAAAATGGGACTCCTAACAACCACCCGGAAAACCTGGTAGACCAAACAGAAACAACACTTAGAGTTTTAATCATTGAGAGAGATGAGAATATCAGTGCTATGGGTCTGGAAGGATATGTAGCTTTCTAGAAGCCCTCACTGAGAAAAGACACAGACGCAGACAAAATAAAAAAGAAGACAATCTCCAAATCAAACAAAGGAGCTAAACGATGGACTGACCACCCCAGAGTCCAGACCTCAACATCACTGAATGTATTTGTATTCTGAGAAGCACAAAATGCTAAACCAACCTATAAGACTGAACTTCAGAGAACAAACATCCCTGTAGATCTTTGAAAACCTGAAAAAGTGGACACACTGAACAATGTGTATTAGGGTAATTCTCATGAAATTGTCCAAAGAACTGGTCTCATGAAATTGTCCCAGAACTGGTCCAAAATATGATGAGTGTCATAACGATCATACAGAGAAATATATTCATATCATTTAGCAGTTTAGCAGTTTTTATATTCATATCATTTAGTAGTTTTTACCCTGATTGTTATTACCTCAGTGTGTGTCCACATATGTGTTTCTCATTACCGATGTTTATAATTGTTTAGATTCTGTTAATTGGAAAAAAATAGTTCATACTCATTTACTCATTGTAATGTCTTTATTTTAACATTCTGTTTAAACTGCAATCATGTAAAACAAAACAACAAAATGTTATATGGGACAAGTCAAAAAAGGTTTCAGTGGCTGTGTGTTCTGTGTGTATATATATATATATATATATAAAAACCCTATCCCTTTTCTCTCCAAGAGTGTCTGAATTGAGATTTACTCTTGTTTTCCATCTATGTAACTTTTTTTTGACGTACAGTGTTGTATAATGAGACAGGAGACGGACGGCTAGGTGGTTAGCAGTAGACAGTACATATTTCTGCAACACAGTATACAGACATCTTTGACCATAAAACATAATTCTTTACAATCTGCTGATAATTGGAGTCGTTTTTTTTGGAATTTGTTAAACTAAAATCTTACATATTGCTCCTTTAAAACACTTCTGTGACACTAGGTGCTCTTTGAAGCAGTACTGTATATCATTAAAACAGATATAAAATTGCTTAAAAAGGTCTAAGGAGATGTTTCCCTCCTCCACTTCGTCTTTGCACTCTCTTACAACCGCAGCGAAATACTGATTAGTTTATTTGGCTACAACTAATTAAATGTATTGTGTCATTCCATCAGATTCATTAAAAACTCCCTCAGGCAAGGCAAAGCTATATCCTGCAAAGTCACCCTGAGGTGGTGCCACAGCCAGCAGTCCAAGGCCAAGCTCTTGGCCATGCACAGGATGGTGGCAGGAGCTGACCTCAAACTGTCCCTTTTTTGGCACATAGACTTTTGGACCATGCGCTGGTGATTTAATGAGATGATAGGATTTACGCATGAGTCTGGTCCACACTCAGTGACCCTTACAACTTTCTCCTGAGCGTCTTAAAACTCACACAGGTCAAAACGTCCTCACTAAACCCCCTGTAGAATACAGGATGAGTAATGACTTACCCACCTGAGGCACAGTTGAGCTTGCTGCAAAAGCTCTCCAAGTTCTACTTGTCCTGTTTTTGCCTCCACTCTTCTAGAGAGTTCCAAAACACTTGCCTTGTCTCTGATGTTGCTTTTTCCTCTTTTTTCTGTCCCTTTCAGCTACTGTTTTTTTTTTTTGAGAGAGAGAGAGAGATCAAACACACCAGACTTGAAGGGAAAAAAGCACCCCAAAGCCCTTGTTTGTTTCAGATGCTCTTGTCCAATGGCAAATGCAGCATACTAATGAATTCTCTTTGCATTCTAATTAAGAGCTAAGGTCTATCTCCACGATACACAAGGCTCCACAGATCTGGTATATAATACTGCAGGTAGGTTTCTCATCTGAGGGCTCTTATCTCACTGGTCTGTTCCTGGGAATGTATCTGTTGGGCCATATGTGAGAGGGAACGTGGGAGTATCTAAATACATTAATGTCTCGGACACATTGAATGAGCGGATAGCCGAGAGGGAGGAGAACCCACAGGAAGCTCCACGACCCTGAGGGCACGAACCCTGTATGTATCCGTTTCTCTGAAGTTCAAACACAAGCCCTCACAAAACTGACACCTCATCAATTCAAATTACAGGGAAAGGACAGGAGGAGGAGTAGACCGTATGAGCGAGTGGTCACCTCCATGCTAGTCATCCCCTGTTAACATTCCTCTAAGTAACACAGGCTTCAGCTTCCATTTCAACACCTAAGGAAGGGGTGGTAAGAACTCGGCGGAGGCCTGTTTGATACAGGACTGCTGCAGTGTTTATACAGTGGAATCATATTAAATGATATCTAATATCTAATATACTCAAAGAGACACAGCCATATGCAAAAGTTTGGACATTCCTGGTTAAATGACACGTTCTGTTGACTTTGCACGTGAAAATTAGTGAGCACATTCTCCACAGAGAACACATTTCTGCCTATTTTATTTTCATTTCTTTAAAAAAATGTAAAGATTTTGCAAACCTAAAAACATAACACTGATTTTCACTGAGATAATCAATAAAATCGATACTGTTAAAAAAAAAATAAAAATTCTCTCCATCATTTGAGCACAGCAGCTGCCCTTTATATGCCCTTTACAACAGAAGTGCTCCAAAACAGCTTGAAATAAAAGCTCTATTAGAAATAGTTGGTTTTCTTTGGACAATGGCGATATGCATAACATCCACATATCTTTTCAACCTATCTGACTTTATTTTAATCCTGTACTTCTTCACTAGGACTGCTAACGGCATTTGTCCTGAACCATTTGGTTAAAAATAAATAATTATTAGCTGATTATTATATAATGAAGGATGATGTTGCACAGTAATTAATTTGGTCAAAAATGGAACAAAATGTATGTTTTTCATATGTGTAAAATATTTGGGCAAACATGATGGGCCAGTGAGTTTGAGAGTGTTTTTTTCCAGCAGTTTCTGCAGGATGGTATTCAAAACTTCTTTGCACGTTTCTGAGTTCACTATTACATTAATAAACACAAGCCCAAGTGACAACGTTGTCAGAAATAAAAAGAGGTTTCCACCTCTGTGCTGTATCGTAGTCTTACTGGAGTTTGGCTGGAATATCTTTTTAGGTTTTGGGGCTGCTGTATTTACATGTAAGGAGGGTCTTGAAGAAGTGTCTTTCATGAGAATTGATTTTTTAAACAATACTTCCTAAACATTTGCATTTCCCGGGTTTCTTTTATTCGTAATCCGGTATATTAACCCTCAGTTCATTAGAATCCCAAAGTCAAAAAACATGCCAACCAATGTTTTAGAACTTGAATTGCATTAGTGAGCCATATGAGAAAAATATATGTATATGCAGCCTTTAATGGCATAATGTTCAACTAATCAATTGTGATTTGAGGAGTGAACATGGGCTGGACACCTCCACTTTTGCACTATGCTGGACCTTCCTTGCTTAAGATCAAGACATGGATAACAGGGCAGAGACAGAAAGGGGCAGGTACAAAACTCGTAATAGAGCATCGTAGATGGGAGTGGAATATATTAGCTATTAAAAGTAACCAATTGAGCTCTAAAGACTGAGTGCCAAGAGAAAGAAACAAGGGAACTTGTTTTGGAGTTCTGAGCAGCCTCCAGACCACACCAGATGTTAACAGTATCTGCTAATTAGGATTTCTGAGGTCTTGTGATACAGATGAGTTTCCCTTCTTGCATGGTGTAAACAGGGCATTACGACAGGATGCAGAAATATATGCACCAATCACAGCTGTTGACCTTTTGGAGCGCATGAAGGTGCCCCTTGACTACTTGTGCCCACAAAAAAACTCCTCATCATAAATCTTGTATCGTAAACCGTCCACAGAGCTGAGGAGTCAACAAGCCAGACTGGCAGAACCTGTGGAGATACCAAGGCACCACCAGAATGCACCAGAGGAGAGTGTTGGCAACTAGGTGTCAAGAAGATGAAGCAATAGCGGAGAATGATGAGGGAGGATGGGAAGAATAAGGAAAGGTTTAAAATGAATAGTGAAGGGTATGTGTAGAGGAGGGGTGAAATTAAAAGGAAAGGGCCTGGGATCAAAGACAAAAGAGTTGGGATAATCGGGTTTGGATTTAGGATGAAAGGGAAAGTGGTTGAAATGGAGGATGAAAAGGAGACTGTTGGTAAGAAGAGAAAAAGGTAGACAAGGAGATTGATTGTGACCAAACCAGGTATTTGCTGATCATTGCGGCAGAAAGTGCAGAGGAAAAGACTTGGGAAAGAATGAGCTTGTCTGAAGACAACCTTAAGTTGTGTAACGTGGGTAGAAGCAGAAGATGATGCAAGTTGGGACCACACAAGCAAGGCCAAGCAAGTCTGGGACCAGGGCTTTTGGTGGAGAGTTTGATATCATCAGGCATTGTCATCAAGAATGGATTGACGTCTTTGGGCCAAGCAGTCACAAAAGAGGCCTGATGTTGTTTACCACAGTGGGAATTGAGATAAAGCGAAAACAAAACTGCTTTAGTGTACCAAGCAAGAGTAGCAGAGCCATGGAAGTTTCCAAGCCAGGGCTGCTGGAGCAGGCACACCACAAGGCTTGGCAGTGTCTAGGCTGGGAACTGGCTGGGACTGGGTCCAGAGGAGTCCCCACTGGCTGAGGGAGCTTATCAGAAGACCATTTATCAGGAGAATGCTGAAAGAGAAGTTCCAGGCATGGTCCTCCTCCCTTGTTCATTCCCTTTTTCTTCACGACTGCCACTGGCGTTTGCCCCCGGCACTGATAGAACAGCATTCTGCCTCAAGATCCATCAACTTTCCTGCAGTAGAAAACATCTCTGGAGTAGTTTCTAGAATCTACAGCTTTGACCCTTTCCTATTCCATTAATTCTTAACAAACCTTTGAACAGAGATTCCAAATATTTGAATGGTGGTGTAAAAATAATTGGAGACAATAAAAAGATCACCACAATATTCATATTTTAGTGACCTGCATCTTTTTTTTTTGTCAGGGTCGGGCAAATCAGGAGGTTCGGGGAGAGGCTTAAAAGTTTTATTAGAAAAGGGCACAAACAAGAGTCAAAAACAGGCAGGAAGTCAGGAACCGACAAAGAATACAAACGTAGGGTAAAACCAGAGACGTGGTCAAAAAACAGAGCAAGGGATCCGAAAACCAAAACAGCAAACAGAGATAATAAGGCTTGGTAAGTACTGAAAAACCAGAAACGTTACTTCGCGAGGAGTTGCTAAACAGAACAGCTTATAAAGAGCTAGCACCAGGTGGAAATAGTCAATACTCTGGCGAGGCTGCTCTGCGATTGGCTGCCGGCTCTGAGCGAGAGGTCACGTGGTAATCCGAGGGGTTCTGGGAAGTGGAGTTCACCAGCGGTATAGCCCGTGCGGGGCTTGACGGGTGCGTGATATTTTTTAAGCAGAGTTTTCCATACTTTGCATACTAATTCCTTTTTGGTAATGCATTTTGTTTTACTTTTCCTTAAAAAACACAGCCTAAAATTTATTCCAGCTAGGATGGGACATGCAGTGCAGTATGAGGCTAAATAGTACCCAATGAAAACATTTGTTTTTAGATTGTGTGATATTTTACCATTATCAGCACTTGTGTATAAAAACTCAGAGGACACATGTGGCTTCATGGTCATATACTGTAAGTAGTGGTGCATTGATATCATTTTCTCTGATATGCTTCTCAATACTTGCAATTCTGATACCATGATGAGGAACCTACTTCAAATTAAGTAGCTGTTGATGTAAATGTGTGTAAAGTACACATATCAGTTCAATTGTTAAAATCGGACTGTTTTAAATCATGTATATTATCTGGCTACATTAGAATTGGTACACAGGAGTGAGTAACCAAAAAACTTCTGTAAAGTATGTTTTATAGTTTTGATCCTCAGCTGTCTCTTTCAACGACAGTAATTCATTTTCTGGGATGCATATTGTTTTCTTATCACTAAACATACACAGTTGGCCAGACTGGAAGCAGGTTGTTCTCCATCTGGAGTGGTTTGGTGAGAAATAGAGTTCTAGAGAAACTTACTAAGTAAGAACTGTTCACAGTGATGGTAATAGGAACCAGATATCTAACATGTTTGATGCATGACGCACGTTCACTTACAGAAAGTCATTACACTAATCGGTTATGGTACATCGCCTGATGCCTTCCATAAAAAAAAAACACAGAGGACAGTCTGCCGGACTGGAGGCAGGTTGTTCCAATACTGTGATGCAGCAGGAAAAAGAAGCACCATTCCTGTAAATTGTTAATAAGTAAGCCAACATGCTTGATGACAAACATTTCGCAAAGTTTACTGAAGGGTGACTTTGCGTCTCTCTGACACATCACAGACAGTCTATATGAAGTTGTTTGCTTCTACTTATGACATTTTTAAAGGAATAGTCTGGAAGGAATAGTGGGAAAAAACAACGGCACAATTTTCCACCTTCTCCAGATGCAGTTGATCCACCGAGATGTTTGGTGTCCAAATTTTCCTTCTCTAGTTTAGCACAGGAGCTACATGGCTAATAATGCTAACAAAAACTAGACTATAGTCTATAGTCACCCAAATGTTTTTTTTGTAAACACATCCCCAAAACTTCTCCTAACCTGCTCAAACCACACCCAGGTCTTTATTAAGATTGTGCAAGCTTGTGGTTTAGAGAGCAGCTGAACAAAACTTCTCATCTGGCTGGATGCTAGGTGTAACCACATTTAACTACAGGTGTTCTGATGTTTTTGTGCTCTGTGCTATTAATATTTCTAACACGTCTTCAGCCTGCGAGCATGTACTCAAAGGAGGCACTAAAGCATACTGACAAGCTTGCATGAGCTTAATGATGACTGGGATATGGTTTAAGCAGTTAAAGAAAAGTTTGGGCAATATATTTGGAGAAAAGTTTTGGGTGACTAGTGTTTTTTGGCTCACAGTGCTAAACTAAAGAAGCAAATTTAGACACTAAAACGTAATATCTGATCGACGTAATATCTGTAGGAAAAAGTTCATAATTCCATATGAAATATAGAAAGGCTAATTTATACTTTCACTTTGACTGGGACAGTATTTTTAAAGTGAATTTAATGTCCTCAGGCCTCAAATATGAGCTTCTAGTGCTTTCTGGCATCGCCCACTGAATTTGTTGAACTAAAGATTTCCGAGAAATGAAAAGCTTTACTATTTGCACCTCTTTAAAAGCAATTATAATTTCCCAAGCATGTTAAGGCTTGTGAGAAATAACAATCCTTAGATGATGTTGATATTACTCACTTCTGTTTGCATAGTAGAACAAAAAATGCATTTCCAACTAAATGAATTTTAGTTGACATTGTAATGTGTTATGCACACATAACATACTTCACTGTGAACAACAAGGCAACGAATCGTGATAAAGCCATCTGTGTCATACCTCACTTAGCAAGGACAATCGCACTTATCAGCCAGGCAGGAAGACTGGACAGACAGAGGAAGTGAAGGAAAATGTTTACATTTACTCTGCTAGAGCGATCGAGTGAAGTTTCCCACAGAGAAAAAAGACTAGGAGCGTAATGGTAGGCTGGATCAGGTACTGAACCAACTAGAAGGATCAGTCGGCTTCAGTTGTGACCAATACAGGTAAAAATAAAAATCGGGGCTACTGTGTCAACTAGGACCTTACGTCACAAAGAACCATACATCCCCTCCCGTACAAGAATCCTTTCAGTGAATGAAAAAATGTCAATGTAATTAGCATGTTTATTGGCTAATGGTACAGTACCAACCTTTATTTATTTCATTTGCAGTTAAGAGGGCATGAAATTATGAGTTATTGTTTTCTCAGCACAGAAAAACAAGCAGAAAACATGTGCGGAAAATAACTAAAATTATTTTATTTTATTTATTTTATAAGCTAAATAACTATAAGTATACATTTTTTTTTTTACTATTCACTGCGTCCAACCTTTGTCTTTACAGCTTTCATTCTATTCCATAGAATTCCGAGATTGTCTTTTAGTTTTGCTAAGAAACCCACAAGGGATATTTTTCCGCACTGCTGAAGTCCTGAAGCTTCATCGCTCATTTTGCGAATCTTCTTTTTTGGTCTAATTCTTTTCTCAGTGAGGACTTCTTGAGAGCTACACATCCTTTCAAACCCACAATGTTAAACAATTTTCTCACAGTGGAAGGATGGATGGAAATATCTCTGGCTTTTTTCAGCTCCGATGCAAGAGTGGAGCTTGAAGCTCTCCTCTCTCTCTCAAAGATGACACCTAATTCTAGTATAAATAGAACATTCACTGTGGTTTGGTGAGAAATACTCTGTTCCAGAGAACCCTATCATCGCCTGATGCCCGAGATATTGTTTTATGACAGTTTTTATGACCTTGAGATAAGGTTTTTGGCTTTAGCATGCCCAAATCCAATCACTCCTTTTAGCTAATCATTAACATCTGTTTTGGGCCCATTTTCCACACATGGAACGAGACATTCACTGCACTGTACCACCTCTTCTCAATCTATGAATCCCATCACACACCCTGCGGGTATTTGTTATCCTTATGCAGCGCCACCTGCAGGTGCCTGAAGTTACTACTACCTTAAACATGCAAGGTGACAAATTTTTGTCATGCGAGCTTTAAAAAACTCTAAATAAAATGGCCATGTAAATAGTGGTGCATTAACCATTCACCATTTTACCATTCTTTCAGACCAAGTACGTTTTTTTTAAATACGGATTCTGACATCATGATGAGTAATCTGCTTAAAATTGAACAGCTGCTGGTGTAACGAGTGTAAAGTGCACTCAACAGATAAATCTGGCTGATTTAAAGGACATTTATTATCTGGACACATTTCAGTAGTTACCCTGGATTGAGTAGCGTTGCAGGGGAGAAGAGCTGGTTTGGTTCCATGCCATAAAAACTCTTCTGTAAAGTATTTTTTTATAGTTTTGATCCTCATATGTCTCTTTCAACAACAGCCTCTGTAGCACAGTGACAGCAAGAATAGGTTAATGCATCCGAAGAGCTCACAGGAGTATGTCTCATTTGAGTCTTTTGTTTGGCTGGTTAAGCTGCAGTTGAATGTAATCTAAAGCCAGACATACATTGTGTGATTTTAGAAATCTCTTCTTTGGTGACTCACACTGTACATTTGAATAGACCATCATGTATGGACAAAGCCTGTGATTTATGTACTCACAGTGTACAAAAATTCTTGATCTGATTGACATGCAGGCTCTATAGGCAGCTCTGTCTATGGGCAATTATCAATAAAGCTGTTTCATTCTAAATTCACTGTACTCAGCAAACATGCTAAGAAACAGCTATGCTGACATGTGCCACACTGTGCACTGGAACTAAAGCAAGTGGTGAAGTTCAAAGGTGGGACAATCTAGGTGGGGGGGGGGGGGGTAACCTATATGTCTCCACCTATATGTCTCCACCCATATTGGCCCAAAAACAAGCTCAAATTACACAGTGTTTCGAGGTGGCACTATGCCAAGGCAACATGTTAAAAGTGCCCAACAACTTCACCCGCAACAGGAACTACCATGCCATTGGAAGCACTTCCCTGTGCAGACTCTTGTTCACTGCCAGCTTGGGTCATTTGTTCAATAGCACATCAACATACACAATGCTTATGTCACATGGTATCAGCTGGTATCAGATGTTAGTATCAGTACATTAATATGACTATGTGTACATAAGCACAGTATCAGGCTGATATCCAACACCAATATCAGTATTAATGCATCCCTAGATATAAGCACTGCAGGCATCATGCCCCTGGTTCTGGTCATCTCCACTGTAAAGGAGTCAGTAAGTTTCCTCCATGAGCCATTTCACATCAAACCACTCTGAAAGACATTGTTTGCATCTCAACAATTGAATTATGCATGATATACATTAATATACATTACCTTCAATGTGTAGATTAGACTGCCTATGATAAGATTATTAATAATTATAAGTAATTGCATTCTGATTTCTGTGCATATTTGAATTTGTAAGTTACTTTAGCCGAGCAGTTCTACTCTATAACGTCCTGCAGCCTGCTAACATCACAGCCCGTCTCCAAAATAGAACTGGAAGGCAGCAGAAGGACAGGGTGTTTCTTTAGTTCCCCTCTATTTTATTCAGCGGTTAGCCTGAAGCAGAAAGACCTGGCCAAGGACAATATGAGTGGGAAGATATTACAGATTCATAAAAGAGGCTCATCACAGCTACCATGTCTAGACGTTTTGAGGCTGTTGAATGAAGATAATTCTAAAAGTAGGATGCAGAGGGAGTAATTAAGCTGTCTCCACTCGCGCGCGTTCTTTCCCCCACTTTCTGTGCCGTGTTCGCTCTCAGCTCTGCAATTAGAGATGGAAGTAGAACTTTTTATTTGGTTCTCTCATTGATCTCTGATGTGTAATTTTCTTCAGTGGGATTTCACAAAGGACTAATTATTTCACTGTCTGGAAGATCAGGTGTTCTAGTTGTGCCTGATTGTTTCATTCAACTTAATGTTCTTTGGTTTGAAAAACTGGGATTAAATTTAGAGCAAAAACATTCTGCTCGGCTCTTGTCGGATCTAATACAGACGCAACTGAAAATGTTACTTCCGTAACATATAGGCTTCTATGCAAATTGTGCCATAAAATGCAAAAAAGATGGAAAACGTCAAGCATGCACAGAGTTTGTTAGAAAATGTTATACTAGAAAAATGGTCAAATGTTACCAAAAAAAAATAATGTATGACTTTGATCATAGTTCTGTTATTAAAAGAAACTCAATAAGCTTAACATTTGAGGACAGCCTGGTAAAAATTAAAATTCAACAATTTTGAGATATTATTTCAAGGTTAAGATTCATTCAGATGAATTTTGCTATACTATGTTGACGTGTTGAGTTGGTAAATTTCAATAAGTGGTATACAGTTATGGTATTGTTCTGCAAATTTTTATGCACAGTTTCGATTTAATTGCTGAGCTTAACATATTGGAACAAAAATAAAACATACAGTATAAAATGTGCCATAACTTTTACACAGATCACATTTTATGCTTTATTATATGTTTTACAGGGAGTTTGTCTTACTTTTTTCTTACAGGGGTGCCTCAACTTTTGAACTTGCCTGTAAATCAGAATTTCATCACTTTAAAAGTCAATACTTTGAGAAAATGGTAATTTGAGAAGCTGCTACCTAAATCCAAGAAAACGAAAAGAAAACATAGTCCTGATTGTTTTACTCCTGTACTTTGTAGTAATTGGCTTACTCATACTTACTCATGCAAGTCTTTCTTACGGTGTGACAGCATATACACTCACTGAGCACCTTATTAGGAACATCTTGTACTGGCACCCACTGTCCATCAGAACTTCGTAGTTTTACAATGACAGACTGTAGTCCATCTGTTTCTCTGGATACTTTGATAGCTCTTTTTTCACTACTCTTCAATGGTCAGGACCTCCACAGGACCACCACAGAGCAGGTATTATGAGGGTGCTGGATAATTCTCAGCACTCCAGTAACACTGACGTGGTGGTGGTGTGTTGGTGTGTGTTGTGCTGGTGTGAGTGGATCAGACACAGCAGTGCTGCTGGAGTGTTTAAACACTGTGTCCACTCACTGTCCACTCTATTAGACACTCCTACCTTGCTGGTCCACCTTGTAGATGTACAGTTAGACACAATAACTCATCTACTGCTCCAGAGTTTGTGTTGGTCATCCTCTAGTCCTAATTCAGTGGCCACAGGACGCTGCCCACAGGACGCTGTTGGCTGGTTAGTTCTGGTTGGTGGACAATTTTCAGTCCAGCAGTGACACTGAGGTGTTTAAACAGCACCGCTGTGTCTGATCCACCCCAACACCACACACACCACCACCACATCAGTGTGACTGCAGTGCTGTAAATGGCCCACCACCCACATAATACCTGCTCTGTGGGGGTCCTGACCACTGAAGATCACTTTGAAAAAGGGGCTAACAAAGTTAGCAGAGAAACAGATGGACTGCAAATCCATTTTGGCAATTTGAGAATGCCAGTTGTGCCAATGTGTCATACTTTCTCAGTGAATGGACCAATAGAAATGCTCCACAACTCCAGCAATGGAGAGCGTTATTAAAAAGATTCATTTCTGGTGGTTGAAAACAGCGTTTCAGTGTGAATGGAAGGAAAAAAACGGGTGGGCTTTAGCATGGAAAAGGCCTTAATCAACATGCATAAGCCTCATAACAACTAGCATGAACAAGTGGTAGGAAGTGAACACAGTGCCAGTAGCCAGCAGGGTACTTGTGTCTTGGTGGGAAGGGCATACAGTCCTAATCCCCTTTCACACATTCTGCTGTTGGCCGAGCGGACGCATACCAATCTCTGGCTAGATAAGATTGGGCCTCATTGAGTGCAGCCCAAGCACTAAGCTTTCCCCCCACGCCAGAGTGCTCCATACAGGGCTATCTGCAGCTGGCCGTATCAGCACAGGAAGCACCCAGCCTGGTCTGCAAAAACGCTCTGCTTCCTCTCCATCAGCTCCCTGGATCCTGGATGACTGGTACACTGGTGACAAGACGTGCGTCAGAGGAGGGGACACACACCTCAGCTTTAGAATAGGTCAACGTGGGTGGGAAGAGAAAGAGAAATGAAAGATAGAATCAAGCTGGATTTGTTTTAAAGTGATTCCCAATTAAATCTGTGATTCAAATCCAGTATGAATCTGCAAGTATTTGTAGACAGTGGATGGCTTTCGGTAACTGGTTGAACCCACTTTTCAAGCTTTGGGTTCTCAAACGTATCACAACACAAAACGGTCAGCCTGCATTGGTGGTCTAACAATTTATCCATTTTTATATAATGCTTATATAATTAGTACAGTGTACATTTTATCGTGTTTTATTATTAATTTAGTTCAGACTTAATATCACTACCTCCCCCCAGTAAACTGATTTAGACTATCAAAACATCCTAATTATTCTTTTAACGCTGGAAGCATTTTCAGATAAGGACATTTGCCAGCTTCTTGGTAAAATTATCCCATTCCACCTTAAATGGTACTGCGATTACATTCTGGCACCTGAAGCATTACAATACCTGCTGCACCAGTTAAGGTGGAAATGAAAATTCTAACAAGAAGCTGGCAAATAAGAAGCTGACTTTAGCTTTGCAGGTTAAATGCTGGCAGTATTTTTAATAAGGGGACTTATACTATTAGAATGTTGATAACACTTTACACTAAGTACAGTCTAACTATCATGAAGTAATACATTATTTAACATAAAGTAATACATTAACTACGATTACAATGCTCAACTGATCTTAGGTAAACATATAACAACTACATGTTTACAGGTTAAGTAACCATGTAACAATTGTGACATGTTTACTTAACATTAATTAAGCATTGTTAATGTATTACTTTATGTTAACTAATGTATTACTTCATGATAGTTAGTCTATACTTAATGTAAAGTGGTACGAAAATCTCTAACCTGGAGCTTTATGCACAGAACTATCAATAAATATGCACTGCAAAAAACTTTATAACAAGGATTCTGTCTGCGTCTTCCAGCCGGTGCTATAAACTGCCGTAAAACAAGAAATGCAATAGTCTCACTCTACAGCCGGTTTGTGGTTTGTCCTTTCTGGAATACTGTAGAAAATGTTTTGTAGTTACAGGTAATTATACACTAATGAAAACATAGTTTTGTACTAATAGCGCCCCCCCTATATCATACACACTGCTCATTGTATGTTCACCTCTCAAATTTGCTGATGCATGGTCATTGCTGTTAGGTCTGACAAGCTTTATAGAAATGGCAAAAACTACTTTCGGCCAAAAACTTTACTGTTGAACCTTATGGGTTGAACCTAATGGTTATGCATTTGAAACGTCACACTGTAGCGGCATATAAAGCAGCTTTGTTTATCATGTTAGGTATAATAAATACTTGTTGTTGTATTGTGTGCTACTATTTCTTGTGAAATTGAATGGGACTTTTAGCAATGTTGTATAAAGCTTATCCAACTTTGCATGCAAAATAAACATAATTGTAAATACAAAATAATTTATTATTGTGTACCGCCTGGGTCCGTTCTGTTGTTGTCTAATATGGTACTATGGTCATTAATGATCAGAAGACTGTCTTTTGTCCGTCAGCAATACTGTTGCCCCACTCAACTAAGTAATAAAGTAATAACACATCAATAAAAGGGGCTTCTAATTAAAGGAAATAGGGCACTGGCATGGCACCACTCGACTTCCCTTTCGGGAAGCAGTAAAAATCTAATGTCATATTTCAATATACAGCAATGACATGTCATGCCATGTGATTATTCTTTGACCTTAATATTTGCAGACAGATCAAATTAATGTTTACTCTGCCAACAGAAGTGGCGCCCTCGTCTAAAGTGACTCACTGAGCAGCCTTGTGTGAGCAGACCTCAGGGTTTCCGTGGAGATGGTGGGCACAGAAGTCTCCTCCGCCGACCACACTACTGAAGATGAGTCATCGAACAAAGAGGGAAGAGAATCCACATATCGTCAAGAACTTTCGACCCTCAGGGTCGGATGGAGGAGAACCTCCATGAGAAGGGGAGACGGACCGTTAAGCTAGTTGGCACTACATAAAGGCAGGAAAAGTTGATTCACCACGTGGGCGAACTAGCTGTCATTTCCTCAAAGCAGGTCTCATTTAGCATGATGTAAACCTGCCACTTGAAATCAACCATTTTTCGCTGAGTGCTAGTTCGAGGTTATGTTTTATATTTGCAGTTCATGCAGAACATCTACATCCAAAAGCCAAGAAGCACCAAAAACAGGAATGCAGAAAGTATATACACCACATAAAACACTCATGGCTAAAGGTCATTTGCTTAGGTACACCTACCACATGGGTACAACATGGACAACAAAAGACTGATTGTAGTCCCAAAAACTCTTTCACATGTCTGCATTTCCTTACTGTAATGGACAGAAACAGGGCTCCTGCTCACAATTCATTCCACACTGACTACACCATGTTTGGAATATGCTGGTGAGTTAATTGTGAGCTGTGCAAAAAACTTATTAATATAATATTCAGATTTAATATTATTAAATTTGATTTGGCTCCAGTCCTTTCTACATTGCGATCAAGCCAACAAAAACTGGCTGTACAACTTATAAATGACAAGTTAGCATCCTACCATCCTTCAAATAACTTACTTCCACAGAGAAGAGGAGAAAGGTCTGGCCTCCACAGCCAAACACTCAGCTCATGTGTATTACTACACAAACTAATTGACTGAGAAATGAAACATTTGCTACAGCTATTAGACTTTCTAACATTAATTATGAATGTTTATAATTGTTATGTGTTATAGCTGTTATATAATTCACTGCCATTGTATTCAGGTTGTCCTTATTTCAGATTTTATATTTACATTTCAACTTTCCTTGTATTATATTGGGTAGTGAACTGCTTGTTATCTTTTGCTGTTATCAGTGGAGAGTGAAATAAATAAAAACAAAGAAATGTTGTAGCCTGGCTATAAATGGAAAAGGCCAATAGGACTTCCACTAATCAAATATCATTTGGAGTTTTTAAACAACTTCAGGTTACTCAAAATTCAAAACTCTGACTTTTTGTAATAAGTGCAAAATTCTAAATATGCCACCAATATATTTTTCTCATGCAAATATTGTTTTTGCCTGCCACTTACAGTTTACATCATACGTCGGTGCCAGTGTATCTGTCCTCTGAACTTGAAAACACTCAGTAATGTTAGCTCACTACATTACAATACATTACAAAACAACAAGGTTTACTAAAAACTGACAAAGCTTGAGGCTTTTTAGGGGCTATGCTCAAATTTGACCAAAGCTTTCATGGCTAACTTTTTAACTTGTCTCTGTTTATGCACAGGTGTGCTGATGGACTATTTCATTGTCTGAGCATGTTTTCACAGGATGCCAAGAAAAGAAAGAAATAATACGTAACATAGAAACCAAGCCACAGTGCCATACTTTAACAAATGCTAAAAGTTTCTTGGATGATTCACCAAATTCAATCACCACAGTGACCACAGTCACTCTGAGGTGGGCAAATTACCTCTATAACCAAATATCTTACATCATTTTAAAATCCAACTCCTGCCAGAAAATAAAAGCTTTTAATTTGCTTAATTTACGGTCTGAAATGCACACACAGTCCTGCTCAGGTATAGAAATAGAGTTTTGAATGTTCTTTCAAATTGGGTGGTTCTAATCTTGGGTAACTTTCTGTAAACAATCACAAGGCTTCTCTTGTCCTGCCCACCCAAAACGTCCATCTGTTTGTTCGTCTGTCTACATGATTGTTTGCCTGTGACTTTTTTGACAAGTTATCATCACATTAAAGCTTGATAATGATGTTAGTTCTGTAGGAGGGATGTAAAAGGCTAAAAGTGTTGGACAGAGAGCTGTCAATCAAGCTGCTCATTAGCCACACCTTCACATAGGTCTAATCAGCAGTTTTAAATATAGTTTAATATATATAGTTTATGTTTAGTTCAGGCATTTAAGTTTAATATCATACAAACATATGTAATATTGTACTCTGTGTTCCCAGCAACTTTAACTAGGGCTCCTCTTGGTCTGGCAAATATTAATACATATATTATTAATACATACATATTAATACATATTGGATCAAAGGCAAATTTTTCCGAGGAGAAGGTGGGCATGTCCAAAATATTTTTTCTCATTAATCTAGTGCCGCAATCAGATTTGCAATATCTCTTGTGGTTCAAAAGTTATCAACACGGAAAGTTGCAACAATAACCGGGAACGTTCCCTCTGATGGCGGCCATGTTCCGGACATAGCCTAATAGATAGGCCCCCTCAGCCATTACTGTGCTGGGGTATTCAGATATGTCATTTTCCCTTTTGGTTCTGAAATAAAAAGGTGTCCTGACACTTTTGACTCACCCTGCAAGATCTTTATTATATATTATGTTGTCTTGCATAAATTAAGTGCTTAGTCTATAAAGCTAAGCACGTTAAATTGATGCTCTAGAGATCCTATTAAAACACCAGTAATGAACTGCTCCAGCTAAAGCAACAGCAGACCTGAACCACATGTGTTACAAACATGCAATATGACTGTTGTAACTGCTGCTTCTGTTTCCTGATTGGTGCTGTAAAAGTTCATTGTGCTTCTGTTGAATTTATTAGTAAAACTGCTTCACTTCGTTCTGTCGTTAAACGTTCACCCATGTACAAGCCCACGCCATAAACTGAGACTTCTCACAAGTTCAATCACACAAAAAGCCTAGTGGTCCATCCGTGTGCACAGACTGCCAAACAGGAACTCAACAGACAGAACACAGACACTTGGCAAAGACATATAGCAATAAAAGCACATGGAAAATGACTGCTAATCCTCAGTCCCTATATAGTGTACTATGCAAGTCAGGAAACTATGGCTCCCACACCCAATTAGTGACTAAATGTACATAGGCAGCTGTGTACCCGGTGGCTGAAAGCTTAATGGCTTTTTATTAGACATATAATGCAATATTTTGGTGTGGAACTTCTCACTTCATGGCCTATTTAGTGCACTACATAGGCAGTAGGGAGTCATTTGAGATTCAGCCAAAGAAATGTGAAACACAAAACACGTTATGAAGGCCTTCATTACATAACAATGCAGTCAACACTTCACTGTTTACCTTTTTCCTGTGCAAACTCATAACAACAACACTCCTCAAAGCACAACACAGCAACATTAGGAAACAATACAAAAGCACTGAGCCAACACCAAACAATATACCACAACACAAAGACATCGAACCACAATACAAGTCAACATGGCGCACATGCAGAGTGGCGTTATAGAAGGTAAATAATTCAGAAAACGATCACCAGCAGTCTTTAAAAAGTGCCAATGTATTGGACCTAATACACTGTCAATGATTTGCTCGGATGTGACCAGGAAATGACTGCATTCATCATTTTACTGTGAAATCAATATGTAATAGCACAGCTAATTACTGTGAGGTGGAAAAGATCTCCAAACGAAACCCAACACGAGGAGTCTTATCGGGTTTCGAGAAACATTTAAAATCTTATTTCAGCACGATTACTTTTACCGCCTCTAAAATGTCTTCTGAGTTTGATTATGTCATCATGAAGCTGGCAGAAATAATAATAGAAATAATACTGACAAATAAAATCGTGTTTTACTTCCACATATCATAGTAAAATAAAATTAATAAAAAATGAAGTTAAATAAATAAATAAATAAATAAATAAATAAATAACAATATGTCAGTCTTATGTATTTACAAGGGTTGTATTATACTCTTTTGAAACTTTTAGACATTCATTGAGATTTAGTAATAAGCTAAATATTTACAGGATCAGCATTT
>CM067494.1:6724787-6753928 GCA_034552555.1 Semaprochilodus insignis
CGGCTCTACGTCCAGGTCCGGGTCCGTCCACTTTCAGTGTCCCCCGGAAACACTTCCGTTGTGTTGTGAGGCTTTCTGCATGTGTTTTGGAAGTTGCATGTGTTTTCAGTGTTTGCAGCGCGTTTGAGACTTTGCAGCGCGTTCGGTTAATGGTTGGCGAGCGGTCTCATTTTGATGCTTGTGTTTTGAGAATTTGCAGCGCGTTTTTAACTTGCAGTGCGTTGGGCTTTCTCGGCCACCGTAGTTCTAGGCACCTATAAGCCCTTGCAATGACCCAGACATAAATTACAGCCAGTCAAACACAGCTGAACGCATGGTTCTGTATAGGCCTATGCCTGTCTGCTAGCCGTCAGATAAATGTTTAAGTAATGTGGCAGCCTATGCTCTATTTACAGAATGTAGCATTTGGTAAACATTAAAAGAGCCTTTTGTTTGAAATCCAAACAGTCATTACCAAGCCATCGTAGCCACATGCTCATGAGAGATTAGTGGATTTGTTTAGGAGTGTGCTGACTATTCTTAAGGAAGCCGCTACTCCAACAACTGAACAGTGTTTTGTACGGCAATTGTGGTTCTACTGTTTCATCCGCACACAAAACCCACGCATTGTTTGTTTTATTCGTTGCTATGGCGACGGTGCCGTCCATCAGTGACTGAACTCAACTGCCCGAGATGTAATGATAGAAGATTGTTTAAAATGTTTTTCTCTAGAAGAACGACATTACTCACAGTCTCATTTTTGGGGGGAAAGATCATTTGCTTGTTTTTTTTTGGGGGGGGGGGTTTGTTTTTTTATCCTGATGTGGTCACTATACAGCGAACCGTTTAGAACACTACAGTCATTCTAGTGCCTTGCCAGTTTTACTGGCTTACTGTGGTGCTTGAAAGTGTGTTATATATATTTCTGCATAAATATGACCTAAAATATAATCAGATAGTAATCTAATATCCAATATAGCATAAGCAGAAAGTCTAAAGGTTGATAAAGAGAATGCAATTAAACAAAGGACACAAAAAACCCTACACTTGTTGATAATGCCCAATAGTATGTATCTGTGAGTGTCAAAAGTATGTGATCCTTTGCTGTCAGTATGTGGTGTGACCCCTTCGAGTCCTCCATACAGCTACAGCTGCTGGGATGTATGTGGGTTTCCTCACTGCTAGTTTCAGGTCCTTCTACAACATGTCTATGGGATTTAAGATTATAAACATAAACTTCATTCTTCTTAATAGTTCTTTTATAGAATAACTTGCTGCATGACCGACATTCTCTTGACGTTCAGCTTACAAACAGATGCCCTGGCATTTTCTTTTCAAATTTGCTGATATAATTCAGAATTCATAGTTCCATCAATGATGGCAAGCTGTCCTGGCCCAGATGCAGCATAATCAAACCCAACCCTGATACTACCTCCACCATGTTTCAGAGATGGGATAAGGTCTTTATGCTGGAATGTCTGTTTTCCTTTCTCCAGACATGATGCTTCCCAATTATAGCAAAAAGTTTCTCAGATATCTTCTTTATTCGTGCTATAAGACTCTGTTATAATACATGTTATGAAGATCTCACCTAACTGCTAAACCTAGAAGTTCACACTCACAGATATGCAATACTGGACCATTGTCCTTAATGCTTAAATGACCAAGTATAATAGTTTCAAATGTTTAATTGGGTAAAATCTGATTATGTTTTAGGTCAGAAATATTAAAAATCCTAGAGCATTCACAAAGTTTCAAGTGCCACTGCAAGCCAGTATGACTGGAATGGTCCTAGAGTGCTATCTCAAAAGAACAAACTGAATAATAAATACAACCTGAAACATGGAATATATATATATACCAGTTTTACATAGATAGCTCCTTATATTACATAATGCAACTACCATGAGAAACACAGCTATGTAGATGTGGCTGTGAGCTTAGAAGTAAACAACAATGCATGTCATTTAGATTCTACAGAACTGTATGCCCTACTGCCACCTATGCCTCCAAGGCACTGCTTGCCTATCATATTAATATCCTCCTGATCATTTTATGGCTCAGAGGCTCCAGTCAGTCTCAGGCAGAATAGTATTTGTGGAAGGTTACAACAGGCATTGATTTCCTTGCTGTATATGAACCTTTCACCCATTAACTTTCTCAATTACAAATGGGCCAAGCAGGGAACCCTGTGGCACGCCATGCTGTGCTGCATAAAGATTAACTTGCGTTAACTTGTGCGTTCGCTTTTGCGTTCCAGAAATGCAAAGATTATAGCAGTCAACATGGTGTAAGCTACAGACACAACTTGGCACACTGCAGAGGTTCACTGAGGTAGAGTGTCGGAAGCTGATCGTGAAGGCTTGTCCTCTCTGACTTGCAGAACCAGCTCAGTGAGATGTGTCAGTGTCCTTTCTACTGTCACTGTGGGTGAGGTTTGACTTGAGTCTTGACTCTTATTGCAAAAATGATTTACTCAGTAGGTTAGTTGTTTATTTCGTGGCACATAACGATCTTAATCATTAACTTTTATGATTTTTTTTGTCTTTTATGAAAGTGTTTGCATACTTGCATGTACTTCTGTTTACAGATATTGGAATTATATTTGTAGAAATAGTTGACTGTAATCAATTGAGCTGTAATCTAATGCACATATTCTTTTCAATTTACATAAAGCGGGCAAACCGTGAACTCTTCCAATGAGCTCTAATTAATATCAAATTATTAAACAGTTGTGTTGTACTTCGGCTGCTGACGTTCATGTGTTTTCCAACACCCTCTGTGTGCACCTACTCATAAAAAGTATGCAACACCAACCAGGCCAAATCATTGTGTAACAAGCTGGCACTGCGCTAACCTTCTGTGTGTGCAGCACATGCATAATGTACTCTATTGTCCAGTAGCATGTGTGTGTGTGTGTTTGAATGGGGGTCGCACACTCTTGTCCGCACACCTTCTCCAGATAGAATTTTGTAAGTGAGGTCACTTTTAAGCCTAAGCGCCTTTAATGCGCAACATGTGTTTGTGTTTCAAAAAAAAAAAAAGCAGAAAAAAGAAAGAAAGAAAAGGGTCAAACTGGAAAGTCAGGCTTTATGAAGGCAGAAAAATGTGTGACTGTGAGAACAAGACATACCCTTCCTAAGTTCGGAACACTTAAATCTCGCTATTTTCTTATACGGATCTTTTTATTATTGACTCTTTAAATGTTCATATCAGATTACTCTTGCATGGTCAATGGAAATGCTTGCCAAAAAGTCTGAGTATGAGCCAGTGATTGACCGTGATGAATGGTTTGATATCCTGTGCTAGTTGCACTCCAAAATAATAACATATAAATACGTAAATGGTGAAGCTGAAACTTAATTCTGGTTTGAGGTTTCAGAAAGTAGATGCCGTCATGCTAAATGAACAGCTTAGTTAGCACAGTCAACCATTCAGAGTCTAGTGGTCGAGTGAAAACTCAAGAAATGAAATTAGCTTCATGAGTTTAGGTTAATCTATCATACTTTCAGCAAATGAAATAGTCATGTAAATGCACTTCTACTCATGTTATTCCCAGCTCAGTAGCCATGCATAAACTGTATTTTTAAAATATTATTTATTTATATTATATAATCAAGATCAATTTTTCAAAAACTATTCAACTATGCAAGTTCATTCATTTCTAAACGTATGTGTATTAAATAAGGGTGAGTAAGAGACCAAATCCCCAAGCAGGAACCCTTTTAATTTAAAAGGGCAACATCTATCCAAGAACATTCTTCCCTCGTTTTTTTTTTTCTCTCCTGTGTTTGCAGGGCATGCCTGGGTGTTATCTGCCTGTGTGTGAGGGATTTATAAACACAGCCTGTCTCCCGTTACGTTCAGCAGGTCTATTCTGGCCTCTCCCCTCTTCAAGCCAGTCCATGTTCTTTCTGCTTTGGTGTGGAAGTCTGTAGGCCGAGGTTAAAAGGTTACATTCCAGGAACCTCAGTGTTACGCCTCAGGGTGTGCATGTGTGTGTGTGTGAAGCAGTTTGCAACTGTGCATGTGTGTGCATGTATACTATGTGTGTACACTGCAGAAAATGATACTTTATTTAAAGAAAAAAAATCTTAAATAAAGGCAAGGTGTGTAATATCTCTAATGATGAGATTGTAATTGAGGATATTCTAAGGTTATTAATCTGTTTCTAGATATGTTTATTTATTTTAGGTAATTTCATCCAAAAAAAAAACTTTTATTGTACTAGCAGCTCAAAACTAGCAGTTCATTTTGTTAGCAGGTTGACTAAATGATCTTAGCTAACAGCTACTGAGTTTATATTGTCAGTTAAAGTACCAAACACATTGAAACCAAAGCTGTTGCTTAACTAGCTAGCTAATTTAGTTACTGTAAGGTAACTTTCAAAATAAGCTAAAGCTAATCTTGGCTAAAAGCTGTGTTCTTGAACTATTTTCATTTGTACTTTTAATATAGAATTACAAGTACATTCAACCCAGGGCAGTTGCTTATATGCCTGTTGGCTAGCTCATTTAGCTATTGTAAACTAACATTAAAAGTAAGCTAAAGCTAACTAGCTATGTGCTGTTGTGTTCTTTTACTCTTTTAATTTGTACTTTTAATAAAGAATTACAAGTACATTCAACCCAGGGGTGTTGCTTATATGCCTACTGGCTAGCTCATTCAGTTGTAAACTAACATTAAAAGTAAGCTGTGTTCTTTTACTATTTTCTTTCAGCATTAAACCCAAAGCTGTTTGCATATATTACAAGTACCTGTTAGCTTTAGCTGAAAAAAGGTAATATTCAGGAGAAAACTCACTAAACTAGCTAAAAGTGTTTTTTATATCATTTTTATTTCGTCATTTTAAACGTACATAGTTCATATTTATATGCAAAAATGTTCATCTAGCTATAAATGTTATATGCACATTTATATGCATAGATGCTGTGTTGCCTGTTTTTCTTTATCTGAGGTGATACATCTCCACGACCGTCATGTTTCAACGGTCAAAATCCTCTTGTAAACAAATGCACGTGAACTGAGATATGATGAGTTTTCATGATTAAATTGGCCATAACTTCCTTATTACCCAAACGATTTTTACCAAGTCTGTTCTGTTGTAATTGTCAGAATGAAGATTATAGTTTAATCTAGTTAGGCCGTACTGACTGCTTTCGGTAGCTTTTGTTTCCAAAACTTAGTAAGAAGGACAACCCTGACATCAGCTTCTTATTTATCAGCTTCTTGTTCAAATTTTCATGATCCACCTTAAATTGTACAGCAGTTATATTCTGGCACCTGAGCCTGCATGGTTTAAGGTGCTAATCTAAGGTGAATAACTATACAGTTTAAAGAATGCTGTACCTTCAATGCTTACTCAGCATTACCAATCATTATAAGTAAATGAACTATTATTATCAAGATCCTCTGCAAATATGAGTGTTGATTGCCATATTGTCTCCATTATATAATATTCTCACATTTCCTGAATGCAATATTGAAAAATCAGTATCTTCTAATTTTACTGAATGAAGCTGGGCACCAATGTTGACTGCCCCAAAATGGTGTTGTGGCTAGCTGAACCCAGTGTGACGTGTATCTATATCTATGATATAGTCTATTTATAACAAAACTGTATTCTTTTACTATTTTCTTTCTATTTTAAATCACTTTTAAAATACCAGAAACATTAAAGCCATAGCTGTTACTGATCTAGCTCATTTGGCTAATGTAAAACATTACTTTAGGTTCTTTCAATGGTCTAGATATGAGAAAGACAGGTTTTGTATATCGGACTGTATATATATGTATATAGGACTGTGCAAAAGTCCACCATTCATATATATATATATATAATTTTTTTTATTTATTTTTCATTTCCAGTCAATTAGCTAGGTACAGCATTTTCCTTCTTTCATGAGATATACCTCTGAGGAGATAAGACAGGAGATAATCTAGTTGTATAACTAATGGGAAAGTACAAGGAAAAGGAAACTGAAAAAGACGAAAGCTTCGGTGCTCTCCAATAAAAAACGTATCTCATTTTTGTAGATTTTTACTTTTATGCATCGTTTGAACACAGCAGCTGCCGTTTACATTGTGTGAATATTTTATGATGAATGGACCAACTGTAATGGCCCTAAATTGTTTGGAATAAAGTCTGGTTCCATTGACCTACATTAAAATCAAATTAGGTTTTTGCTCTCTCCTGAAAAATTGCCATTTAGTGGAGATATTTGTTTTTCTTTGGACAGTGATGATTTGCAAATCAAACAAAGAAGCTACTGAAGTTCTCAGAACAATGGACAGATGACCCCAGAGTCCATACCTATACATTATTAAATGTGTTGGGAATTACTTAAATGGAAACAGTAAATACAACCAACTTCTAAGACTGAACTTGGAAGGTGTGAAGATCTATCCCTGCAGTTTTCTTTGAGAAAGTGAAAGCAAGTCTCCTGAAAAGAATGGAAGCTGTCATGAGGTTAGAGAGTGGACACAGTAAATAGTAAATACATTATATTTAGTTGTTTAGTTACTTCGGTGTAATAACTGTTGTCTGAGTTTTGTACTGTATTACACGTAACAGCCAGTACTGTTGTGCGCGTGTGTCTGTGTGAATGTGTGTGTGCAAGTGTGTTGGCAAGTGCATGTGCAGTGAACAGCATTCCTGCAGAGTTGCAAAGCAGTAAAAGAGAAAGGCAGCTGTACACACACACACACATACACAGAGCTGAGTGCACTGTCATATCTCACCATTAATAAGCGTGTCTCCTTTTTTTCATGGCTTATACAGTGGGCGCTATATGAGCACCTGCCAAAGTGTGATAGAGGTTATAAATGTGTTTCGTTTATCACCACAGTTCCGCAACAGGTTCAACTAAACTAAAGTCACTACAGGTGCAGCATGGATTAAGATTCGTGACTAACTTCATTTCCATAAGGAAAATACCCCACCATGTGTTTTCCTCTTTCCAATATCTCCTCAGGTTATAATGATGAGCAAACTTCCTTCAGCCATTAATCATAGATTTGACGACGTTCATAGAAGTTTCCATATGGTGCTATCTTTCTTTCTGATATACTGATTTGTCAAATCAAAACACCATAGAACGACACTAATGTGATGTCAGCAGGGAACCAGCACACATAATGGAAGAGTGTTGTATCTGTCAGAGACTTTGGCAGTGCTGACTTGAAGAGTAGAGCAATGTGTTGTAGATGCTAGTGAGTCCAGGCATGGAAGGTGGTATCCCAGTGGCCACCAGCTGAGGAGCTCCAGCTGTGTATGTGTGGGTACATGGATTTCTAAACTAAGCATGTCATTTAGGCCTTTCAAAACATATAAAAACATGGCTCAATCAACGTTTTCATGAAGAATGTCAGTATTTCTTTAGGCCCTGCACGCATGCTCCCTGCATAGCATCAATTCTAACTTAGCAAGGTCGCAGTAGGCAAGACAAGGCAGGCAAGTTTATTTGTATAGCACTTTTCATACACAAGGGCAATTCAAAGTGCTTTACATAAAAGGGTGAAGATACAAAGAAAAACAAAATAAAAGCAAAATAATTCATTTAAAAATCATTAAAATATAATCATAATTCACTTAAAAATCATTCAAATATAATCATTAAAATCATTCAAAATAAATTATTTAAAAATCGTTAAAATATCATTAATATGGCTAATCATTAAAATCATTCAATAAAATATAAATATAAATGAAATGATTAATGGCATTTGGTACATTTCATTTTTCACATATAAACTTTACATACCATATGACCAAGTGCATTAATTTGTGCATCACCGTCAACTAAATATTAAAACTGTGCAGGTTTCACTGTTTCAGAAATGTCCCACCCCTCCAGCTGAAATGGAGATTTTAATTGGCTCTGCTGCTGAGTTATTTCAAAACAAGCAGCATTCAAATAAGTGGTGGGGAATTGCCACAGCACTTTGAGATTAGGTAGGTCAAATATGGATCCAGCAACTATGCCTGTTAGGATCACATTTAGCTATGTGCTACCGTTTTCAGTCCCCTCCTCTTACCAAGTGTCAGTAAGACATCGATGATAATCGACAACTACAGAAGTAATGAAAGTAATGAAGTCAAAACTAGCAAAATTAGTTGTGTAAATGTGCAGTAGCCTGTTATGTTCACGCTGTACAGGGATTGTCTTGTGGTCCGAGGCCTCCCGTGACCCCTGGCAGTTAGAGCCCCATGGGGACTGTCCCCACTGGTCCATAATCCATCCTTGTGCTCACTTGCGATAAAACTACACAAATTCAGCCCAATTTTGACAAGATTTTGTCATAGCCAATAAATGTCCAGCATTGGTCCAGCTTTGGGAACAAGTAACGGCCGTGCTTAATTAAACAACAGCAATGCGGCATCCCCACAACACCCTAACAGTTTTTTGTTATTTGTTCCATCTAGTTTGACATATACTACAATATATATATGATAAATGACAAATGAGGACAGAGCACTCTCCAGCACACATATGTTGGTGAAGAGAAAGAGGGATGCTGTTGTTGCAGCTGTCGGGTGGAACAACGAGCCACAGAGCATATGTATATTACAATAACATCTCCTCCCAATTCACTACAACACTACAAGGCACCACATGTTACCAAAATGCTAATGGCTAAGCACTGATCACATGAGTTGCAAAATAATAGCTCACTACAACACAGCTAATTAGCTAGCTAACCTCAGCTAACACAAGAGCTAGCTAGATAGCTAAGCTTACCATTGATGAATTTTGTTAGCAAAAGACGTGCATCACTCTCCATGCTCTTCTACTTTCTGAGCTCTCTCCAGCATTCAAAAGCTGGACCGGTGTTCACTCCTGTGTTTATATTAATCAGTCATATATTCAATCTGTTCTTGGGTTACTTTCCATAGTTAACCACTGTGTAGTCAGTGTTGGCTTTATTTCCTCTGCCCTCACTATTTAGAAGAACTAAACAACCATGGGCTTCATCACAACTCAAATGTTGATCTACATCATTTCTTTTTACCTTTGTTTACAGAGACTGGAGCAGCCACAGGGACAAAACTGAGCATGCACTGTATGGCCTAAACTATGTGGATGGCCCCCCTAATTATTGAGTTCAGGTGCTTCAGCCACAACCGTTCCTAACAGGTGTATAAACTTAAGCACATAGCTCTGCGATCTCCAGAACCAAACACCGGCAGTCACACTGAAGAGATAACTACAAACATGGCCAATGCCACCTACCTGAATGCATAGTGCCTGACCTCAGTCCCACTGAACACCTTTGAGATGATTGGGAACGTTGACTGCAAGCCAGGCCTTCTAATCCAACACCAGTGCCTGACCAAGACACAATGCAAACTTGTGTACCAAATTCCTTATTAATACCCAAAGTTTTGGATTGTGATGCTTATATAGGTCAGGAGTCCTCATTCCTGTGGCCCTATAGTGTATATTATACTGCCAGCTAATGACAAATATCACAAAAAAAGGTTTTCTGCTTTAAAACTGATGACCTTCTTATTATGTAATAACGTTATTGCCATGGCAACATTGTTTCTACATGTTTACCGAGTCAAGGTTGTGCCCCCTTGCCTAATTAATACTGCCGCCGGGCCTGAAGAGGTGGAGGCAGACAGCATTTTCTTTTGTCTGGTTGGCTGTTTGTTGTGACAGGTGAAGGGCCAGGTGAGCCCAGGTAATCCGGTCTTAGAAAACACAGCTGGACACACACACAAGACACACACACACACGCGCGCACACACACACACATACACATATATAGGGCACAACAGCAGACAACGGAGGGGGTGGAGCATGACAAAGACAAAGAAGCTCTCTCTCTGGATATATCTATTTGTGTAAAAGGCCTTGGTGCGCTGCTTATGTCACTGTGCCAATTCTACGCCACCCTCTAAAAAAATATACAGAGACAAGAAGTGGGATGTTTTTAAGATAAACACAGCGAGGAGGGTGATTAGTGTGAGGCAGCAGGACCTTGACTGTCACACACACACTGAGTCATGTGCTGCGAGAGCTGTGGAAATCCAAGGTTTGGCATCCCCCAAAACAAGAGGCACTTCAAAAGAATCCGGAGACTTCAGTTCCATGAATTCCAAAAGCGTTAGCGGAAATCCGCCATGAGGCAACAGGCGACCCTCCAAAAAGGGAAAAGAGCGTGTGTGTGAGTGAGTATGCGTGTGTGAGTGTGTATGTGTGTGTGTGCGTGAGTGAGTGAATGAGTGCTCGAAGTGAACGAGGCCGCCGCCACACACACTGACAGACACACTGAGTCAGCAGCCACATTCCACTGGAGTCAAGCACTAGCTTTACACCCATCTTCATGCACACACACACACACACACACACACACACACACACACACACACACTTACACATACACTTGTTTTTATACAATGTCAGGACATACATATATAGGTATATGTATTTGTGTGTGTGCGTGTGTGTGTAATGATGATACATTTTATAATATATAATACATACATACATATATATATGTGTGTGTGTGTGTATTTTCTGTTTATTTATATATATATATATATATATAACAGAAAGTTACATACACACCTTAATACCTTAATATAGGTAGCTCAATTTACCAAAGGGCTAACACCTTAACATGAGCTCCAAATCCACTAAAATCCACAGAGAATCAAATCAATCAAAAGAGCAGATAGCTCTCCGTCTCCTCGTGCATCTCAGACAATGTTTTCTCCTCATAGCAACAGACAACTGGCAGTAAATGCATTCCCACAGCATCTCCCTCGGTCCCCGTAATCTTGCTAATCCTGCTGTCAACTGCTTAATCTATGCCATAATCTCTCCCGTGCCATTGTCTAACAGGAAGTGTCCATTACTCTTCGTGTACAAAATAATGATTGCTGGGAAAGACCATCTCTGAAATTGTGACCCTGTGACACTGTCCAATCAGCTGCAAGCCGGGCCTGCTGGGACAACGGGGTGAACGAGGATTTTTATGAGTCATGCCTGCGCATGCCAGCGCCGGAGCATGTGGGAAATGATGGAGAAAACCACAGTCATGCTAACGTGTAAAAGAAAAGCAGATGACAGTGAGCAGTGCAGTCCAGGACGAGGGGCTTCCATTTACACACAGTCAAAATCACACATACACACTCAGGAAAACATCTGGGCCAATCCCACAGCATAAGAGACACTGACCCTATTCTGGCTGATTCACTGTCTGTAGCGTAACTTTGACTTCTTTTCTGATGACTTACAGAGGAATGCATAGGCCAAACAAACCGTACTGCCTGTCTAATTCATTCCAATGGCCACACTGGACTAGGGATTCGACTGGACTAATCTAGGGTCACTCATTTAAATGTCTTGCTAAATCTTTTCAGGTTTGAAATGTTTAATTTCAACCTCCACACAGTAAATTTTCACATTTCCACAAGATCCTTAACTGGCCAGCATGAGATCAATATGACCTCAAGATCCTGACTGGTGCCCACATAATAACATGAGGGAACATGATAGTATCCACAAATTACATAACCAATTTACATTTTCTGAGGTACTCAGTCAACCAAGCCATGTCTGGTGATTAAATTTAGCTTCTTTTAAATTGACACTGCTAACAAAAACAATAGAAGTCAATAGTCACCCAAATGTTTTCCTTAGATGCATCCCCAAAACTTCTCTCAGCCTGCTCGAACCACATCCTGCTCTTCCTTAATGTAAGTTTGACTTACTGTAAACCTCAAATGATAAAATACATAGCTCTCAACCTCACTGACAAGTTTGCTCAATTTTAGTGAAGAGCTGGTTGCAGTTTTAGTGGACTGAGAGAAGTTTATGGGATGTATTTAAGGAATACGTCTGGATATCGATTGACTTCTATTGTTTGTTAGCAACACTGACCTTGTAGCGCCCGTGCTAAACCTGCTGTCAACTGCCTAATCTATGGATAATGTCTCCCTTGCCATTGTCTTACAGGAAGTGTCCATTACTCTCAGAGTACAAAATAATGATTGCTGGGAAAGACCACCCCTGTAATCCTGACCCCGTGACACTGTCCAGTCAGCTGCAAGCCAGCCCTGCTGGGACAATGGATTTTTATAAGTCATGCCCATGCATGCTGCTAGAAATACATTTGGATGTCTATTGACTTCTAATGTTTGTTGACATTGTAGCTCCAGTGCTAAAACTGGGAAACCAAATTTGTATGCTAAACATGTCTGATCAAGGACTTCTGGTGGAAAATTGTGCAAATTTAGTTTGCACTGGAACACCTGGTTGGAATTCCAGTCCTTATTGCTTACCTGCCAGAAAGCTTGGCATGTTTCCCATGACAAACCAAGAGCTAAAACAGTCACCTTTCAGGATCCGACTCTAGCTCAAACTGATTCAGCAGGACCAACACCATTGTCTGTAGCAGGATGTCACTCTGGTGGTTTATCAGTCAGAGCACACTGGGTTTACTGGAAGGTGGGACTTAAAGACACAGGAGCTCTAACAGTGTTTCAGACAGCATTTCACTCCACTGCTGTGTTCCCTTCACTGAATTCTTCAATTCATCCACATCAGATTTAAAACCCTGATGCTTGGCTAGAAAGCCATAATCGACCAGCCCCTACAAATCTGATGTCAGTGGCTTGCTGAACTTCAAGTACAGCTTGGCTTGACCCACTATATTTCAAGACGAATGGAAGACAAGCATTGACACTCTTCTCTGTTCTGGCATCTGATTTGCATCTGAAGCATGTAGATCTATTCTACTACACTACAAACATAAAAGTATAAACATTGAAAATGAGCATAAAAGGTCATTTTAACAATAGACCAAGCTAGAGCTCACAGCAGTCCTGACAGAGGATATTAATGATACAGTTTTGTTGTACAAGAGATTGTTGTACAAATATTATACATACAGTTTGTTTCTAGATGTTTTTTATTCATTTTATCAGTTTCTAGATGTTGTTTATTAGAGTTAAATGTCAGAAGATTGCTGCACCCAGAAGGTAGTGTCAGACTGCACTGCTATTCAGAATTAACATAAAGATTACCAGGAACAATAAACGATGATAAATTTAGACTGATATGGGCAATATTTATTGAGCTACTACAGAAGTAGTGTCTCTCAGTATGGCGTTGGTTCACCATCTTTGATAACGCAACATGCCAGACGTCTTGGCATGGAGTTGTAGAGGTTCCTAGGAAAACATCTGGGCCAATCCCACAGCATAACAGACACTGACCCTATTCTGGCTGATTCACTGTCTGTAGCGTAACTTACTTTGATGACTTACAGAGGAATGCATAGGCCAAACAAACCGTACTGCCTGTCTAATTCATTTCAGTGGCCACACTGGACATGGGATTGGACTGGACTAATCTAGGGTCACTCATTTAAATGTCTTGCTAAATCTTTTCAGGTTTGAAACTTTTAATTTCAACCTCCACACAATACATTTTCATATTTCCACAAGATCCTGAACTGGCCAGCATGAGATCAATATGACCTCAAGATCCTGACTGGTGCCCACAACTTAATAACATGAGGGAACATGATAGTATCCACAAATTACATAATCAATTTACATTTTCTGAGGTACTCCAAGCCATATCTGGTGATTTTTTGCTTCTTTTAAATTGGCACTGCTAACAAAAACAATAGAAGTCAATAGTCACCCAAATGTTTTCCTTAGATGCATCCCCAAATCTTCTCTCAGCCTGCTCGAACCACATCCTGCTCTTCATTAATGTAAGTTTGACTTACTGTAAACCTCAAATGATAAAATACATAGCTCTCAACCTCATTGACAAGTCTGTGCAACTTCAGTGAAGAGCTGGATGCAGTTTTAGTGGACTGAGAGAGGTTTATGGGATGTATTTAAGGAATACGTCTGGATATCGATTGACTTCTATTGTTTGTTAGCAACACTGACCTTGTAGCGCCCGTGCTAAACCTGCTGTCAACTGCCTAATCTATGGATAATGTCTCCCTTGCCATTGTCTTACAGGAAGTGTCCATTACTCTCGGAGTACAAAATAATGATTGCTGGGAAAGACCACCCCTGTACTCATGACCCCATGACACTGTCCAGTCAGCTAGAGGTTCCTAATGGTGTCCTGGCATAATCCATCCCATGCAGCTTGAATATTTTCACACAGTATCTGCAGATTGTGCGGTAGGGGTGGAGGTGGAGTGACACCAGGCCTTCTGGACGTGTGACGAGTGATAGCAAACCGTTCATCTTGGCGCTGACCACAGTGGCTCCACACACGGATTCATTGGTCGTCTCCACCAAGACAAAAATGGGACTCGTCACTGAAGATGACCTGCTGCCATTCTGAGTCACTCCATGACAGTCTGGCACGACACCACTGAAGTCTTTGGTGATGTTGACGTGGTGTTAAGAGCAGTCGTCGTAACAGTTTGCGTGCATGTAGTCCTGCATCATGCAGCCGTCTATCTCATGGAGGACATCACTGCTTGCTGAATGTCTGCAATCGTGGCTGTTGGGTCAGTCAGGTACAGCGATAAGGCTCGTCCTTGCTTACGTAACACGCATGACCAAGCATGAAACTTGAATCACCACTTTTTCTGATTTGGGGTTGTAGATGTAGTAAGTACATTCAGGATAAATTCACTCACCAAGACATCATTTCTTGCCATGGTTGGGGAAATTAACCCAGTAACTGCCCATTGACTTCTGTTATTATTGTGTTCGGTGGCAGGTTTTCTATTCTGTGGAATGTGCTGGAAATGTTGTTCCTGGTAATCGACTGTAAACTACATAGATGCAGCAGATAGAGATGAGGTTGAACACTATTGAAGCTTTGCTAGTAAATGGAATCTTCTTAATAAATCCTTCCAGAATAGGTCGGTACAAATGAAAGTAGCTACCTGAACAATAGAACCTTAGTTAACCTTTCCTTTCTCTTTCTTTCCCTCCCATGCTCTTCCTTCCTCTGACAAACACACACTCCTAATCATTGCATGTGCATGTGTGTGTGTGTGTGTGTGTGTGTGTGTGTCAGCGCAGCAGGTTTGGCACTGGTTGAAGTATGATTAACCCCAGCAGGCTTGTGTACAGGTGTTCTGAAAGTGGAGGGACGAACCTGAAGCACATCCTCCTCCTTATTTCTACTTTACAAGTATAACCAGCCTGCCTCTTCACACGCAAGCATCTACTGGGCACCGTATGACTCAATCACAGAAATTCTACACAGATAGAGCACAGCATGGATGACTACTACATCATCCTACATCAGATTATGATTCTTTAGTTATGATTCTTCAGGAAATGATTTCATGTACACCTGAATTATTTTCGCGAGAGTTAAATGCTGTCACATTCTTTAATAAATGATTCAACCTCCTGGTTATTTAGCAGTGATTCAGTTCAGGAATTTATTTGTGAAGCCTCAAACTTTACCATAATTCAGATCAATTTTTGGTTCTTTAAGTAAATGATTCAGTGCATACCAAATTATGATTGAATTCAGTCATGATTCTTTAGGAAACAATTTATTGTATGAAGATCTCAAATCTCAAATGTCACCCCAATTTTGTTACACTGTTTGAGGAATGACTCTCCTGCCATCTAGCAGAAGGTACCATAGCTTTCATTACAGCTTCTCCAGACTACTTCCCCAAACTGGTCAGATTACTGAATGCACTGATACCCCAAACACATCCACCTGGACTAATCTAGACCCTTCTATCACCCACCATCGACTGATCACATGCCTCTTAACCATAACTGCACACCTGCACTGGAAATTCTTTCATTATCTGAATACAGTCTACAGTTGACAGTGTTTGCAATCACATGCTGCTTTATATATATATATATATATATATATATATATATGTATATATATATACACACACACACACACACACACACACACATATATATATACACATTTATATAATGTCCATTCATATATATATATATATATCTTTATGTTGTGCTGTCTAGTATTTATTGTCATGTATATTTATTTTCCTGGATATATTCTGTATTTATTGTATGTTTTGCACTCGTTTCCCACTGTCATGTACCTGCAGTGTAAGGCTGTGCTCAGACTGCAGGCTAATCAGATGCCAGAACAGAGAAGAGTGTTGATGCTTGTCTTACATTCGTCTTGAAAGATGGTGGGTCAAGCCAAGCTGTACTGTTCAGCAGGAGACTGACATCAGATTTGTAGGGGCTGGTCTATCATGACTTTCTTGCCAAGCATCAGGGCTTTAAATCAGATGTGGGTGAATACAGGAAGTCAGTGATGGGAACACAGCAGTGGAGTGATATAAGTGAACCTAGGAAAACTGAAGACAAGTCATGCTTCTGGATCAGTTGCACAGGCATCTTGGCCCACATAGAAAGTACAGCCAGGAGCGAATTACAGTAATCTAGCCTCAAGAATCCTTCGGCAAGACTCCACATTCACCTCCCTCTGTAACATGCTTAAATTCTATGATTCTCTGGATAGGGGCATCTGCTAAATGCACAAATGTAGATGCAGACTGAAATCCCCTGGGCCTTTATTTTCATTCAACAGGATCATGTTTGTATGTTTAAATGCTCGTATATATCTCTGCAAGCATTACAGAGCTACTCTTGGTTGACTTTGAAGTTCTATCTGGATACAAACATACTGGTAGATACAGTAAGTCAGCTCTCCTATTGGTTAAAACATCAAGAGCTGAAAAGCCCTAATGTGTCAGATTACCTATATCATCATGATAACAAAGCGACAGAGAAACCAAGCAATGAAAACGGCACTTTAGCCCTTCTGGAAGTCTGGAAGTTCTAGATATGTCATGGAACACAAGGGGCAGGTTAATCAGTGGAGTTTTAGCTATATACCGGTCTCACTATGTCTATGAGGTACATTATATGCTAATATGTCTGCCACAAGCTTCAAATAAAACATGGAAGGTCTTTTCGAAGCTTTAAATGTCTGAATTTAATCTGGAATGATTCAGTCCGGGACATGGCTCAAGGAATACCAAATATCCCAGTTCACTTCCATTTGATACTTTAGGAAATTAGTCAATGCATTATGAAATCCCACGATTCACCTCAAGTCAATCACATTACATTCCCTGGGAAATGATTCAGTATGACATGAAATCACAAATTTCATTATGAATCGATTCTTTAGAAACTGCATTTTTAAAGAAGAGGTCGAAGCCGAAAGCTCAAATTTCATCATGATTCTGTGTGATTGCAGTTCTTTAGCTAGTGAGTGAATTCATCATGAAATCTCCAGTTTGATGTGATTCAATTATGACTCTCAGTGCCACAAAACTGATTCTTCTGATTCAGAACTATGTTAACACTGAACAAAAAAGACCTCACTGCTCATAAAGTAGAGCAATACCAACAATAAAACTGCTTTTTGACTGGAAATAGACTGAGAATTTTATTAATGGCCAAAAACGAGCACAATGAATCTTACAGCATTGCTAGTAATCGATTCCAAACATTACAGAGGCGATGCAGCTGAATCGCCACCCTTCAGCCTGACGCATCCCTGCTGGAAGGTTATCAAGGAGTGTGAGCCGAGGTTGTGGCCTGCCTGGGGTTTTTTTTTTTTTTTGCATCACTCTTTTTCAGTGTCCTGGTATTTCGGTCCCATTAGAAGAGATGAATGGCTGTAAAGCGTGACAGCGGTGCTCACTGCTATTGACATCCCCAGCCAAGTCATGCAATGTGGAATTTCCTGTCAGATGGCCATTGTGACGTAAAGAGCCTCAAGTGTCAAAAGAAGCAGCTTGAGTCATCTTTCGCTATTAAGCAAAAGGAGATGTACTGGAGCAAGCCACATCTATTGTCCTAGTCGTCTGCCCTGCTAGTTTGCTTTGAACCTTGATAATGTCACATTTACATGAAATCTCATCTATTGCTCGCATACCAGCCCTGTCATATCTACAAAATGGCAACTTTACAGTCAAAAAAAGACTTCACAAAAAAGATTTCACTCCTAGTCATGGCAGGCCGTTTCTGTTCAGCCTTTTATCATGGAATGTTCACTAAGTGTGAAAGGCAGCTGAATGGTGTACAAAAACAAGTATGAAAATTGCATGCGCTGATATGCAAGGGTAAGGCGAGTTGCAGCCAGAATAAAAATGCGTAAGGAGAGTAACCCTTACTTCAAAGCCCTGAGGCACATGCGAATCTGTATCACTGTAAATCTGCACTACAGCTTTGAAAGCTGATCTTCTTCTTTTTAGAAAAGCAGATCCTGTGTCATCCATCGGTGCCATTTCTTTACATTTCTCTTCCTGTCATCTTTTCCTGCCTGGCTCTCGCGTTTCTTTTCATCCTTTTTTTCCTCTTTCTGTCTTCCTCCCTTCGCCCACGCAGCTGCCCCCTGGGCTAACAACACTAAAAATAATTGAAAAGAGGAGAAAGCTCTGTAGTGCAGCTACTGTTTTCTTAAATAGAGGGGCTGGAGCAGAGCTGGAGTTTTCTTCTGGCTTCATCAGAGAGACTGAAAATGAAACGTCAGCATTCTGTTCGGTCACAGCGACTGCAGTGGACCTTCGATAGAGAAGAAAAAGTTGTTAAATAATAAAACCTGTCAATAGCTGTACCGTGTGTTATTGTTACTGAGAGGTCTAATTTAGCCACCTTGCATGTTTAAGGTGGTAGTAACTACAGGCTCCTGCAGATGGCGTTGCACGAGGGTGATGGGGCAGTAAATACCTCCGGGGTGTGAGTGATGGGAATCATAGATTGAGAAGAGGTGGTACAGTGCAGTGAATGTCTCGTTCCATATATGGAAATTGGCTCCAAAGCAGATGTTAATGATTAGCTAAAAGGAGTGATTGCATTCGGGCATGAGACCATAGTGTGAAGGAAGTAGCTGAATTTGCAGGTGTATGGAAGCGTATAGTAATACGGGTCTACCAGCAGTGGTTAAAATCCCAGTCTACAGTGAATTCTCCTCAGAATTGTGCCAGGGAAGGCATCCACCAAATCTGGCCCAACTGCTTGGCCCAACATCTTGAATAGCTGCCAAGATTCAGTCTGAAAACAAGCAAATGCAGCCTTTTTACAGTACTTATAGTAACATTTGTTTCTTTTCAAGACATTGAAGTGTTGCAGCATATAGTTAAGGACATAGTCATGTCTATTTCCATAGTCTCTTCAACTGTTTAACTGTTCAACTGCTCAGCTTTTCAACTGTTCAGAAATACGTGCTGCATTATTTGAACAGTTGAACTTGGCGGTTATAATGATGGTGAATACTGCATCAGAGGAAGATAAAGGTCCCTCACCAGAGCACTCATGCCCATTTCTGAAGTCCATGTTTGAGATTTTTGAAATGAAGATCATATTAAAGGTTTGCTCTGTTTACCACAGACAGCACACAAACTTCATAAGAACTTTCAAACAGTTTCTGCCCAACCTGAACAAGCATGTTGAGGTATGTGAAGATTCACCACAGCAGATATGAGATGTGACTTATATGAGTAATATGTGTGACAGACACAGCTGCTGGTTTAACACGGCGCGTCAACGTGTACAGGAACTAGTTAGCTTGGAGACCAGTAGGGACTTAATACCGGGTCCTGTGTGAAGCATTCTAATAGTTAGCTAGCAAAAATGCTATGTTACTTACTGACTACTGTTATGTCTTTACAAGTTTTATTATGTCAAACAAACGCAGCAATATTAGTACCGTCACGTGAAGCCTGTGCTTTCGGGTGATCTAAATGCATTGTGCATCAATAAAACAATACATGTACTTTTAAATACTTAAAAATGTACTTTTAAATACTTAAATTCATGTACCCCAGAACTTTAACTCGGGTAACAATTTACTTTCACTTGTTTTGGAGTAATATTTGACCAGAAGTGTCTATACTTTTTCACAAGTAATGGAGTTGTGCACTTTGTCCACTTTGTGGTTTTCACACATTTCCATGAATTGGTATCTGTTACACACTGTTCACACTGAAATCAGTCAGTGGATATAGGTGAGCTTTGAAGAGATACCAAGACGTCCTTGAGAATGAATTCTGATGTTGACAGGTACATAAGGCTAAGACCTTTTACCCCAGGCGATCGGTGGCTGTTTGGAGGAATTACACAGAGCCCATTCAAACTGGTCAGACAGATCCTTTACAAATTACATTGCATCACATTCTCTGGTAAAACTAATCCAGTCCAAATAACGCTAATATCGCTTCCAATTTCTTATGATATTTGCTCATTTGACACGTGTAATCGAGACAGCTGATGTATCTCTCCCAATTAGGCCACGCCAGAAAGAAAATACCCTGATTCATTGGACGTGCCCCAATCATGACAATTCCGGTATTGTCTGACAATACAGTCAGTTCCGCAGAATCACGCCCACTGCAGCGCTGCCATTTTCGCTCGAGTCACACAAGGACGGCACTCTCCCGTTCATAATGTCCACAGAAAAAGACATGCATGCGCTTGTCACAGGGCCAATGACTAATCTCACACCTGGAAATGTGAGATAATTACAAACTCATTGTTCCTCCAGGGCACCGGAGGCCTGATGAGGCGCTAGTGTCAGACGGCCCAGAATAAACGGCGTGTGGTCCACTAAACAGATTCAGACCTGCACTGGGGAGTTCAGACTGCCCCAGGTGAAGAGTGTGCCAGCTTCTGTGTTTCTAAAAACAGTCCCACTCACTCTTATTACTCCTCCGCCTTCCACATTCACTCACAGGTTTCAGTGAAATCCATTAAGTGAGGCTCAGTTTACCCACTTACTGGCGAGGGCTCATGTGTGGGAGCTCACACTTCAAGTTCCCACTGTCTTTATTACGTAAGCTACACATTAGTTTCATGGTAGTTAGTGAATTATTCATGGTGGGTAATAAATGCAAAGTCTAAAGCTTAATTGGAGGTTAGGATAATATTTTAAGGTTAAGGAGAGAGAGGTGTGAGATTTTGTTGGGACGGAAAAGGTTTAAAGATGCTACCTCTACTGAGACTTGAAGCCCCAAGGGAACTAAAATCCGTGCTTTCGTTGCAACCAGGTTAATGTTGGTCTTTTTATGGTGTGTATGTGTGTAAAGTAGTTGGACAAATAGCTGCACCCAGAGGAAATCAACCAATAGGAATGAAACCTGGTGGGTAGGTCTGACATTGTGAGACATGCAAGTTGAAGTTTAAGATTCAAGTTTCACACTCAGCTGCACATGTGACATAAGCAAGGATGGGCCTTATGGCTGTACCTGACTGACCCAACAACCACAACTGCAGACATTCAGTGAGCAGCAATGCCCTCCATGAGTCATCCTGTTAGTGTCAGCACCATTGGCAGACGGCTGCAGAACACAAGTCTACAGGCACACAAAGCATTACAATGGCTCCCCTTAACACCACGTCAACATCACCAAAGACTGCAATGGTGTTGTGCCAGACTGTCATGGAGTGACTCGGAATGGCAGCAGGTCATCTTCAGTGACGAGTCCCGCTTTTGTCTTGGTGGAGATGACCAACGAATCCGTGTGTGGAGGCACCATGGTCAGCGCCAAGATGAATGGTTTGACGCATCACACATCCAGTAGGCCTGGTGTCACTCCACCTCCATCCCGACCACAAAATCAGCAGGAACTGTGTGAGAATATTCAAAGCAACATTAGGAACCTCTACAGCTCCATGCCGAGACGTTTGGCATATTGAGTTAGCAAACACGGCGGCCCGACACCATACTGAGGGACACTACTTCTGTACGTGTAGCCTGTATCAGTCTAAATGTATCATCATTTATTGTTCCTGGTAACCTTTATCTTCCTTCCCAATAGCACTGCAATCCCACACTTCCTTCTGATGAGTGTATTTAATTAAGTTTGATAATTTATTAACATTGCATTCCCACAGTGTAAAGTATTAAAAATGATTGTATTATACTAAAACTGAGTGTTACAGTTCTAAATAGATACACAGTCAGATCAGTCACTTTGCTTAATTACAGTCTGGATCGTAAACTAGCACAGTACATCCTACATTTACACCAAAAGAGGAGAAATACATGGGCTGTTTACTGGTCATTGGAAAGTTATCAAAAGTACATACATTGTACATGTGTATTGTGCATCCACAAGAGCAAGACTGACCTAATATGGATTTAGGTTCCTGAGAGCTTTAACTCAAGTTCAGCTCATAACGGAATATATCATCTTCTCCTCTGCTTACAAGCACAAATATGGTATGCACTGTAAGTTTATAATCCGCACTTTGTTCAGGGTTTTCCCACGTTTCAATGAACTAAGGTAGAGAAATAAATAACATATAATTATAGCTTTGCTCTTGTTATCATTGGTGATAACTATCATTTTGAGAGTTGATCCATCTCAATCCTGGGCACTTTGTCAGTGTGTCAAAGCCTGCATGGAGGGCACAGGCCTTGCCTGCCTGCATGCCTCATCCCGGCCTACTCATTCTCTTATATAAGCCTGACCTGGTAAAATTCCACGACACACACTCATACGCGCACACACACACACACACACACACACACTCCCCGCATCCTCTGGCTTCACCCCACGGCAACAACAATTTGGTACTGTTCAAGAGCAGCCGCCCACTCTGTGGATGTTTGTCCAGCTGCTCGCCTATAGGCTACACCAGTGTACATGAGCTTTGAATGACAGGGGGTGAGTTGACCGAGTGTGTGTGTGCGTATGTGTGTGTGTGTGTGTGTGTGTCTGTGTGTGTGTGTGTTACAAGTTACAGATTTCCAGGAATGACCACCTGCTGAGGTTAATGACATGGTCTAAACCACTGCCCCAAGCCCACGGAGGTCAGCCTCATTGTTCTTTCACCCTTTTTATGGCTCTGGAGTTCCGGTTGCTCTTTGAAAACGCTCATTGAAAAATTGCTCTTTTGATAAAACAAGAGATGTTAAAGTAGACAAATATGCATCTGGCAGAAGTATCCGCTGGAGAGTTTCACGTTTTTATGTGGTTCTTTTTTTCACTGATAAAGAGCTTTCAAGAAGTGAAACAAGCCCCTAAAAGTGAATTACGCTCTTAAATGTGCCAAACGGGGGTTTCTGCTAAACGAAGAACCACTTCTGGTTTGGTACACAGGAGAATATTCAGGGCTGCATGTAGTATAAGAGAAAAGTATTTGTGCAACAAACAAATAAATAAATAAATAGAGCATTACCAGCTTAAAGTGCTTTACAGACAGTTGTCATCAGTAATAGCAGTAATAGCAAAACAAATTTTATGTTTTGAAATTTTGAAAGATTGAATGAGTCTTAGACACAAATTGTATTTATAAACACCATAACCATATAGTTTTAATGAAACGCAGAGTTAAAGAAGTAAGTTTTTAACTCTTTCTTAAAAGTGTGCGAGCTTGACTTTCTAATAGAAGTCAGAAGTGATCAAAGTAGATCAAAGTTGCACACATGAGAAAATTTTGTGTGTAGTGAACATTTATCCATTCAAATACGTAGGTCCTAGTCATGTAGTCATGTAGGGTTTGTGCAGTTGTAGCTAATCAGATTGTGCAAACACTATAATATGTCGAATATATATATGTAGAATACATGTCGGTCTTATATGCCTGTAAAAAATAGGCCCCCATTAAATACGTCTACAACTGCCCTTAACACCCCGTCAACATCTCCAAAGACTACAATGGTGTCGTGCCAGACTATCATAGAGTGACTCAGAATGGCAGCGGGTCATCTTCAGTGACGAGTGCCTTCGTCTTGGTGGAGACGACCAATGAATCTGTGTGTGGAAGCACCATGGTCAGTGCCAAGATGAATGGTTTGACGCATCACACGTCCAGAAGGCCTGGTGTCACTCCACTCCTCCACAAAATCTGCATGAACTATGTGAGAATATTCAAGCTGCATGGGATGGTTATCACAGGACACCATTAGGAACCTCTACAACTCCAGACAGAAGTGCAAACACTATAGAATATATCCAAATGTCTCTAAACAAAGGGCCTTCCAATATACAAAATGCCCCAACAGCCTGCTTGTGTGAGTTTTATCTCGTGTAGTGTTGCACCAAAAACACTACTTGAGTACTAACACTGTTGTTACACCAATATTGAAGCGATACTGGCCCTGATGCGCAGTATCAGTATCCGCAATGGGGATACCGATACCTGTGACCAACACCATGTATGCGCATGTAGACAGTAGATCAACAGACAGTAGACAGCGAGCTACTCTGTAACGGCAGTATTTTGTGGGATAAACACACTAACGGGAGCTCCTTACCCGAATGCCTGAGCCAGGCCTCTTTCAGTGACCTCTATCTGCTGCTGTGTAGTCACTTACAGTCTGAGTTAATGTTCCTCCAGCTACTGAGGAAGCAAAAGGAACTGCTGGTCTCTCTGTGCAATGGCAATCTTTAGCCAGGAATTAGCCTTTAGTAGCATAGCAGCCCACTAGCCAAGCTAGTGCATGTCCACCTGCTGTGCACCTCCTGTATCACTCAGCAGCGGGGTCTCGCAGCACGTTGCTTCAGCCGAGCTGGAGAAAACGCTGAAAGTTGCTGTTACTGACGCTACGAACGACTGTGCAGCTCCATCAGACACTTAGAGATGTAAGTGCAAGTAAATGAGACACATGAATGAGGCAGATAACCTGAGAAATTGGGAGGTGTCACAACATTCAGCAACATTTTTGGCCAGAGAAGCTGCCAGATGCTTATATGTACACACCACAGGTTTATCTGTATATATTGCTATTGTATAGATTTAATATATGTAATCCATCAAGTAAATATGGTTCAATCAAGCTGAAAATGTTTTATCTGTGACAAAGTATTTACTAAAATAAAACATTTAAAACGTAGCTGTAAGAATTTTAGGACTTGTAGGTTAGTTAGGTTAGATAAAGTTAGTATTGGCATCGGTACTCTGTATTGACCTATATTTGGGGACCAGGTATCCACATCGGAAAGGGAAAAAGTGGCATCAGTGCATGTCTAAATGCTAATAGCATAATAGTCCAAATGAACAATAAACTTAAAAACATTTAAAGCTATTAAATACTACTTACTCCATTCTCATAGATACATTTTTTTCATTTTCATTGACATTATTTCATGAACTAATGTACAAGTCCATTTCCAAAAAAGTTGGGACGCTGTGTAAAATGCAATGAAAATAAAATGAAATGATTTACAAATCCCATAAAACTTTTATTTTATTCACAATAGAACATGCGTGATGGATGGATGAGTTGCTGCCATCAAGTTCTAAATGAGTTAATCATTTTCATGAGATGGTAAAACGTCTTACTTTCAACATCTGATATGTGTTCCATGTTCTATTGTGAATGAAAGTCGGGTCTATGAGATTGGCAAATCATTGCATTCTGTTTATTTTTCAATTATATTTATGTATATTTCACGCAGCGTCCCAGCTTTTTGGAACTGGGGTTGTACAACTACTATTAATAGCACCGAACTAGTTATAAGAATACATCAGCACTGATCTTTTTTATTTTAATGGGTGATATCACTGTTGCAACTTTTATTCATCATTTGAACGCAGCAGCTGCTGTTTACACTGTGTGAAAATTTCATGATGAACAGACCAACAGAAATGGCCCAGAATCACTTGGGGAAAAAATCCGGTTCTATTGACTTACATTAAAGTTAAATTAGGTTTTTGCCCTCTGCTGTAAAGTTGCCAATTTGGAGATACTTGTTTTTCTTTGGACAGCAACGATTTTCAAGACAAGAACCATTAAGGAGTCTCTCGTTTACATTACGCCCTCAGCTACAATACAAACCAAGGTGATGAATAAAATCAGGTTAAGATTTTAAATGTCCCCGATAAACAAGCATTCTAGAAGTATGCCTGGTCCAACGACGACTAGCAGCAATCAAGCAGTCAGTCGGACTATGGGGAAACCCAGAGGCCGAGATCTGTTTTATTTAGCTGTATATGCTGGGTATATTATTTGGGTTGTATGGTGTAATCATGTTTTAACACTGTTGACTAAACATGCAAGTACATGTATACGCATCTGTCTGTAGAGCCTATTCTTGTTCTATAGTAGGGCCCCTCTTTCCTCTTTCTCAAATGGCAATATCTATATTTGTAGGTGACAATTGAGCGTTCCGTCTTGGGCTCCCCTTGACCTGAGGGTTATACCGCAGGAACTGCATTCTCAAATAATCAGTGCACCTAAAGAAACACTAGCAATAGCTATAAATGTTTAGCACACACTTTAGCTCTAGAACTCCCACAGACAATCACAGAACTTTGCATTAGCACACTAATGAGAATCAAACCAGGGCCGTCTTCTGTCATGAAATGCTGTGCTGTGCATTTGGATAAACATACGTGGCATAGCTAGTACCCAGACAGTGACCACATATCGGTCCGCTGGCTTGATAACGTTAGCACCCCGCTAACTGTCCACCCCGCTACTGGTTCACCCTCGGACCATGCAGATTATTCTCCTGCATACAAGAACTAACTAGTTCAAACAGAGTTTAATTGCACTTTTATTTTAGAAAATGAGCTTTGAGAAAAAAAATGAGTAAAATTATTTCCTAAAACAAAGTCGCCACGGATAACGAACGAAAGATAAATTAATAAATTGAAAAATGAAAAGTGGCATGTTGTTTAATATTCTGCCTAACCAAGGGTGGGTCAACCAGCTGAGCAAAACAGTCATGCACCACTAGCTTTGCCATTAGCAGGCCCACTATCCTCTTCCTTCCATGATTTTTAATTATTGAGATGTAAACAAAGTCAGTCCCAGTGATGTGAAATATTGGAGTGTGAGGAAACTTGCTGACTCTTCTTTAAAGAGTTGGCGATGGGAACCAGAGTTCACAATGTATACAACAATGTTTGTGGTTCAAAATGACAGCTGGGTGAATCTACTGAGTTTTTATAATGCAATGTTGATAATAGTAAATTAGTAGTAAATATGAAAAAAAAGGAGTTTGCCTTACAGCACCCAGCATGTACTGTCCACCATAAATGCTTTTCAAGGCTGAAACAATTATAAAGTGACTATTTCAAAAAGTGAGAATATTTATTTTTTCCTAGATACAGCCACTGTACAAACAATGACAAGTATCTCCAAAATGGCAACTTTACAGAAGAGGGCAAAAACCTAATTTAATTCTACTGTAAGTCAATGGAACCAGACTTTTTTTCCAAATTTATTCATCATGAAATTTCCACACAGCGTGATCGGCAGCTGCTACGCTCAAATGATGCATAAAAGTAAAAATCAACACAAATGGTGATACATGTTTTGCACTGGACAGTGACAATATGGGGTCCTTTACCTCCTCAGACTTCTGGTTCCTCTCACCAGAACCGTGAACTATTCGGACTCTGTATTGATCCCACCACTTTGAATGACTTTGCTTTCATCTTTATGTTATATTTATTCCCCTATAATGAAGTGTAGGTGCACTCAGGCTGGACTGAGTTAGTTAGCTCACCTAGCTGTATCAGCATGTTACACAATATAATGCCCTGCTGAATGTGCAGTCATGCTGTAAAGCAAAGTGAGATACCAACGCGGAGTCTGAAAGGCTCATTAGTTGCGTACAAACTAGCGTCCATTTCCAATTCGAGCTGAAATGGAAGTTACATCCGGCCTGGTTCTGCCACGTTGGCCTGTCTTTGACCTGAGGGTTACTCACTCTGTAGTTCAAATACAATTTGTTCCAGCTCTGTGGTTTTTATTGTGCGTGCACACATGCTACAGGGTCAATGTTTCTACGTATTTGTTAATTTTTTATTCTTCTGGCTGCGGCTGTTCTTCCTCTCTCTCTCTCTCTCTCTCTCTCTCTCTCTCTTTCTCTCCCTCCCTTCCTCCCTTTCTAGTGCTTCTGGCACTCTTCTGTCAGTCAGTGTTGCAGCACCGGGTAAATTACAGTGGATGACAGTACAGGTTTGTCTGATTGGAAAAAAAAAAACATCCTGAGCTAGGTAGACTAAAAGTGTGTGCGTGCATGTGTGTGTGTAATCGTGCACACGCAAACTGCATACACCCATGGTTACACACAGTCCTTGTCGACCAGAAGAACAGGTTGGACAGCTGAAGATAAAGGGGGTGAGCAGGAAGCGAGGATGTGTCGTGTGTTTAACCTCATGAAGCAGGCTAAGCCAATAAACACACACACATAGTGATAAAGACACACAGTCGTCTTTATCGCTCCATCTCACACTCGCACATAAAAATGTTTTCAGTGAAAAAATGGTGTTTTGAATATAAATTCCCATGTGTCAGGCGGGAGCAGATGAATAAAATATTACATCCACACGATTGCTGTCCTTCAGTTCACCTGCTTTAGTCGGAAATAGGTTGATACGAATACAAACAAATTTTATTTATATACCACCACTTTTTTTTCATTTGCACTCTTTTTATTCAATGTGCCTGTAGCCCCAAAACTAATAAGTACTTCACCAACCCCTACCTTCGTCCCTTTCTAAAAATGTAGTACAGCACCCACACGGCTCTTGTTTACCGTATCACAGCAGTAAGTGCCATTTTGCGCACTGTTTGCATGATGATAATGCAGCGTTTATATTTTCATACAGCTATCTCTGCTGAATTCATACTCCGTGCAAATAGGGGAAACGTATCACCAGAAAGTTGTGTTGTCCGTCCCTGTTGTAAGAAACAAGGTTCCTCCTTCCCCCTCTTCACTCCTTACTAGTCTAAAAAATTAAAGCATCAAACTTTATCCTTTCACTCACCAAGAATTGTCTCCAGTCGTGGAAAGCTACACCAATGTTAGCTTTCGTTTTGCTTCTATCTATATCACTTCTTTTGTTCGCTGCCGAACGTGGTTTCTTGCCGACAGTTTATTCTTCCTTTTATTAGCAGTACTATTCCTTCATTCTCTTATGTTGGACTGATAGAGTGGCATGCTACAGTGACCCATTATCACACAAATGTTTATACTGTAAATAAATAAGTAAATAAATAAATACATTTTTATCCAAAACATTCAGCAGCAGTAGTATTGTTAAAAGCTTGACTCAGAGTCTTTCCTGCTTTACAGTTGCCTCTGTCAAAGTGCCCTTCGAGCCGATTACAAGGGATATGTGCACTATGAATTCAAGTAAATCACACTAAGGTGTAATTCAAGTACATCACTCTTATACCATGGGGCACAAGAACAATGCACCCACATGCACAGAGATGTACACACAATTGGCC
>CM067494.1:6758911-6875385 GCA_034552555.1 Semaprochilodus insignis
TAGCTACAGTATAGCATCATGCACACAGCTGGCCCAGCAGCCACATAGCTACAATATAACATTGCTCTAACATCTGGCCCAGCAACCACGTAGCTACAGTATAGCATCATGCACACAGCTGGCCCAGCAGCCACATAGCTACAATATAACATTTCTCAAACATCTGGCCCAGCAACCACGTAGCTACAGTATAGTGTCATGCACACAGCTGGCCCAGCAGCCACATAGCTACAATATAACATTGCTCAAACATCTGGCCCAGCAACCACGTAGCTACAGTATAGCATCATGCACACAGCTATATTAGTACTCACACAGCCAGCCCAGGCTGCCAGTTAGCTACAGTACAGCTTCCCTTACACAACTGGCCCAGCAGCCACGTAGCTGCAATATAATATTGTTATAACAGCCAGCCCAGCAGCCTCAGAAGTAAAATAAGTTGCTTAATCAGCCATGTAGCAGCAATGTAAATGTGAACAAGTGACCTGCCCAGGCAGACACTTAATGGCAGCGATTAATACTGCAATAATAATTAACAAATAATATATTATGCAGTCTGCAGGGACGGTTCAGAAACAGCTTTCAACAAAAACCAAAGACAAAAGCAACACAGAAAGCATTAGTAGTTAATGGGAAGGTATTGTGAAGCATCACGGAGGGTCTCTGCGTTAACTGAGCTCTCAGTAACAGGTGGGGGTGTTGGTAGTGAAGGAAGGTGAAACATAATCTCATTTGATGATGCAATCCAAACTAGTGGCAGGCGGGAGTCATTATACTTTGATTATAGGATTACAGGAAAACAATATTTTAAGCAATACTGAATATGAATATGTTGAATCATGCTGAATATGACTGGGAACATGAACTATCAGGTTTACTTTAAAAGCATTTAACATGTCAACAGGTAACTCGACTTAATGAAGGCCTAAGCCAAAACACATTGGGGTCTTCTTTTGTCTAAAGCCATAATATAAAGCTAGAAAGCATTCAGGCAAACTACAAAAGCCAACCTGACCATAAACATCCTTTTGCACTGTACCACAATTATCATAGTATCATTACTGGTTCTTGCACTAGGCGCTTCTTCCTGTATATTAGGCTTATGTTGGACTTGCACAATAACTGCACAATCTAGTTCCCCAACAGCTGCTATTTTTATCCCTTATCCTTACTTATGTACACATACATAACATACAGGTAATACAGTAATTTGCAAAAGTTGGAACACCCCCAATCAAATGACATGTTTTGTTGATTTGTGACACATCCTCTAAAGTAAACAAACTTAAATATTTATTGCTTATTTTTCTGCATCTTTTAGAGCACAATGTCTATTTATTTGATGAGTTTGACATATTGGAAAAAGAAAAATAGCTTTAAATAAAAAACAGGCCACAATTATGCATTGAAATATGCATATTCTCAGTAGAGGATGTATAACTTATTTCCACCCATATTTCTGTGTATATATATAAATAGATAGATAGATAGATAGATAGATATATAGATAGATAGATAGATGTGTGTGTGTGTGTGTGTGTGTGTGTGTGTGTGTGTGTACATATATAGACATAAACTGTATTAAATATATCACCTTATGGCCACCAAGACACATTCCTAATACACGTTAAACGACCAGGACCTGCTTCTATTATGCACTCAATAACTAAACTAGTTTGTACTGCAGTCTATGTAATTACTGATTAATAAGCTGAATGCAATAAGCCTGGTATTTTAAAAAGTTTGTTTATGGTAAACAAATGTGGCTGACATGTCTTCACTCTTATAACTACATGATTTATTTATTATTCTAAGTAATTAGAATTGGTCTTATGGGAGATATGGACTAATGATTATTAACTCAATAAAAGGTCTACAATATGAACATACTGTATGTACGTTTTCAACATTGATCCACACAGCACCTTCATTATACACTCAATAGCCAGTTTGGTAGCACTTCAAACCTTTTAAAAAAAGAATTATTGACATCTTCCGGGCTGAATAAAAAATGCGGCCATGCAACTCGCACTGGATCTTGTAAAGTGATAACACCGGTAATGATGAAAAACACACCCCTCCAACTAAAAACATTTACATAAACCATCTGAGATAAGCATGAAAACCACACCACAGTGTACTGTATTCTTATGCACCAAAAAGTTACTCCTTTTTTATATTCAGTTAAATTTCCTGTATTTATCCTGTAGTTCTACATGCATAAAATACAGGATACAGAATTATTCCATACGAGTCCAAACAATCATGAATTCAACTGAATGAAATAAATGTACGGTATTTAATTTAGAGTAAAATACTTGTTATTGATTATTTGTTATTTGCATCGCTTTACAGGAACACAAAAGACCATGCTGTGCATAATGGGAAGTCTGCACTGTTCACTGGTATCAGAGGTGGCAGTTACCTTCAAAGGAACTTCTTAGCACATGCACAAGCACTGAGTATCATATTTATCAAGCAAGTCATGAACATAATTGCAAGATGAAAAAGATTTTTTAGAAAGTACATTATGTGTTGCCCAGAGTGAGGACCATCAAGGAGCCAGGGCAGTAAGGATGTGGCAATGACTGGGGGGCGTTTGCTGTCGAGAGGAGCAAGTCCTACAGGCACCACCAGGACTTTGTTCGGACTGTGTGGGTCTGCAGGGACGGCTGACCTTTGAAGACGAGGTTCTCTGGCTTCCCTCTCACACTCCATATATCAGAAGGGGCTTTAGGCGCTTGGTTTGCAAAGTTGTGCCATGTGCTCTGCCCACCCCTCTCTGTAACCAGACATTGATTGTGCTGCTATTGTTGTTTGGTTGTGTTAAACTGCATGCAGAGTAATTTGTGAGTGTGGTTGCATGAGGTGTTTCATGGCTGGAGGTGACCGTTCCCATTGTTTCCACTGTAAAGTGCCTTTTCTGCTTGGTTAAATAAAACCCCTAGCAGCAAAAACAATGACCTCCCGTGTCTTCTTCCACACCGACGAAGAATGTAAGTCTTAAATATAAGTCTTTTCAGGATCGCCTTCACTCCAATCTGTTTTATTCATATGGAAGTGTAAAATAAAGTAAATTCAATCTGTTCGGTTTTATTTGTGTAATGGCTAGAAGTCGCCATCATAAACCACCTTCCTCCAAAAAGCAGGCCAAACGCAGCTAATGTTGACAGAGTAATTATCCTCAGAGCAAGCATACATAGGACGGCTGCTATCTCTCCATTCCCTGAAAGCAGGTACACTCATCTGCATTATCAGCTGTCCAAACATGCCCCGGCTACACAGTGTACCCGTCTACTGACCCCGAGGCCAGCAGCGTCCACCCACGCACAAATCCGCCACTGCCAAACAACTCACATACTGGAACATTATAGCAGGCTGGCTGCGCCCCTCTTTCTCTAGTTCAAAGCAAGTTGTGGTACCAACCAGGCCTCCAAATGCTTCTTTTGTGCATTTTAGAAGAGGCCTAAATCATTAAGGCTGTACTTAAGTATTCTCTGTGTGGGGAACACAGTGCATCGGGCCTGGAAAGTGCCTTTCCAACAGCATCCTTTTCTTCAGGGCAAAGATGAAAGTCGTTGCAGAAACAAACATCTGCCATCTAGTGGTTGCCTGCTGAGGGTTGAATCAGGTAAAAATCTTTTAACACTCAAACCAAGGCAGCAGTTTCAATTGGATCTGATGATTTCAAATGTACTAATGTGGTAGGGTTTCCATTATGAAACAAAGTAGCTCAAGTGCAGGCCTCAGTGGGGTTGTCCTCCAAAAAGAAGAAAAATCAGAGACTAGTGCTGTCTAACATACTGCAATTTCATATGTCCACTTATCTTGTGTACTTACTGGGCCAATATAGTGAGATTATGTCACCTAATAAGCTGACCTGAGGACAGAATGTCTAGAAACATGTTAAATGATATAATTATATTCTCCAAATGAGAAATATTAGACTTCACTTGCTGAGAATTTATTTCTTTATTTATTTCTTTATACTCATTATCAAACAATAAGTGCACCCAGAAGGAATCAACTGACAGGAAGGAATCTCATGTCTGACACTGTGAGACATGTGAATGATTCAAGTTTCACGTTCGGCTGTGCATGTGACCTACACAAACCATGGAGAGAGAGAACCGACAGATTGTGTGCAGAGTGACCCAACAGCCACGACCCATCCTGTTAGTGCCAGCACCATTGGCAGATGCCTGCACAACGCCGGACAACATGCACACAGACCTTTACAACGACTGCCCTTAACACCACATCAACCTTGCCAAAGACTGCAATGGAGTGACTCAGAATGGCCCTGGGTCATCTTCAGTGATGAGTTACGCTTTTTGTCTTTGTGGAGACGACCAACAAATCTGTGTGTGGAGGCACCGTGATCAGTGCTAAGATGAGCGGTCTGTTGTTACACATCCAGAAGGCCTGGTATCACTCCACCTCCACCCCTACCACACGATCTGCAGGAACTGCATGAGAATATTCAAGCTGCATGGGATGGATTATCACAGGACACCATTAGGAACCTCTACAACTCCATGTCTAGACGTTTGGCATGTGGCATTAGCAAACGGCGGCCCAACACCAAAATGGCGGCCCAACACCATACTGAGAGACGCTACTTCTGTACGTGTAGCTCAATAAATATTGTCCATAGCAGTGTTCATTTATCATCATTTATTGTATCTGGTAACCTTTATCTTAACCTATAACCTTTCCAATAGTATTGCAACCTGACACTTCCTTCTGGGTGCAGCTATTTGTTTTTGTGGTGATGAGGGTATATATTTATTTATTTATTTTTCCAGTGCACAAGGCAGCGCCACTTGTATAAAAGCATAAAAGCATGCACACACACACACACGACACGTTGTCATCTTCCAGAACAATGAGGAAGGAAGAAAGGACAACAGCAAATCCTGTCACTTTCATGTCTGAAAATTGCTAATAGCTAACGTAGCAGAGACAGGCTAATTAGCCACTGTGCTCAAGCCAGGCTCACTAACAGCTTGTTTATCTAAAATCTGTGCATTTTTTATCTTCTTCAACTTCCAACTGCCCAGATGGCGAACGTATATATCAGTCTGCTGGCTTGATAAAGTCAGCACCCTGCTATTTGACACTGCTGGTTCACCCTTGGACAATCCAGATTACTGTCCTGCATACCATATGTAAAACTAGTTTTTATCTCCTTAAGCAAATTTTTAATGTTTAAAGCCTTTAATTTCAGGCAATAAAGCGAGATCATAATTACAAACAACTGAGTGAAGAAAAACGAAATGAAGGAAGAATTAGTCCATTGGACTCTGAGTGTAAAACCACAGATGAAAAACGGCATTTTGCCTAATGATTTGCTTAACCATGCATCAACCTGTGCAAGTCAGTGTATACCATCCAGTAAATGCTTTCATTCCTGTATTAGTTGTCACTGTCATCCAAGAAACGTGTGAATATGTGTGTGCACTCTGGGGAATCCTCAATTACTGGATCTTTACATAATCTCCCCAGACAAAAAAATGAGTCACCTTGTGTGTTTAAGGTGGTAGTAACTTCAGGCTCCTGCAGATGGCGCTGCACGAGGATGATGGGGCTATAAGTACCTGCAGGGTGTGAGTGATGGGATCTATAGATTGAGAAGAGGTGCTACAGTGCAGTGAATGTCTTGTTCCATGTGTGGAAAATGGGTCCAAATCAGATGTTAATGATTGCAGGTGTGTGGATAGTCATATGGGTCTGCCAGCAGTGGGAGACATCCCAGTCTACAGGAAACTCCCCTCAGAATTGTGCCAGGGAAAGCATCCACCAAATCTGGCCCAACTGCACAATTCTTTGATGGAAGAGTGGCTGAACATTGATGTGGCCTACATCCAGAAATGTGTCCAGTCCATGCCAAGTCAAATCACAGCTGTTATTCGTGCTCGTGGAGGTATTACACACTATTAGGTACGTTTCCGTCACAGGTGACTCATTTTTTGTCTGGTGAGCTTACATCACACATTGTATAACATATATAATAAATAATGCTATATTGTTTAGAATAAATCCACAGGACTTTCTTTCAGCACAACATTGATAACAGCTGTATTTCTTGGTTTTAAATTGTAGTACTTAGTTCCTTTGTATTTGTTTGGGATTTTCCACTTAAAAGGACATTCTGGCCAATATGGAAAAACTAACAATGGCTGTGTCTCAGTTGTGTATTACACACATATGCTATGTACTAGTCTTAATAGTGTGGATTTGGCAGGTTAGTACAGACAAATATTAACATATGGCCCCTAAACTAGACACATGCTAGTTTTTTAGCTGAATATTGGCTGTATTTACAATGTCATACTACTTGCATAATCTACCTAAAAGTAGTATGTAGTATATAGTATGCAGTATGCGACCAAATTGAAGATCTGTAGTGCACTGGACCTCACTGGCTCAGCATGCTTCAGCCAAAGAAAATGGCGGCGGGTAACGCTGGGGAGCAAGAAGCAGCCAACTCTGAGTACAAATGTGGGTGTAGTGATTGTAGTCGGGTATGTTTTCATCAGAATGAGCCCCAGAAAGTTAAAATATACAGGTCTGAAGATTAATAAAAGATGAACTCGCTTTAGAGGTTCATTTTTAGTGTGAAATAGCCGAGGGTAGCTAACAGCTAGCTCTACACAGTGGATACAGTAATAACAGCTCTGAGGTAAATGTGAGGTCACTGGTCATGTGACTGTACTAGTATACTACACTGTAGGTCAAACAGGGGGCAGTATACAGTATGCAGTACATGCTACTGTAGTATGCAGTGTGCAGTATAGTAGTGTGCCATATACAGCCATTCCTTCTACTGCTCCTCATCCATCTTTTCTCTCTCTTCCTCCTTTACTCCTTTTAAAGGTGCTGACGCTGCCAAAGCCAAACCAGGATCAGCTGGCTATCATAAAGGGGCAGCACTCCCACCTGAGCCGAGAGGGGAAGAGAGTTCGCTGCTCCGCCTCCACACCACCTCCCCAGGTCTGCAGCTCAGCCACTGGGATGGAACGTCAGGTGTAATACAGTGGTGTCAGTGCGGAACTGGAGGCGGGGTCCAGGAGGCAGGGTTTGAGGCACAGGTGCTATGCTCATGCCACTTGCCTCGTTCTTGGCTGTCGATTTCTTCCCGCTGTGTCTGTGGTTGATGGCTTCCTCCCACCGTCTCTGGCGGCTGTCGTCAGCATGTAGGGTTTGGGCACCGCCTCCCCACCACCTCTCACAGCTCTCGTTGGTGACCGAGGGATGGACGCCTGGCACAGTTTTGTTTTTAACTTTTTTCATTAGCTGGTGGACACAGAAGGTAGCCAGAGGGCAAAGCTACTACCAAGAAGCTGAATATCTTTGTGCAGCTGGATAACTGCTTTAAATCATCTCAAGTTAAAAAAAAGACAGAATTGCTGTTTTCTTTTCAGTTTTGTTCAGGACTGAGGTATCGGTTAGACTTATGCTAACTTGGTTGTATTTATTTGCCTATAGGTGAGTATCTGGGTTTGCAGTCAGAATTGGTTGGCACCATAAAGACATCCAAAGGCTGTATGATAAGCTCACCTGACAAAAAATAAGTCACCCGTGACTGAAATGTACCTAATAGCGCGTAATACCTCCACGAACATGAATAACAGCTGTGCTTGGTTTTGGCATGAAATGAATAATATTCTGTATGTAGGCCACATCCATGTTCAGACACTCATCCATCAAAGAATTGCACAGTTGGGCCAGATTTGGTGGATGCCTTCCCTGGCACAATTCTGAGGAGAGTTTCCTGTAGACTGGGATTTTGGCCACTGCTTATAGACCTGTGCGACCGTACACTTCCATACACCTGCAGATTCAGCTACTTCCTTCACACTATGGTCTTTGGCACGCCCGAACGCAATCACTCCTTTTAGCCAATGATTAACATCTGCTTTGGACCCATTTTCCACACATGGAACAAGACATTCACTGCACTGTAGCACCTCTTCTCAATCTATGAATCCCGTCACTCACACCCCGCAGGTATTTATAGCCCCATCATTCTCATGCAGCGCCATCTACAGGAGCCTGAAGTAACTATCACCTTAAACACACAAGGTGACTCATTTTTTTTTCATATATATATATATGTAATGTATGTTGGGTATTGCACACACTTTCAAAGATGGTTCAAAAAACCGTTTAATCATGTAAAGGGTTCTTTAAATGCTTATGCTTTTGGGCTTGTAGTAGAGGGAAAACTGAACACAATCCTGAATCGTGAATCCTGTCAAACCTATGTAGCCGGGGGACGTAGTATTGAATAATGCATGACGTAACATATCAAGCTCTAGTTTTAGGCTAGTTTTAGTTTTAGTTACACCTCTTTAAATATTATGCAGTTTTGTTTTATTGTCTATATTCACTGCTGTGTACTATACACTATATACACTAACAGGTGAAGTACTATGCAAAGATCTGAGACCACCCTTCAATTATTTAATTACCAGTCAAAACGATCATCAAACAGTCATCACGCTATGACTATGGCAAAATCTGAGACTTAAGGACACAGTGAATCATTTCCCACAGATAATTAAATCGGTAGGTCAGACAGTATCACTGCCTAAACCTTCTAAAGAAAAGAAGAAGAGATCAGAATCTGAAGAGAAAGCCAGCTGTATGTTGCAATGCCACTTTCAGAGAAAGAGTGAACATGCGCTTACTGAGGCCTACGCCCACGCACCCATCAGCACCAGCACACACACACACACACACAGGCAGGAGCAGGAGATTGACTCCTCCACCCACGCTGCCACACACACACACACACACTGTACGCCTGGATGCACCAAAGCACACGCTGAAAAAACATGCACTTTATAGCGTACATACATAGTGATGCAAACGCACACACGCACAGACGCAATGTACCCATATACCCTCATACACACCTGAACATCGAGCCAAAACATTGCAGCAGCAGCATGTTCAAAAACAGGCCGGGTGGACGTGTGGAGCAGGAAATCAGCCGATGTTAAAACAACACGTGTCAAAATACCAAACCCAGAAGCAACTGTTAACTTTTAACAACTTTTAAGAAATTCATAGCCTTAATTTGCTGCCGTGTACTGACAGACGGTAGCGGCCAGTGGCGTAATTGTGAGAGGTTTTGTTGTTTATTTGCTGTTAATGACTTTATTTCATCATTGTCCACCAAAAGGACAACTTTATAGAAGAAGGCAGAAAACTTTCTCCATGGAAAGAGATTTTATTCCCAGCCATTTTGGAGCATCTTTATACTGTTCCATCCATCATGGAATTATTACACAATATAAAGAGCAAACTTTTTTTTTGGACAGTGGCAATATTGGAATAAATTAATTGTTAGTATTATTCATCACCATAGCTCAGATATAGATAAGCTTTAAAAAAATGTACTGAAGGAAAAATACTGTTCAGACCTGTCTGCCCTGTGTGAAAAAGTAATTGTCCCCTTAGTTACTAAATCAATCAGTTAACCAAATTCAACTGACTATTGGGTTCAGTTTTACTACCATAGCCAGACATCATTACTGCCAGACCTCTTGACTCCAAACACTGAAAAAGAGCAATGTGAAGCACCTAGGAGGTCTCAAAAAGCAGTGCATGATGCCATATTTGAGAGCACATGAGATTCAAACACAGATGCCAAACTAAGCCATTAAAATCTACTGGTCTGGAAAGTGTTACACAGCCATTGCTAATGCTCTGGTCTTCCAGTGAACCACAGTGAGAGCCAATAATCCACAAATGGAGAAAACCAGGAACAGTGGTGAACCTTCTAACAAGTGGCCAGCCTACCAAAATTTCACCCAAGAGCACATCAACTTCTCAACCAGGAGGTCACAAAAGAGCCCAGACAAACATCTAAAGAACTGCAGGCCTTGCTTGCCTCAGTTAAAAATCAAAGTTAATCATTCTACAGTAAGAAACACACTGGGCAACAAAATGATCCATGGGATAGTTACAAGGTACAAACCAGTGCTGCCTAAAAGCCAGCTAAATGACCCATAAGACTTTTGGGATAATATTCTGTGGACTGATTAGTCAAAGGTTGAACTTTTTGGAAGACATGGGACTCAAAGCTGGAGAGAAGATTGTGACCTAAAGCTCAAGTGCAGTTGGGTTACGCAACATGACAATGATCCAAGCCACACAAGCAAGTCCACCTCTATGACTCCTCTCACATTGAGATCCTGGGGCAGGAGCTTAAACAGACAGTTCATGCTAACAACCCTCCAATGTAGCCGAATGAAAACAATTCTGCAAAGAAGAGTGAGCCAAAATTATTCCAGATTAATGGCAATGTATTGCAAATGTCTGAGTGCAGTTGTCACTACCAGGTGTGGCACAACCAGTTGTTAGGTTTAGGGGGAAAATTACTTTTTCACATGAGTGATATGGGTTTAGAACAAATCTGTATCTTTAATAAATTAAATGATCATTTCAAATCTCTCTAGCGAGGGACCAAGTCAAAATCTTATGAAGAAACATAACGTATAGAGCAGTTGATGCACTTGTCAGCATTAAACAACAGTGTCTGCTGTTAACCCATGGATGTAACATATGTCAGCATTGCTGAAGTGTCCCTCCAAAAAAAACTAAACTAACTTAAAGGTGCAGTATACGATTTTAGTCCAATACACACAAATGTTTTTGTGAAATATATTCCAATTTTCCCGTTCCACCTTAAATGATCCAGCAGTTTTATGCCTCAGGCACCAGAATGTAACTGCTGCAACATTTAAGGTGGAACATGAAAATTGAAACAAGAAACTGAGGTCACCAGAATGTGACTGCTACACCATTTAAGGTGGAACATAACAATTTAAACAAGAACTTGATGAAGATAAAGCCAACTTCAGCTTCATGGAGAGCTGAAAGACATTAAAGGGGAAGAGGAGGATTGAGTCTTTTGTCTGCTTGACAGGACGGGTAATATTAACAATGGTTAACTGTTACTTGTTTACTTAACATGCAAACAAGTAGTTTTTATATGTTTACTTAAGATTAGTTAAGCACTGTAACCATTGTTAATGTATTACTTCATGTTAGTTAGTCAGTACTTAATGTAAAGTGTTACCAACTTAGTTTAGCTGTTTCACAGAACCCGTAAGTCAGTATTTTTGTCCCATTTGCTAATTTTGTGCTACTGGTCAGCACTGCGGCAGCAATTGTAGTGACAGTTTGCTAACCCACTTCTTGGCTAATGCTAGTTATATTACTCATTTCAGTATCGTTGTTTGTTTTAACATTGTTTCATGGTATTTATCAAAACAATGGATTCGAAGGGCCACAAAGATCTAATAAACTCTAACAAGTTTTCAGGAGCACTAAAGGGATGGGTGTACTTGTTTTGCCATTGAGTTCAAATATGAATAATTTTTGTTCAGAATCGTATACTGCACCTTTAAGTATTTAAGCTCCAAATTTCAATTAAGATGTGTCTAGTGTGTGTGGGGAACACATTACATATGGTAAAATAAATATTTCTCGATATTACAAATGATGTTAGCATCGTTTAATGTTCAAAGACCATTTACAAACTCATATAGAGTGACCCAAAACGTACTTGTATATTGGTGCCATATTTCAAATTGCAGGAAACCAAAAATGTCAAGCTAAGAGTAGCATTACTTTTAAACAGGCCACTCCAGGACCTTTCAAAAGGCAGCTGCTGATGGTCATCGTTTGATCAGGTTCCGTGCAGACTTCCGCAGGTTTGTATCCAGCCTGTTTCTGTGCACTTCTGACTTCATGATCCCATGAATGAACATGAGCTTGCCAACACCACTGTAAGACTGACAGTTACTGTAAGACTGAAGTTTCCGCCTTCTTTACGGAACCCTTAGTGCAGCCTGATTGGAGTTCATCTCCAGGCGTTTGACACCAAAGCCAAGCAGGTTTTCCGTAACACAGATGATATATATATTAGAGGTGGGCGATATGTCAAAAATACTTTATATTATATATATATAGTGATACGTTAACGTATACGTGGCATCATCAGACATCTCATCAGTTTGAACTCTTAAGCCTGTAGATGACTAAGATAACCAAAAACATCCATTTAGATGGGTGTGTGTAAACTTTGGACTGGTGCTGTATGTCAACTATAAGCCTTTACATTAGAGCACCAGCTTGGTAGACGCAATAGCAACAGTGGTTAACAAGCATTTGGCCCTACCTATTTTAAATTAGTTGAAGGTACTTTTTTGTATCTGGACACCATTTTTTGCACTAGGAAACCACATGATCCTAGTTACACCACTGTTGTGTAAACTAAATCAACATTTTCCTCTCCAGGTCTAAGGGAGATAAGAGGCGGTGTGGGTCTTCACCTGCTTACGTCAGAGATCTCAGCAGAGATAGAAGAAGGAATGGCAGCCCTTGAGGAACTGAGCAGAGCACTTGGAAGAAAGCCACATGGGGACACGGAAAAGAAACCAAGACTGAAGACTAAGACTAATTTCTAAGATCAGAAATGTCAATAATCAGAAAAGAAATAAAGCATGGGCTATCAATAAAGGAATGATAACCCCTTTCTTCTTCTTTTGAAGAGTACTAGTACTAACACTGACTAAACGTGTGGGGAAGGTTTGCCTCCTGGTGGACATTGAGAGAACTACAGTGCAGCAATGGTAGAGTAGGCAGTGCACATAAACTGTAATAATCTGTAGTAACTGGACTAAGACTCAGCTTTACACATAGTTGATAAAGTTAGATAATCCTTTAGCACTTTCTTCACAGATTCCTATATGGGAAAGAAGCTCAAGGAAAGCGCACAAGAGCATTTCCAAAGCCAGTTCAGCTCTACAGCATGCAAAACACTTGGAAATTTGTGGTGGAATCGGAACTGCGTTGGAATAACAGGCAAAAGTACATGCAAAGGTTTTTCCTTAAACTTTGCCATAATGTATCACTTGACAATCGGTACATGCAAACTCTCTACAGCCACATGGCACCTTCGACTGTAAATACTGTCTGTTTGTATAAATGGCTGCATTCCAGCCTTCACTGAGTACTGATAAATTACCAGGAGTTGGCCCATGAGGACCACCAAAAAGTTAGCTTAACTCAAACATACCACCCCTCAAACATAGCACTGTACAAAAAATCAGAGACCACCTTTCATTTACTTAAAATACCAATGTGGTGTCTCTGTACTGTTCGTAGCCTGTGTGCTTGCAACCTGTTTCTGAGCTAACCGGACAGTAATGTGGTTGGGAACGGTTGTATTCTGCCAGTAATTTATCTCTGCTATACTGCATCGAGGGTGTCCTGCATGATTTTGCTGGGGAAGTTAGAGATACGTGCTGTGTTTCCTCTCATGCCGGCCTGCATGCCACGTTACAGAGTTATCCCTGTCTCACTGTGTTGTAGTTTTTCCAGATGTCAGAAGTCACCTAACCTCGGTCCTGTTCCAGGCTGGCACGCAAAAAAAAGAATTAATCTCACAACAAAAAGTTTGGTCAGTCTTGGTCAATCTGTTGTAATAAAATCCTATAATTTTACTGTACCTTGTAAGTCAGCATGGTTCTTTCTCTTCTGACGTTGTCAACGTGCATAGGGGATTCTGTATCATTTAATGAATCAAAAAATGCACATGTATAGCTGTCCATGCTCAAAGCGCGACTGGTATTTATGACGGTGGTATATAAAAAATGAATTAAAGTAAATTACACTCCAGGATCACTTTAGGATCACCACAAGAGCCCAAAACACCACTTCTCGCAAATTGCTGCTTTCATTTCCAGTCCAAACAGCCATTAAGCTATTGATTTTCAGGAGATATCTTTGAGGAGATTGTTGCATATAGAAAGGGAAAGACGAAGGACAGCAAGTGAAATGGTAGTTTATAAAGCTAGTTTATAAAGCTGGATATTGGAAAATGGGTTTAATCACTGGTAGACCATCAGAATTGTCCCCTTTCTTTGAGCTGTATATGCAAGTCTGACCACACCACACATTAGTAGTATATTAGCAATATTGGCTATTAGCATAGCATCTACTATTACTAATTTCTCATTTGTATACTAAACTTACTTGAAGTATTTAGTTTGTAATGCTTTCAGAAACAGGTGCACATCTTTCTTTTTCACATGCCCTGAACCAAAACGTACTCTAAAGACCTTTGAGTCAAAACCTCAAGCAAATACAATGTAAATAGGCAAAGTCACTGAAACATGAGAGCCTGCAGCTGGCCAGATTTCCATTTCGCACCTAGGCAAGATATTTCCCCACGTTCGCATAAATACTGTGTCTTCCACAAAGAGTATAACAAACACGAGAGGTTTCTCTGCAGTAGTTCACATGTGGCACAGAGCTAAAAGTAAGTTTGCTGCAGTTTGAGTTCAGCGTGAATGCATGCAAAGGTCCATACATAGTCTTGACAGAGCCATCCTTGTGAATGTACAGGCATTCAAAAGGTAATGCTTCCAATATGTAAATCAGGTCCTGTAAATGAATCACTGAACATCTGAGCTGTAATTGAAGTGCAGAACTTGCATATGTTCATACAAATGTGTGGGCCCGAAGGCAACTTGATACACCACTGATTTAAATATACGTCCGCCTCTGTATGTAGATACAGCACGGTCAAGACCATTAACAGCATTAGCATCTCCAGACCACCAGGAAGGACACTTTCCACACTGCTGAAGAGGAGCACTTCTACAACACTCACTAAGGTAAACCCGTCCTTCAGAAGAGCCGAAGCCCCTTTTACTTAATTTCTCGTCTTTCAATTATAATTTGCTAATCAATAACTGTCTTTTGCATTTGAAGAATGGCCGGGGAGTGGACACTGCTGGTTCTGTGTTTTTTGCTTAAGGCTGGCCATGGACAGAATCCACAGTGGTTCAAGAACATCTCCACAAGTCTCTTCAGGTCTCCAGGGGATGTTCTACTAGGAGGGCTTTTCCCCATCAACCAGCTGACCAGCAACCTGAGCCAAAGAATGGATCCGGATGATGTCCGCTGCGATAGGTAGACCATTCCAGAAAGAAGTAGCCATTAGCTCAGTGGAGCTTGCTTTGTTGCACTTGATACTGATGACATTCTTAATACTTCAGATTTGCTTTTAGTAGATCTCTGTAAAGAGCATTTCTTTGTGACAGTGTCAGTGTCAAACATATTCTGGAGAGTTTATATAATAGTTTGCATATGCATACTGTTTATAGCAGTGGTGGTAGTTCGGGGATATGCATAGATTATATGACCAAAGGTCTGTAGACACCTGTTTGCCCAATGCTTCTTCTGAAATCAAGGGTATTAATAGTGAGTTTGTGTTCATTTGCTGCAGTAACAGCCTCTACTCTTCAAAGAAGGCTTTAAACTAGATGTTGGAACATTGCTGTGAGGGTTTGATTCTATTCAGCCACAAGAGCATTAGTGATGCTTAGTTCTGGACAGCTTATCCCAAGGTATTGGATGAAGCTCCATCACTCCACGGAACATAGCTCCTTGCTCCATAGCCCAATGCTTGGGGACTTAATACCCATCTTATCAATAATTGGCTTTTGGCATGGTGACCTTTGGCTTATGTGATACCTATGAAATATAATAGACAAAGAAAAGCAAGATTCTGAGCTACCATCAGCTACCATTGCCCTAGTGGGAAGTGCAGGTGTTCGAAGCTGGATTCAAACTTATAATGAGTAAGTGGGTAACACTTTACTGTAGGGTAGTATTTCTAAGAATACATGACACCTACATAGGCTTGTTATAACAATGGACATAACCATATATTTATAAATGTTTATTTTGTATGTATCATTTGTCATAATGGCGTCTTTAGGTAACCTGATCAAAACTGGCAAATGTGTAACTGTGGTGATGCTTTCCATCAATACCATGTCTGTGAGCATCTAGACACATTAATAGCACATTGTAATGCATTCATTAGGCATTATAAAATGTTTATAAATGTTCATAGAAATGAATTACATTTTACAGTCAAATTTACTATGTAATATCAATTGTTAACATAATCCATTATAAGTAATGTTAAGCACATGTTACGTTGGCTTTGTCAGTGACAACTTGCAGAGTGTACAGTCACTGCATTACCAACATTTCATTTCTCAGCACAGGTGTTATCAGGGCTGGACCTTTGGGGCTTAAGTTTTGAATATCCAGCTGGCACACCCAAACGAGTTGTCCAGCTCAGATTTATAACTACAGGGTGTTTTCCTTAACCACTCATCAGGCCCCTTCCCTGAACCCCCCTTAAAATCATACTGAGCATGAAGTTAGAGGGAAGGGATGGAAGTGAGAGGCATATTAGTGGAGTGCCATCATTGTAATGTGCTCCATCACTGGTTCTAACATCATCTCACTCTTAATATTAGAGGAGCGTTTAGTAGTATAGTATAACTTACTCTTGCTTATTGTAATCTCTTGTAATGGGTTATGAACACTAAGTCTAATGCGATATGTTTACAATTCATTATGCATAACAAGCATGGCTATAAAGTGTAATGCAGGGGTATCCAATCTGGAAAGAGCCAGTGTGACTACAGGTTTTCATTCCAACAAAGCAGGAGATCTGATCAGCAGTTTGAGGACTAAGATGAACTGATTAGACAAGAGAAGTCTAAAGAAGAAGCTCCAGCTTGTTTGGAGTGAAAACCTGCAGCCACACAAGCCATTTACAGGGTTTAGGAACCCTTGGTGAAATGCATTTTTATAAATATTGATAGTTGTGTTTATGATGCCTTATGAACGCATAATAATGTGTTATGAATGTGGTTATAGGTTATTATAAAGCTTTATTCCATGGGTTACATTTCGGTTCGCACACCTACTTTTGAACCATTCAACACATTTCCACCAAAAGTAAATCCATTCAGAACCCAAAAAGTTTGTTCCCAGCTGGAACCAATAAATAGTAGGCTCTTTAGCACAGACAGTGATGACATTCGTGGTCGTATATAGTTGCAGAAGGAGAAGGCAACAATGGTGACACCCAATGGTCTGCTGAAGAAACTCTTCTATGTCTTCTTATTACCAGTAGTTGGTCCGTGCTGGCTTTTTGATAAAAACAATCAAACATCTAGAATAACAGGACAAACACTTACAGGTAATCTGTACACTCCGCAATCTTGTTACTACTTTTTACTACGGCTGTGCAGAGCCCTTTGTTCACATAGACGTTGTATCCTTTCATGTTCTTTGGCACAAACGTAGGCTGGTTCCCTGAATAGCACTGAGGTTCCATGAAACTTGAACGTAACCAGGGTTCTTTTGGTGGAAAGGGCAAATAGACATCCTATTCATAGAAAGAGTTAACATAACCTTCATAGAGAATGACGCCTACTGACATAAACATTTATTCCAATTTAACAATTAAGGTTATGTCAGTTGTCATGACAGGCTTATGCAGGTATTAGGTAGCCTTATGAACAACTAAAGTGTTAGCAAAAAGCGTTATACAGCTAGACTCTTGAGCATGAGGCCAATGCTGTTGAAACAGGTAGATCATTCCAGGCCCTTTGTTGATTTAGACGTCGCATCCTTTCATGTTCTTTGGCACAAATTCAGGCTGGTTCCCTGCATAGCACCAGGGTTCTAAGAAACCTGAACAGAGCCAGTTCAAGAACTAGGGTTCTATTTGGTGGAACGGGCAAATAGACATGTTATTCATAGAAAGAGTAACTGTAACCTTTATAGAGAATGATGTCTGCTGGCATAAAAATTGACTCCAGTTTATCATTTAAGGTTATGTCAGTTGTCATAACAGGCTTATGCAGGCGTTATCCTACAGTAGCCTACAGTAAAGTGTTACCAAGTAGCATTATACAGCTAGACTCTCGAGCATGAGAGCAATGATATTAAAATAGGTAGATCATTCCATACGGTTTTAGACAGTAACTCCAAAAAGAGTTCACTTCAGTTGCACATGATGTTGCTGTCATCCCTCACCTTCAGGTTTGTCCTTTGTGATTTGTTTTTTTCGGACAGTGTTGATCAGTATGGCCTTGCAATGGCATTAGTGATGAAGTACACTGTGGATGAGATCAATGCTTCGCCTGAACTCCTCCCTGATGTGACACTCGGCTTTGAAAGCTATGATTGCTGCAGGCAGCCGGCGGTCATCATGAAGCCCACTATGCGCTTCCTCGCTGCAGGTTCCTCCGAGGAACTGGAGGTCAAGTGCAACTACACAGAATACATGACCCGTGTGACGGCAGTCATCGGCCCATGCAACTCTGAGGTAGCTGCCGTCATTGGCAAGCTGCTTGGCTTTTTCTTGATGCCGCAGGTAAGAACCATCAACCAGCAGTTTTTGATTTCTGGGTCAGAAATGGAAATGGTTTGAACTACAAGACATAGCTCAAAAAAAAAGAACAGGTAAACGATAGATTGGCAAAACAATATCATATTTCTAAACATTTCCTTCAGCCAAGGTATGTTTGATGGGGCTACAGGACTAAAAAGGTGACCAGATTTTCAAATTGAAAACTGGGGATATTTTGGCAGTCAATATGTCATTAAAATATGTTTTTATCTATGAAATAAAACAGTGATTATTCCAGTTTCATGTATGTTCACCATAGTAACTGCTGTACTGTAATAAACTATGGTGAGGACTGACTGATAGAACTGGGTACTAAGTAACGTTTTATACCATGTCAGAAAATCATACAGTAGCTACCATGGTAAGCAAAGCTATGGTAAACTATGAGACTCACTGTCACTCACTCATCATCCAAACCGCTTTACCCTTCTGGGTTGTGGAGGGTGCTGGGACGTATCCCAGCACTCACTGGGCAGAAGGCTGGAAACACCCTGGACAGGCCGTCAGTCCATCGCAGGGCACACTCACACATCACACTCCAAATCACATGACTACATGTCCTTGGACTGTGGGAGGAAACCGGAGCACCAGGAAGGACACCCCACAGAGACAGGAAGAATATTCAAACTCCACACGGAAAGGAGCCCCGGCCAGGAATCAAACCCAGGCTCATCTTCAGGCAACAGCGATATCCATCATTAACATCTGTTTTGTAACCCATTTTCCACACATGGAACTAGACATTCACTGCACTGAAGCACCTCTTCTCAATCTATGATTCCCGTCACTCACACACCACAGGTATTTATAGCCCCATCATGCTTGTGCAGGAGCCTGAACCTGTTACTACCATCTTAAAGACTCAAGGTGACTCATATACCCTGGACATGCCGCTAGCCCATTAAAGGGCCTAATTAGCATCATATAGTTATCTATTTAACTTGACAAAAGTATACTGTGCCTTTGTCCAGTTTTAAAGATGACAGCATGTCTTTCAAAGTCAGAAGTACAGTATATTAGAGATCACTTAACAGCTTAGAGTGGTTTGAGGCACGTGTGTAATGATTTAGGTATGCAGTCTGCACAGTGCTAGCCTCGTGGCTATAAGCTTCCCCCACTTGTTCCATTAGCTAGCTCCTTTAGCTGCAGCGCAAACATAAAGGAACAAACTTTGCACAGCAAACGCATCTCGGCTGATGACTCTGAGCTCATTTTGACATTAGATCCTTCTCCTTCAGGTCAGCTACAGAGCCACCAGCGATGAGTTCAGCGACAAAATGCAGTACCCCTCCTTTGTGCGTACTGTGCCCAGTGACCGCTGGCAGACTGCTGCCATGGTGCAACTGCTGAAGGAGTTCAGCTGGAACTGGGTGGCGGTGATAGGCAGTGAGGACGATTACGGTAAACAGGGAAAGCAGCAGTTGTCCAGCATGGCTGCTGAGGAGGGTATCTGTGTGGCATATGAAGGCCTGATACCAGTTTATGGTGACCCAGTGCCAATGATAAGGGAGATCCTGGAACACATAAACGAGACCAAAGTGGGAGTGGCAGTGGTGTTCTCAGTCTCTCAAGTAACCACTGCTTTTTTCAAAGAGGTAAGAGAAAATCCTTAGTTTTAAAGAACTTAAAGAACTGTTCGTTCCCATGTGGAAGAAATATATACAGTATATAGTGTATGTGAAGTTGTAAAGTATTTATCCTAAATACAACTGAATGTGTCCGTTTCAGATAAATACATTATACACAGGCCGTTTGGTTAGGAACACCTCCATGTTCCATTTTATTAGCTCTACTTACTATATAGGAGCATTTTGTAGTTCTACAATTACAGAATGTGTTCCATCTGATTCTCTGCATGCTTTGTCATCCCCTTTTACCCTGTTCATCAATGGTCAGGACTCCCACAGGACCACCACAGAGCAGGTATTATTTGGGTGGAGGACTGCAGTGACGCTGACTTGGTGACAACATGTCCACTCACTGTTCACACTATCAGACACTCCTACCCTGCTGGTCAACCTTGTAGATGTACAGTCAGAGATGATAGCTCATCTGCTGCTGCTTAGTTTGAGTTGGTCGTCATCAGTGGTCACAGGACGCTGTCCACAGGACGCTGCTGGTTAGTGGACTATTCTATATAAACACTCCAGCAGCACTGCTATCTCTGATCCACTCACAACAGCACAACACACACTAACACACCACCAGGTCAGTGTCACGGCAGTGCTGAGAATGATCCACCACCCACATAATACCTCATCTGTGGTGGGCCTGTGGGGGTTCTGGCCATAGAAGAACAGGGAAAATAGGGGAAAACGAAGTATCCAGAGAAACGGATGGACTACAATCTGTAACTGTAGAAATGTAAAACTACAAAGTGCTCCCACACGGAAAATGTAGTACACAATAAATCGCTTAGCGCAATATATATGTGTGTTTTAAAGTTTGTGTTAAATTTAATTGAATGTATCATTTTCTGATAAATGTATGCTAATTTATTTATTTATTTATTTATTATATATATATATATATAGTTCATATAGATAGATAGATAGATAGATAGATAGATGGTACGATAGAAACTATCATCATTTAAGCCGCCTCTCTTCTTACCCTGATGCGCCCATCACTCTGGAACAGGGTAAATCTGGACTCTTCAGACCACATGACCTTCTTCCATTGCTCCAGAGTCCAATCTTTATACTTCCTAGCAGATTGAAGCCATTTTTGCTGGTTAGCCTCACTGACAAGTGGTTTTCTGAAGGCTACACAGCTGTTTAGTCCCAATCCCTTGAGTTCCCTTCACATTGTGTGTGTGGAAATGCTCTTACTCTCACTATTAAACACATCCCTGAGGTCTACTGTTGTTTTTTTACAGTTTGATTTCACCAAACGTTTAAGTGATCGCCGATCACGATCATTCAAGATTTGTTTCCGACCACATTCCTTCCTTGAAGATGATGTTTCCCCACTGTCCTTCCACGTTTTAATAATGCGCTGGACAGTTCTTAACCCGATTTCAGTAGTTTCAGCTACTCTTTAGATGTTTTCTCTGATTGACGCATGCCAATAATTTGACCCTTCTGAAACAGATTAACATCTTTTCCACGACCACAGGGTGTGTCTTTCTACATGGTTAACAAATGTGAAGCTACTCACTGCATCAGTTAGGGTTACATAACTTGTTGATATACACTAATTAGATTTTAAAAGATAATGAGGACAGCTTAAAAAAAATGAACCAAATCTCCCTTAATCCTATAGAAGAGTGATGTTGTGAAGCAGCTGGGAATCTTCATGTTCTTTTGCAGGTGATCAAGATGAACATGAGGTTGGTGTGGTTGGCCAGCACAGGATGGGCTCTACAGAGCAGCCTCACTGCACTGCCAGGCTTTGAGACCGTAGGCACTATACTAGCCTTTGTTGACATGTCACAACCTGTAAAACTGTTCAGCCCATATGTTCATGAGCTTTTTGCCAAGCTGGAAAAAGAGAGGCTCCTCCTGGGCACTCCCAAGCCGACCCCCAGCACCTCCCCTCTGGACAACCCTTGTGCAGACTGTTGGAACCTTACTTCTGCGAATGCAAGTATAGTGGACACTGAACTTGTGCAGCGCACCACTTTCAGCGTGTACGCTGCCATCTACAGTGTGGCACACGCACTGCATGAAGCGTTTGACTGCAGGGAAAACAGATGCTTCAGACACCCCAAATACAACAAAGTCTACCCATGGCAGGTAGGGCCTCAATTCCAGCACCAAGTGAATTTACCTGTAGTGCTAACATGCTGATCATATACCTTATGTCATGCTGATATTAACTGGAAATTCCAACAATTTTGCAAAAGTTCTGTATAATTCAATCTCTGATATGTAAACAGGGTTATTCAGATTGGTATGATGTTAGAAGGCAATGTATTCATAATCATTTCAAGTAATAACTTTCTGTGGTTTAGAATTTAGAGGCATAAAAAATGTATGTCTGGTTCCTATTACCACCACTTTTGAACAATCCTGACAAGTTTTTGTAGACTGGAGCATTTCACACTAAATCACTCAAAATTGTAAACTGTGTTTACATTTGAACCATTTCATTATTCAGAATGAATATTGATATTAGTCTTCGTTTTTCTGAAAGACTATATGGATGTGCCAGTATTAAAAGAGCTACACTGCAAAAAATAATATCTTGGCAAGGAAATGTATCTTATATGTATCTTATATGTAGTTGATACTGCATTTCATTGGCTCTGTACCTGTACTCTGCACAATGACAATAAAGTTGAATCTAATCTAATAAAGTTTAAAATTAATTTTTTTTGATTGTTTTAAGTAGTTTTAGTAAGCCAGATTTTCTCACTACGTTGGCAGATAATTTTGCTTATTTTAGGAAATTAGCTTGAACCAGGCCAAATTAGTAATCATTTTTATTAAGAAATAAGTAAGTAAAAATAAGTAAAATAATCTTAAAATGAGCTTACAGAAATCTCAAAATGAGGATTTTAAGATATATCAGCTACAAATAAGACAATTTTCTCTGGCAAGATATCATTTTTTGCAGTGTAGTAACCAGAAATCAGTGAAACTTAAGAATGTTGGAAGATTTCAGTGCTACAATATTTACAATACTTAAAGAAAAGATTCAGTAGAAAAATCTAACGTACATTTTCCCCCTCACGCCAGACTTGGCCAATCAATCGTTAAAATCTTAATGTCACACATCCCTCCGGCTCTGCACAGGTGCTAACACCTGAGAATTACATTTCCCAGAATACCTCTGGCGATCATGTGACCTCCTGCTCGCAGCCGGCAGCCTATCCCAGATCGGCCTCACCCTAGTACTGATTGATTCCACCTGTGCTATTGCCTTTATAAGCTGTTTGGGTCGCTTTGGTCTTCGCGACGTAACGGCGCTGGTTTCCAGTGCTTACAGAGTGTTTGGTTTTCCTGATTGTGGCTTTTGGATTTTTGGCTTTGGTATTATATTGCCCCGTATGGTTATGTTTGCCTGGTTACCGACCTTTTACATGTTTTGGACGACGCCTTTGTATCGTGCTTTTGCAAAAAACCTTTCTAGCCTCATCTGCTCACGTCCCAACTTGGCCCAAACCTTACACCTAAAGTCAATAGTCATCCTCGAACTCCAGCTACAAGCTCAGCCATTGGCTCACGAGCCACTGAATGCTGATATTTATTGACTCCCTACCAAAACATTTGCATGATTTAGGGAGTTTAATGATATGTAACGATATGGAAATAAGGTGCTGGTAGGAGAGCGCTTGATTTTACGCACTGAAGCTGATTCATCGCAAATCTGCAATGAAATCTCTGCTTTTTTCCATGTTGTCCAAAGTTTTCATGTATCAAAAGCATGTTTTCAAATCTGCACTTTTTTATGCAACTAAATCACATTGGGAAAATCTCAGTGAACACCCGGGTGCAAGCTGAGAGAAGTTATGGGGATGAAATTAGAGATAATATTTAGGTGACTACTGACATCTATTGCTTGTTAACAACGTTAGCTGCATAGCAAGAGCACAATTGTCCTGGCTGATCTGGACGAAGTGGAAAACTGTAGAAATCTGAAAAAGACTCCAAGACATTTTCAAGGATATTGAATATTGGTAATTAAATCAGTCAGTACAGCACTATTCAACTACAACTATTAGAACCTGCTTTATTATTCAATTATATTGTCCAATATTAATGGCTATTACAGTTTTTAGCTCAGAATCAGTGATGACTGATATCAGTGACAATGTTTTCCACAGTAAGGCAGTAAGTAAACAGTGACAGAACATCTTGATCTGGTCCACAGGTGCTGCAAAAGCTGCAAAAGGTTTCGATGGACCTGAACGGAGCACACATAGAGTTTGACAAAGAGGGAAACCCGAGCATTGGCTATGAGATAGTGGAATGGATCTTTCAGAACAAGACCGTGACCTTTCAAAACATCGGGAATTTCACCCGGAACATCACAATCAATAAGCAGCGTATCCAGTGGCACACTGTGAATGTGGTATTAAGAAAGGCTTTGTGTTGTCTATAACTGTAAATAATGATCTCTATCAGAGAAGGAGATTTCATTCTGAAAAATCTTGAGCTGAAATGTTACTGTGATATCTGTGACAGGTTCCTGCATCTACATGCTCATCTGACTGTCAAGCAGGTCAAGTCCGCATAGTTAAAGGCTTTCACTCCTGCTGCTTCGACTGCATTGACTGCAAGGAGGGAACTTACCAGAACAGAACAGGTCAGTTGACGACACCTATAAAGCTTTACAGTCTGTATACAAGCCTTAATTCCAAAAAACAGTTAGCACTGTACGTGAAATGCATAGAAAGTGTTTGCAAATCATTTTTTATATATAGTTATAAAATATATTTTATATATTTAAACAAAACACATGTTTAATGTTTTACCACATTTGATGTTTTGATGTTTAACTTAAAATGTATGCTAATTCTAAATTTGATGCCTGTAGAAGTTGTGATAGGGAAATTTAGGTCCAGGAATATCCATATTAGTGAAATATGGAGAAATATATCAATCATTTTTTTGTCTTTGTAACATTGTTCAGTAAGTATACTTAGTACATATTTACTGCTTGCCAAGATAAACCTGATTCACACAATATATATATATATTTTTTAATTAGTGCTACTATGTGAGTTGTCAGTTCTCAATTTTTCACATATCTGCATGATGAACAACAGAAACCCATAAATAATGTGAATACTGTATAATACACATGATGGTTATAACATGGAGGATGCATTTTAGACGTTTCTGTTTAACTATTATTATTTTATGTTGAAGTTTTGTCAACAACAGTAAATTCAATATCGGCTGACTTTATCAGCCCACCGATATACGTATACTAATAACTTAAACCACACACACCAAAGCACATGAATGTATCCAAACCATCTTCACATGTGCTTCCTTTACAAATCTGACGTCCTTCAAAAGATGACATCCAGTGCACACCATGTCCTCCCGGCCTGTGGTCCAGCCTGCGCAGCACCAGCTGTGAACTGCCCACCTTCACATACCTGGCCTGGACTTCTTATGAGGCAATAGGACTGTCTCTGGTGGGGATTGTCCTGCTGGTCTGCCAGATAGGGGTTGGATTCCTGTTCTTTAAACACAGAGGGACTGCACTGGTGAATGCTTCTGGAGGGCCATTCTGTGGGCTGAGCCTCTTCAGTCTGATGGGAGGCTGTGTCAGTCTGGTGCTGTTCTTCGGTCAGCCAGGCAATACAGTGTGCCGTCTGCAGCAACCTCTAAACGTCATATTCCCCACGGTGACTCTCTCCATCGTCCTGGCAATCTCCCTACAGGTAGCCGAAAAAGTGTAATCTTCGAGTGTCATATAGAATATTCAATTATAGTTACAGTTTAAAGCTCCCGTATCACAGAAAACTTATAATAATAACTAATAACTAATAACTAATAAAAGGGTCATACAAGTGTTCAGATTCAACCTTCCTAATCCATTTAGTCCCTATCTATCGTCCCTGTCCAAAGAAAAACATGTGTCTCCATTTTTGTTCATTTTTATGTTTCTATATCATTTGAACGCGGCAGCTGACCTGTATATACTGTGAAAATTTCATGGTAAAGGGACCAAAAGAAATGCTCCAAAATCACTCGGATTACAAACCTCTTTACATTAACTTGCATTTTTTTGTGATACATTTTTTATTTTTATTTTTTAGCATTTATCAAAATACAATTCACACAGCCTCTGCAATGGAAACAAGTACACACAAGGTTATTCACCCCACATGAATGTGTCTAACACAGGGTAATCTTCAACATCTAATGAGATGATAGTAAGTCCCTTAGCGCTGATGCTATCGTATCCCATGCCAATACAAACATTAACTTACATTTAAAGTTACTGTTTTGGAGAAACTTGCTTTTCTTTGGACAGCGATGATATACAGTAAGCTGAAAAACTGCTCATTTTGCTTCATCATGGTTGTGATGTCACAACCATGCACATTTTGTGAAAAAGAAGTGATAAGCAGTGTTGTTACTGCAGACAGTCTGTAGCAGAGTTTGTCCTGTCAGGGAAGCAAATGTACACCCTCCAAATGCAGCCTTCCAAATAACTGTTTTCTTGTGTCCCTGAGGATTTCAGAGTTGCCAGTTCATCCAGTACAGTTCTGCCTTTCAAACAAGGCACAATACACACATAATACTAGACACAACACAGCCAATCAGAAGAGAGGCTTTTTGATTGATCGTATGTGAAATATGGGCCCTTAAGAGCATCAACAATTTCATGATATTTTTCATCTTGGCAGATTATCCTAGTGACAGAGTTCCCAGAAAGAGCTCCAGTTTACCTGGAGAACCTGCGAGGCCCTGGCAGCTGGACGGTGGTGTTGGCTTGCTGTGGACTTCAGATGGGCCTCTGTGGGTGGTTTGTGCGGGAAGGGCCGTCGCTGACCCGTTACGTGGCCAACCTGGAAGTGAATTTTCTGACAGAGTTCCTGCCCTGTCCTGTGGAGCCTGTTCTGAACTTTGGCCTTATGTTGGGTTTAAATGGTCTTCTCTCCCTGATCTCTTTCATGTGTACCTTCATGGCCATTAAGCCAGTTAAACAGTACAACCTTGCTAGAGACATTACTATCTCCAGTCTAGCCTACTGTGTGATATGGGTCGTGTTTATTCCCATCTATGCCGGTCTCAGTGACAAAGAGAAAGCTATCGCTCAAGTAGTGGTTACTTTACTTAGTAATTTTGCATTGGTGGGAAGTTTTTATGGCCCAAAGTGCCACCTGTTGGTTAAGCACCCAGACCTTAACACGCCTGACTACTTCCGTACTTACCTGGAGGGAGCTCCCCCAATACCACCCGAGGAAACCCAGGACCAATAGGCAGGTAGGGCAAGCTGGATGCAGAAGCCTAAAGGTGCCACAGAATGAATGCATGCTGGATTTAAAATAGTTTTCTGATGTCTAGATAGAAATTACGTTACTTTGGTAAGGGTGAAAAATGCCCAGATGCAGTTTTACATGCACAGTTACAACCTATGATTTGGTTCTAGAGTGGTCTCATGAGTACTTCTGTTTGGTTGACACCACAATAAACAGTAGATAAACAGATTCCAGCCAAATATACTTCAGGAGGTTTACTGCTCACGTCTACAGAGAATTGTAAATGTATATCAATACATTGATATTTGCTCTCTTTCTTTAAATAACACAGCCATATTATATTGGTAAAAATTTTGCACGAGAGAAATAAAGTCCAAGTTAAAGTCTTTGGCTGTGTCTCAGTTGTGCACTACACACTAATGTTTCACAGCAGAGTATATACTATGTATCAATCTTAATAGTCTGAGTTTGTCAGGCTGAAGAGATGAACCGCTGCTATTACAAAGCATGTCATACCAAGCTGGACCCTGAAAGCTGTTTTGGCAGAGTTGTTCTTGCAACTAACAAATGAATCCATTATTAAGTAGAATATACAGCTCTGGAAAAATTTAAGAGACCACCTCAAAATGATCAAAATGATCTCTACTTTTACAGTTTCTGGGTTTGTGTTTGACCAAAATGAGCAGTTCTGTTTTATTCTATACACTACTGGAAACACGTCTCCCAAATTCCAGATCAAATATTGTATTTAGATCTGTTTATTTAGAAAATCACTAATGACCCTCCAGAAGCCTGTTTTTAGAACCATGCTCGCTGTGCATTTCACCCCAGCCACCGCTCGCCAGTCTTTCTGTAGGTCACTTGAGGTCATCTTACGGTGGTTAAGTGACATTGGAATGAGGTGGCGCTCATCACGGTCAGTAGAGAGTGGTTTTGGCCCTCTGCCAGTCTGTAGCTGTGTTGTCCTGTGTGTTTGCTGCTTGACCTTGTTCTTATGAACCAGACGCTCACTGTATCTGCCAGTAAAGCTAGAACCGAACCTTCTGTTCCTCACTAAGAACCTGCTGTACATGTGTAGATGCTGATTTAAGAAGAAACTGGAGTGGTCTCTTATTTATTTCCAGAGCTGTATTTATTTATCTTAGGCTGTTTTGACAGATTTGGTTTGAATTCCCTTTTATAAGCCATTTTCGATCCCGCCACAGTCGCCACAGTGTCCATCTTTACAGCACCCAACAATGGACTGGTTCTAAAGCTGTGTCTGAAACTGAAGGTAGGCACCTCAATGCCTTGCTGCCTATGAAATCTGTGCCGTAGAACAACATCGTATTTGGATATGACTGAGCAGCATTGATTACATTTCAGGCACTGTCCATGTATGCATTATGACGTTCTGAGAATATTCGACTTTGAGACTTGATACACAAAAACTAATCAGTATTATATGACATGTTACATCACAGCAGCAAAAATAGATACCAAGATACTGGAAACAAATCTTCCCAGATCAATAACTTAACAACTTAGTGTGGTTATTATTATTATTATTTAGATAATCATGAATTTGCACCAGGCACACGTGCAACTACAGGGCTTAGTTAAGAAATATTCACTGTATAAAGATGTTTTTATGCATACTGCAAAAACAAGAATCCAAACGGGCCAACTAAACTTTTTTTTGTTTTAACGTTAGTGCAACTTCCCCCTGCTTAGGAGACCACCAGCATCCATTATATAGAATCATTATAATCACTGTGATTATCAACTTTTCTGCCCGTTTTATGTCAATCTAAAGCAATAGGCTGTGTAGCTAGCTAGCTAATGTGCCATGTAGCTTACTGGCTGCAGTGAACTGATATACTGCTCTACTCTGCACACACATGCTCACAGACGCATCTACGTTTACACAGAAATGTGTGGAGAATCAAGCAAAGCTTTTATTTTCTCAGTCGAGTATTAATACGAGCAAAAACTCTCGTTCTCTGGGAGCTAGCATAAGTGCTAATGGCGTTAGCTTCTCATAACTGGTCTCCTGATGTAGCTAGTAATGCTTTCTTCAAAGTAATTATGTTACAAATATAATCAACACAGTTATACCATCCTAGTTTACACTCTGAGCTGGTATTGGTGTATAATAGTGGTGGTGAAATTTCTTCTTTTATCTGGAGAGTGTAAAAGATTGGCTACATTGTGTTTAGCTTTAGCTTTTTTGCTAATGTGTTAGCAAACTGAGGCTCCTCAGTGCTTAAACAGCAGCTCTACCTGCTTTAGAAAGGTGAAAAACGGGAAAAACATAAATCCATGAAATATATGGGTATATTTGACATTACGGCCTAAACACAACGGAATTTGACTGTTCTTGACAATGTTTTGTCTTTTATGATTGAATTTATTGTAAATTGTGGCATAAATTGAAACATATTAATGTTTTTATTATTGTTATTATTATTATTAATTCATTTCATTTTCTGCATACATAACAAACTGCAGAAAAGTCAGGGGGAAATAGAGGTAGCAGTCCTTACTCTCCTGTTATGACCCAGAAAGATGAGAGATGGAGAAATGAACTGGGACAAGGTCTAACAGAAAAACACACGGAAAACAAACACACAGGAGCGTAACACTCCCAATACCAAACTGTTGGAGGACGGAGGTGTATATCGGGATTTGGCGCCCACCTGAAGACGGAGGTGTATATCGGGATTTGGCGCCCACCTGAAGACGGAGGTGTATATCGGGATTTGGCGCCCCCCAGAGGACGGAGGTGTATATTGATACCTTAGAGACGGTTGCTAACAACTTTCCCTCAGGAGCCTGAGGAGAGAAGCCTACCTGGAGGAAACAGACGGAGAGTTAGTATTTGTTGTGCTGTCGGAGTTTATTTATTTAGCCGCCGCTTTGAAGGTAAGATAGGACTATAACTATAGACCCTGTTAGCTAAAATAGTCCATTAATTAACAATTCGCTACCAAATTAGCCCACAATAATGTGAAGACAGTTATATTACCAACCTTTTATATTACTAAACTCCTTTGTGAATTTAGAAATGTTTCATTCTCTGTACATGTGTAGTCAAGTTCCTAAATGCTAAACATATTTTAGCATTACTAGATAATTCCTTATTGCTATTACTAGCAAACAGCGAACTGAATTTTGAGGTTTGTAATTAGCTGCGCTAACCAGCTAAAGCTAACCAGCTGTTGTTAAATACCACAGGTCCTCTGTTGATAGTTAAATCCAGATGAAGAGCTGAGTTCCTAGCGTAAACTGCACCTGCTTGCATTCACTGTAGTGCCATGTTGAGCCAGTTCCTATTGGGGAATCATGATAAGACTGCGATCTATGGAAGAAGAAGTTAAAGTCAGCTGCACCATTTAAGGTGGAACGGGGAAATTCAAACAAGAGGCTTGCCAACACATCCCAACACATCACATGCTAAATCTTATTTACAGCTCTGTATGGATGTGTACCTTGTAGTTCTACAATTACAGACTGTAGTTCATCTGGTTTTCTGTTGTTGCACCATTATCCTGTTGCTCAGTGGTCAGGACTTAGTATCTTTAAAATCATGACGTAGCATCTGGAAATAATGACTTAACATCTCGAAATAATGACTTAATATTTTAAATGAATGAAATAGCATCTCAAAAAATTACTTATCATCTCATCAATGACTTCGTGACTTCAAAATAACTACTTAGTAATTAGAGCAAATAGCATCTAAACATAATTTCTTAGTGTATCAAAATATTAGTATATAAAATAATGGTTTAGTATCTAAAAAATGAAGACATTTACTATTAATAAGATAGTATCTCATAGATAGTATCTCATAATTATATATATATATATATATATTGTGGATACACTGAAGTCCATGAGTAATGTTAGTAAAAAAAAAAAGGTTCAGGAATGTGTAAAAATAAACCACTTGGTAAGAGGGACACTGCTATGTTATGGGGATTGTATTACGGCTATTTTCAAATGAATATTTTTCTAAACTTTTCCTAAGACTGAAAAGCAATATCACAGTTTATACCAAAGTATTATTATACAAATCATATTTTAACCAGCCCTTTTGCTCCTTTTCTATATATGCTGCTGAACAGTACCTTCATAATCTCTAAACTCCATGTCCATGTCTTTTCGCTGGTTATGCAGTAGGATCCTGTCGACATGCCTCGTGGAAAATCAGCAACAAGTGTTCACTCCGACAGCAGTGACATAGACATCGATGGAACTGGTATGCATTTATAAGTCCAGAATTACTTTTAAAAGTTTTCCAGTGTGTTTTCCAGGCGCACGCACAATGATATTAAAACTGTATCAGATGAACGTTTAACAGTATGATTGGTATAGACAGATGTTTACATTACACAGATATTCTAAATCAGTATTTGATGGTGCAGTATGACCAATATGGTGGTGCAGTATGACTCGATTTTAGTGCTGGCAAACTTTTATCAAAAACTTTCAGTATAACACACTGATCATCAAAAACATGTCGGATTGCAGTGGTATTGGGAAGGAAGATAAAGGTTACCAGGAGCAATAAATGATGATACATTTAGACTGATATGATATTTATTGAGCTACACATACAGACGTAGTGTCTCTCAGTATGGCGTTGTGCCACCATGTTTGCTAATCTAATATGCCAGACACATGGTCCTTGTGGAATAGCGCATCAGAGTGTGCGTTCAGAAGTGGTAGGGCCTCATTAATGTAACGTTGGACTGTCAGAGTGCCTGTAATGAAGACCAAAGGTGATCTGGCATTATACAAAATTACACCCTACACCATGACACTAGGCGTTCTGGACACGTGACGTGTGACAACAAACCGTTCATCTTGCCGCTGACAACACACGGTGGGACTCGTCACTGAAGATGACCTACTGCCGTTCTCTCCATGACAGTCTGACACAACACCACTGCAGTCTTTGGAGATGATGACGTGATGTTAAGGGTAGTCGTTGTAACGGTCTGTGTGTGGTCCTGCGCTGTGCAGCCGCCTGCCAATGGTGCTGGCACTAACAGGATGACTCATGGAGGGCATCAAGGCTCGCTGAAGGTCCGCAGTCTTGGCTGTTGGGTCGGTCAGGTACAGCAATAAAGCCTGTCCTTGCCTACGTAACATACACAGCCAAGTGTAAACCTTGAATCATTTGCATGTCTCACAATGTCAAACCCACCCACCAAGTTTCTTTCTGGTCGGTTGTTTCCTTTGTGTCAAGTATTTGTGTCTGGGTGCAACTATTATTTTGATGATGAGTGTATTTACAGTATATTATTTAGCATTTAATAACAATATTGTTCCCTGAAAACATGATATATAGAATAAGACACCAAAAAATGTGTCTAACTTATAATATTTGAACCAATTATACATTTATACAATTATACAATAATCTTTATTGTTGTATCTAAAAAAATTTAAATGATGAACGAAATGATGAAGAATTCCAAAACTAGTGTAACCATGAGATGTTATATGCAGCTTATAGCAACTACATAAAAACACAGACCTAGATGTGGTTGGAGTGTTTATGTGTGTGCATGTGTGTGTTTCATAGCAGAGGCTGAGATGGGTAAACTGCAGAGACAGTTCCGCATCATGGAAGGGGACCGGCAGGCTTACAGCATTCAGTCACAGGAGCTCATCCGCAAACAGCGGTCAGTCACACAGTCAGCCACTGTGCCTACACTGCATCTCTGAGCCACAGACAGTTTGGAAATTGCTGAGTGTTTTCACATATCTCCGTTAGATCTGCATAATTAATCATATGTTTACTGTGATGTAATAGAAGTTTAAAATGTGTTCTCAATAGACTAGCAGCAATGGCTACGGTCACAGAAATCCTAACCCTAAACTTTACCCTGATCCTAAATACAACACCAAACCTACGCCCTAATTATAATATTGTTTATAATCAACTACGTATCCTCCAGAGGTTTGTTCATAATTTAAGTATCCGTAAATCATCTACAGCTCTGGAAATAAATAAGAGACCACTCCATTTTCTTCTTAAATCAGCATCTCCACATGTACAGCAGGTTCTTAGTGAGGAACAGAAGGTTCGGTTCTAGCTTTACTGGCAGATACAGTGAGCATCCAGTTCATAAGAACAAGGTCGAGCAGCAAACACAAAGGACAGCACAGCTACAGACTGGCAGAGGGCAAAAACCACTCTCTAGTGACCGTGATGAGCGCCACCTCATTCGAATGTCACTTAACCACTGTAAGATGACCTCAAGTGACCTACAGAAAGACTGGCGAGCGGTGGCGAGCATGGTTCAAAAAAGAGGCTTCTGGAGGCGTCATTAGTGATTTTCTAAATAAACAGATCTAACATACAATATTTGATCTGGAATTTGGGAGCCATGTTTCCAGTAGTGTATAGAATAAAACAGAACTGCTCAGTTTGGTGAAACACAAACCCAGAAACTGTAAAACTAGAGAAACTGATTGTTTTGAGGTGGTCTCTTAAATTTTTCCAGAGCTGTGTAGAGGACCAGTAAAATATGTGTGACCCTATTTTTATTTGTTTTTGTGGTCCTTATAAATAAATTGTTAAAGGAGCACTGGGAGAGGGGCTACTCAGAATTGTTTCTGGTTTCAGTTTCTTAATATTTATATTAAGACTTGAAACTCCACACATTTGATTCAACGGAAGAAAACAGTCACCCCTTAAAAGTGCAACCTGAAAAAAATGACTCTAATTTGCTGCAATTTAATTGCTTTTACCCAGCTCAAAAAATGACTTTGATTAAAAGAATTGTTGGTTCAGAGTCCTTTATTAGGTTGAATAAACCAAATTCATTTACTTGTAACAAATTAGAGTCATTTGTTTTAGGTTGGGCCAATGAAACACTTTTTACAGTGTGGAACCACTCATCGTTCATTGCCTTAAAGAATCAGGTACATTGATTTTCAGATCCTTCAGAGCTAGGATCCGTAGCTGTTGAGTGTTAAAGATGTTTGAAGAGTCCGAGAATTTATTACCCTCTGGAACTGTCAAAAGTTTTGCACAAATTACAATTACAGTATTTTTTATTTTATTTTTTATGTCAATATCGTAACTACGCATTTACATTTGTGCATTAACATTTAAAGGGTTTTCCTTTAAGTTTGTGGTTTTAACTTCTTTTAAAATCAACAAAATATGTCATTTGTCTAGAGGAACTAACCTTTTGCATGCGACTGTCTAAAATACATATGGAACATAATGAAAAGATATAAAACTAAATGTGTGGGTGCTTTTCCCCAGCGTGGAGATGGAGAAGCTGCGGGAGGAGCAGGAGGAGCTGCAGAAGAGCCTGCGAGTGTCCCAGAGCCAAACGCGCAAACAGAGCGACAGCAGGGACGTCCAGCAGCTGCGGACTCTTCTGGCCCAGCGAGACCAGCTGGATGAGCAGCTGGAAAGAGAGAGAACCAGCCAGACAGAGCTGGAGCAGGAGGTTGTTGCCTGCCAACACATGTACTTGCTCACATGCAGTCGCTGTCATGTTCATCTGTGTGAGCTATTTACAATTCAAATATATTCTCGTGAGTCATAAACCCCATTAAAAACCTCTAGCTAGGGGCTTGTGCAGGCCCATAAAGACTTTTTGTTGGCTTGAGATTAACTCAATTTAATATTAGGCATATTGCAACAACTCTCATAAAAGAGACACTGTAATTAAGATTAGGTACTCCATGGCAGCCTAATGTGATTTGAACCCAGTTCTGCAGCATAAAATAAATATATAATTAGCGCCTTTTAATGCCGCTAGTTTATTTGCTGTTCTTAATAAGCACATTATGGAAGGCGATCCGTTCTTAAAGAGATTTTAAAGAGCCGTGATGAGTGCATCCAAGACAGGTCAGAGTTGCTGAGGTGAAATCTTCATGGTCAGAGGGGCCGCTCAAGAGCAATGAAACTAATGGACCTAAACTCACCCATGGGCTGGATTCCCAGGGTGAGACTGAGCTAATTCCCACTGAAACGACCATGTAAAACACGATTATTATACACGTCCATCAACAGAGCACTTCTACAGCTGAGGGCAAAAGGGCAGGGGCTCAAGCTCTTCTTGAGTCCATCTGTGAACGTGCCTGAACCTGTGCCCCAACAGTGCATTATGCTGGTTTCATGCTAATTTTAACACCTTGACAGACAGTTCAAAGTGATTTAGCAAAAAATCCAGCAAAAACTACAATTTTCCTTCTGTGGCTGAAATGTAGCTGATCAGCCAAAACTTGTTAATAGAAGCTTGTAACTTTGTACTCTGAAATAGACTTGCTAATGTGGCTTCTGCGACTGTAGGACATACTGTTTCTGTAAGTCGAGAAAAGAACATTGCATAGCTTACACAGTATTAACCGTCATCTTCAAGACTGAATTCTTTCCATTCTTTTCACCATTTCTATTCAATTTTCTGTCTCATAATCAAAATCATTTTTCACCATTTGTTTTTTGAGTTATGGTCAATATTAATTGCTGTTACAATGCTAGACTTTTGCCTGTGTGTGTGTTTATGTTTATTACCAGATCCTATGCTTTGAGAAGAAACTGGCAGAGGTGAGAAAAGGAGAGATCAGCACATCCAACAGCCATAAGTCTCTGGCCCGGCAAACTCAGAAGGCTACTCGCACCCTGGAAAATAAACTAGACCGGGTAAGTAGAAGCGAGACTTGTATCTCTGCACGTAATTATACTCACAACTATTATAAATTCCTGTTTAAATGCTGTTGTACATTACACTTCCTGTGTTTAAAAGTGAATTATTTGAAGGGTGATAACAGAAGTACACTGTTATTCTATATAAATTATACCCACTTAGTGTTTATTAGTAGGATTGTATTGTCATCATGTGTTTTTTAGAATTATTTAAATTGTTTAAATGTATTATGGAAAAGCATTTCACCATATTAAAAGTCTATATTTTTTACTTCATTGTAGCTTATTAATCAATACTTTAGGTCCAACAATGAAAAAGAAGACAACTTTCAGCTAGCCCTCTTTTTACAAAACAGAATTAAATCCAAATGCACACAAGGATGATGTTAAAATCTCCATAGATCTTCAACAGTACTTCTAGCAACCCACCATCAGCACACCAGACTCAAAATGAAATTAACATAATAAAGGCAGTACTGTAAATTAACTTCATAATTTAGATTAATGTTTTTAGGGTTAAAATGAAATGAATGTGCCAGAAACACTCTTGTGAGAAAGACTGGTAACATGTCTCCCAAATTCCAGATCAAATATTGTATTTTAGATCTGTTTATTTACAAAATCACTAATGACGCCTCCAGAAGCCTGTTGTTTGAACCATGCTCGCTGTGCATTTCACCCCAGCCACCGCTCGCCAGTCTTTCTGTAGGTCACTTGAGGTCATCTTACAGTGGTTAAGTGACATTCGAATGAGGTGGCGCTCATCACGGTCAATAGAGAGTTGTTTTCGCCCTCTGCCAGTCTGTAGCTGTGTTGTCCTGTGTGTTTGCTGCTTGACCTTGTTCTTATGAACCAGACGCTCACTGTATCTGCCAGTAAAGCTAGAACCCAACCTTCTGTTCCTCACTAAGAACCTGCTGTACATGTGGAGATGCTGATTTAAGAAGAAACTGGAGTGATCTCTTATTTATTTCCAGAGCTGTACATACATTGGGAATTCTAAAATCACGTGTGAAAACGTGCTGAAGCGGAGGAAAGAGACAGGAAGTGTTTAAAACCCGCCACACTCTGGTAATCTAAACAGAAGGGGTTTAACAAGCCTGGTTGAGCATCTGTCTTGCATTTTCTTGCAGTCTGTGCCTAAAAGACTTAAAGATGTCATCCAAAAGAAGGAATATGTAACAAATTACTGAGCTCAGTAAAATACTGAACACTGACCTACATGAACCAGAAAAAAAGCATGGATGTTTTTAGTTAGTTTCTGAGATTATTTTGAGATTCAGTTGGTTGTCATTGCTAGTTATACCTTTCTGATGGATATACATGAATAAATGAATAAATGATTCAACCTGGAATGTAGTGAATAAACCAGAAAGCTGTATTCAGCGTGTGTCTCAAGCATTTCTATAATTTAAATTGGATGAAAAGTTACTCTGTCTTGCTGTCTTGTGTAAAAATGCTTTATATTGTTGTCCTATTTCTATTGTCACGCACAGCTTTCGACACATATTGTGAATTTAATTTTAATGTAATTACTTGTGTAATTAACTATGTAATTAAACATGCAATTACATGATTACATTTAAACAGGATAGCAGAGCTAAAGTAATAATTTCTGCTTCTACAGGTTAAGGCTGAATATTATGGGTCAGAGTTGCTGCTGGTCTGATACTAATATTCAGTTTTCTCTCAAAGTATTTACTAATTCTGCCTACTTAATGTAACGACAGCATCAGCCAGAATGGCTTCTGACTGTTAAGCATTAAGTGACAATGACTGTTGGCCAGCTTTAGGATGTGTGAAGTGTACACTAGCTCATAGGAATTCTTCACCAATAAATACTAGCATTGCTAAAAACAAATGAAAGTTAATGAGGGAGGGGGTTAGGAAGCTGCAAATATACTAGCAAATACTAACAAATCTTCATTATCATGTGGTGATCTTAGCTTTGTGAAGCTGAGAGTAGAAGCTTAATATACCCTAAGCTTCTTAAATAACAGTTTCTTATTAACACAACCTTTGCAGATAGTATATGTTTATAGCTGTTAATTATCTATTTGGTACATCCCCTGCAGGCTCTTGTTCGTTTCAATGAGCAGCTGGCCAAGAACAGCCAGCTGAGAGAGGAGCTGGAGACCCTGCGTGTGGAAAGGGTCCGCTTCCAGCAGCTGCATCGGAGGCTGGACAAGGTCACTACTACTGGATTGGGGGCTTGTTGATGTGCAATAATAGAAAAGTATGAGGGTTAACACTGGCTTTTTTTCTCAGGAGCTTCAGGAAATCCGACGGGAGGTTGGTGATGTTATCAGCATGTCAACAGCAGCTTATGACGCCAGGTGAAAGAAATTCACTTTGCTTGTTTTGTATAGTTACTGATGTGTTAACTCTTAGATGTCTCAAGAATGAACACATGGCTTTTTTATGTGTTAAAAAACATATAAGATAATAGATTATCTCCACTTCTACTCAAAAACAGAAGTGTGACATGGATTATAAGTTTTAAATCCTAACTTTAGACAAAACTTATCCGTTTTGTTTGGGACCTTAAAGGAGCAATGTACTGTGTCTCAGACATATCTACTGAAGTTGAGCCCCAGCCCGTTCTGTCTCTTAATACTACTTTGTATCTCAGTAGTGAGTCTCTGTAAGACTGTCAGTCCAACATGAGAGGATGACAAAGCAGTGTTGCCAAAAAGGCATATTCTAACCTCTTATCAATCGTGTTGAGAGTACTGCTCCTGGTTAGATAATTTAAGGACAAGTAGCCAGTGAAAGGAAGAGCAAACACAACGATGGCTGAAGCTCTTGACAAATGACCATTACAGTGACTGCTGCCAGCCGCCCCTGTCAAGAAACCACATTCAGCAGAAAACAAAAGAAGTGATATAAATAGAAGCTAAACAAGAGTTAACTCTTGGCGGGTAAAATGAAGAAGTTTAACACTGAATTTGCAACATTTCTTCTAGACTGCTAAGAATTGAAGGTGTTATGTTGCCCTGTGTTATTTGGCATATGAGTTTGACAAGTTGCACCATCTTACAAATCGCTCCTTTAAATGTGTATTTTTTGCTAATTTCAGTACAATTTCTGCTTTTTCTGCCAAATTTAATATTGGAAAAAGATTAAATCATAAAATGTTGTGCCATAACTTCTGCGCAAAGATCAATTTATATTTTATTTTAATTCAAAATAATGTGTAAATGTGTAAAGTGTAATGTGTAAAGTAATAATAGTGTGTGAGTACTATTTGTGTTTGTGTGTGCTCCTCAGAGTGGAAGCCCAGTCGAAGATGACGATGATGAAGGAGAAGGCGGTGAAGGACCTGGCGCAGTATAACGCTGAGGTGAAGGAGCTGGAGAGGATCATCGCCCACGAGCGTCGCCTGAAAGAGTTTATGACCACCAAGTGCAATGAAAGGAGCGGCCAGGAGGACACACAGGACCTCAATCGCAGACAAGGTGAGTAACAAAACACAGTAGCTGCACCGTGTGCATGTAGGACTCATATAACAGAAGCATCATGCTACCTTTGTTGTTGGATGTGCTGTGGTGATTTCAGAAAAAGCATACACAATGTAGATTTGATCAGATCACCCCTGCATGTTGCCTTTAACTTGTAGGTTACCAGAGGTGCTACACATTACAGGTTGTGCAGCATAACATTTACCCTATACTTTAACATGTTACCCTATACTCAGTTGTAATTGACACTATGGCAGTGAATGGCTTTACCAGCGTGGCGCGCACTTCAAACACAGGTGCTAACGATACATTGATGGTTTTAACTCTCTAATCTCATAAAATAATCAGAAAAAGGTCAAACATGCATTCATTTTTGTCAGAGGTGTGGAATCACAGTGTTGAGTAGCACTGCCCAATTTTGCTTGAGGTGGTGATGCAATGCAACAGCACTGTAGTTCAATTCTGTTTTAATCTTCACCATTACAACCGTATACAAAGCTTTGGCTGGCTCTGGTCAAATGACATGTTTTGTTGATATGTTTGTGTAAACACATTAGTGACTCTGCAGAGAAAACACGTTTATATGCTAAATTTAACATATAGGGTAAAACATTGAATATTTTATGGTACAGGTTTTATTTTATTTCCAATATGTAGATTTTAAAATAACTTTTAAAATGTGAATTAAATTGAAGTGTGTTCTCTGTAGGGGATATGTTAACTGATTTTTTAAATAAAATTAATACAAAATTTTGCATATGACTGTATATGGTCCCCTGTATTGTATTATGTTATCTTGTGTTATTATATTGTATTTTTCTGCTGTGCTTGTATGGTCACAAAGTTACCATTTCACCAAAGTTCCAGTTTTACGTGATTTTTACCCTATTGTCACAAACTTTCCTGTGGGGAAACAAATGGCAAGTATATTTTATATATGTAAAGATGTATAGATATATTATGTATAGTGTATAGGTATGTAAAATGTATAAAAGATACACACCTGCTCATCCAGCCTTTCCCCTGAAATCAAGGATGTGAACAGGGAGTTTGTCCATCCTATGAACGGCGAGTTTGTCCACCCTTTGCTGTGGTAACAGGCTGTAATCGTCTGGAAAGACTTTACACAAGGTGTTGAAAAACTGCTGTCATTGAACGTTAATGAAGTCAGGTACTAATGTCAGATGATTAGTTCTGGATTGAAACATCTCTCCATCTTTTACATCTCTCCATAATTTTAGAGAATGCAGTTACTGTATACCCCTCTATGGTCTTTTATACCTCTCTGATGCTTGGCATTGAGCACATTGAACTTGGGCTTCAGCTCCACAGGGGCCCATTCTAATGAATGCAGCCAGCAGATGGCGTAGGTCTGCAGCATCCCTCCCCATCCAGAACTCAATTCAGATGGTTAGGGAACAGCTTAAAATTGATTTTAATAAATTTGTTATTTGTTGCAATAAACGGCATCCGCAGTGTGAAACATATTCCTGTGCATGTTTGCAGATCAGTACTTTGTAACACAAAAAAATGGACTATAGTGATACACAGTGATCATGTGACAGCAGCTTTGAGAAATCTCGTAAATAATGTATAGAAGAGCATTAAAAGGTCGAAACTGACACTTTTTGTTATATCAGCATATGTCTGATACAGAAAGGGTTTTTTGAAAGAGCTATTAAATAATGGACACTATATGGTAATAATGATGATGACAGAAATGAAGGAGCAGCTGAGGACAGAATCTGGGGAGGAGGCCCTGGAGACTCTTGAGGAGGTTTTACAGAAGATTCAGAAGGTCACCGGCGAGGACGACTTGGAAATGTTGGTCACAAAATTCACCCAGGGTGAGCACTCTCAAATCTAGATTTGGCCTTCCTTCAAATTTAAAGTGAAACTTATAGCAAAATGATATTGTTTTTCTGTGTTGCAGTCGAGGACAAAAACTTTGCTCTCTTCAATTATGTGAATGAGCAGAACACACAGGCTGAGGCTTTGAGAGATCAAATCAATCAGGTTAGTCCTCCAGTCTGGCTTTTCGGTGCAGCAAAATGTGGAATTGCTTTCATGTGATAACATTGGTTAACCTATTACAGTGCTTCATTCTTCTGTCACAGCAGTCACTCTCTGAAGCCTGTATTGCTCTTATCATTTTAACTAGATATTTGATATTTGAGGTAACGCAGAATTATCTAGTTGATTATACAGAAGCAGCAGTCCATTGATTGTGTTACAGGTAGGTCCAATAGGCCTGTAAGTTGAAAGTGGAATTCCAACTTTCAAAAGTTCTGTATAATTAAATCATCTGTTTCATGTGAAATTACTGTGAATTATGCTTTGGTCAGGATGATTTGATTAGAAGTCTGCATTTCTAGTTCCCAGTGGTGGTAATAGGAACCAGATGTCTGCAGGATTTAATGCCTCTAAAAGCTAACTCATACCTATTACAAGATAGAAATACAGATATGTTGTGTATTGGCCGAAACATATTTTACCATATTTTTTGGCCTATAACATATAGTTTGTTTTTTGGTTTTTTTTTTTTTTTTTTAATTAGTGTTTACAGACATAAGTGTTGCACTAAATCCAATTACACAGGACTATTTGTTTCTATTTATAGTGAAACATGCAGTTTGCCAGTGTTCATTTCTCCATATGTGGAGAAAAAACATTGTATTGTGATACAGTTTATCACAATAATGATATATTTAGCCCTAGTCAGAAGACAAGTGCAGGTTCAGCGGTTGTTTTGGATATTAAATAAATATATATAAAATATCATGTTTCTCTACACTTAAATTAGGGAGCTCCTGCAATAGAATGGGCAGGATAATAAATTAATAACAAGAAAGTTGTGTACTATGTCTTAGGCCCATATCATTTCTTGTGTTCAAAATCGTTGATATCTTGGGAGCTAGTTAGAAGCACTTTCAGTTTTGACTTCTCCATGTTCCCAGCCAAACCAGGAATTGGTTTGAATAAATCTGTGCCACAAGGAGAGGTTTGGAATGGCTCACATAAACACAGTGACATATATAAACCATTATTTATTGTACTGAAGTTGTTTTAGTAATTTCTGAGCAAATGAATGTTTTCTGACAAGTTAAATAGTTTTAAATATACTTTTCTCAGGTGCCTCACAGCCCACATTTGTAATCCTTTGTACATTAAAGCAGCTTCTCAGTTGTCCAAAGAGGGAAAGACTGATTGATAGTCTCTCACTAACTGCCTCCAGACCAAAGAGGAGATGGAGCGGTTTCGTGTGGTGGGCCTTCAGCAGGAGCAAGAGCACCATGCAACACTGAGGGAAGTGGAGGAGCAGCAGAGAGACGCTGAGGCTCAAGCCCTGGAGTATGAGGCCCAGGCCAACGGCATAAGCAAGATCCTGGACCAGATAAAGACAGGTTATGGAAAATATTTTAAAAAATACACTTTGTATCAAAAGTCTGTAGACACCTGTTCATCCAGCTTTTCCTCTGAAATAAAGGGTATAGAGTATTTGCCCCCACCCTTTGCTGGAGTAAAAGGCTCTAATCTTATGGAAAGACTTTACACTGGATCTTGGAACATTGGTGACAGGATCTAATTGCATTCATAACAGAATTAATGGGATCAATGCTTTACTATGGAGTTCATACAAGCAAACACCTGTGTGAGTTCTGAATTTGCCAATCACACACAATTTACCATACCTATCTACCTAGAAACACTTCTGACCTGTATTGCTCTGTTTTAAACTCAGTGTCTGTGTACAGTATACTTGTGTGCAGTATGGAACGCCGTGTGACTAACAGCATGGAATCTCCAGTGTATGTGGCAGAGCAATACTTAAGTAATACTGGCAGAGTAATACTGTCTTTGATTAGAGTGCCATTACACTGCAGTACTGAGACTCATAGAACATCTCTCAGCCAGTCACATTGCGGGGTCGGAACTAACTGTGGTATAATATCCCATAGTATACATTATCGTTCAAAAGTTTGGAATCACTATATCTGTGAAACTATAAAAAGAAATGAAGACCTTTTTGCATATCCACAGTGAAGAACAGAGCTGTAGATGGTTAGTAAACAACTCAGAAAGCTGTATATCATCAAGAATAAAGTTCATTTTTCAAAAATGGTGATGAAATCTTCATGCAAAAAGCTTGATAAAATGCCTGTAAACAGAAAAATATAGTGTCTGATTTATCATGCGGTAAATTCTTGTTGATGCTAAAATTCTTAAAATATTAAATGAAACGTGTAATATTTAAAATAATATTACTATAATATAATTTCTTAAGTTTCAAAAATTATGAATATGGCAAGTGAGTCCATACTTTTGAACAGTATAATATATGGTGTATGCTTTGTGTTGTAGGTGTTAATAACACGTTTAATAAGATTGGCTGCGACCGTGCAGTGGTGGAAGATTTGCTGGGCTCTTCCTCCGGGATCAGAGACAACAACATCATGACCTACCTCAGCCTGGTGGAGCAGAGAACCAATGAGCTGCTTACCATACAGGCCTTTCTAAATTCCAAGGTACGACAACAATGGAATGAGATGCACACACCGAAGACAAATCTTCTTTGGAATTTAAGTTTTCATAGAGTTTTCGTAGAGTTTTAAACATATTTCAAGAAGCTTCTCAGTTTTACATCACATTATACATCCTAATGAATGCGTTTGTTAGCACAGGAGATGGTTGACCTGAATACTCAGAACCACTAGAATGCAATTAACTCCCACACTGAATAGCAGTTACAATAATAATGTATGTACAATAGTAGTGTACAGTCCTACGGGTGTTAATTTAAGTCTGTGGATTTCACATATATACGCATTTGACTTAAAAAACAGTCCATTAAAATGGTTATTTGGAGTGATGCCAAAGAAGAACTGCTTATTCTTAATATCTTGGCAAGTAAATCTTATATCTAATTGATATATCTTAAAATTCTCATTTTGGGGATTGTTGTAAGCTCATTTTAAGATTATTTATCTTATTAAATATTTTTTTTTACTTGTTTTAAGTAATTTTAGAAAGCCAGATTGTCTCACTACAGCAACAGATAATTTTGCTTGTTTTAAGAAATAAGCTTCAAACAGGCCAAATTATCTACTAATGTAGTGAGAAAATATGGCTTACAAAACCAATTAAAACTAAGTAATACTATAAGTGTAATAAGCTTACAACAGTCTCAAAATGAAAAAATAAAATATATGAATATAAAAATTAAAATGTATCAACTAGATGTAAGACATTTTTGGCAGTTCCTAAAAAAGCCTATAGTGCATGGTTGAGTGAAGAACCATTTGTTGTAAGTGGCATACATTTATTAAATAATAATGTAAAGTTCTATACCAATTTAGGAACCTTCAGTTTTAAGAGTGCAAATGTTCCGATTTTAGACCACAAAAGATTTTACATCATTGCATATTGTAATGTGAAATTTCACAGTGTTATATTTTAGGTTTGTTTATAGTTGTTTATGTCCATTGATTGTATTCTCTTGGGGAATATGCTGATCAAGCTTTAATGATCCAGCTCAACAGCTCAAATATTTTAAAACCATAAGAAATAAAGTTTGTTACTATCTGAGGCAGATTTGACCGAGCAAATTAAACTGAATTACCTAAATCTGTGGTTGAACAGGACCTGGATAAGGATTACGACCCAAAGATGGTGGCTCAGTTCCTGCTTGGGCAGAGTCCATCTTTACAGAAATCTGTTGCTGTCCAGCCTCTTTTTGCTGGGTAAGTTGCTGGGTTAGGGTTAGAGCTCAATTGTACCTTTATAGCATGTGATGATATGGGCTCTGATCAGATCTGAATCATCCCATCAAAGTGTTTTTTTTTCTTTTGCTGTCTGCTTACATAGGTAAAACACTGTAAGTGAATTACTGCCCTCCTCAGGTTATGTTATTAACTCACCAGTGTAAATGTAAAATGGGCCGTGGACAACTCTCTATAAAACTCTGAGGGCAGGAGGGCAGCAACAACTGTACAACTCTCTATATAACTCTGTACAACTCTCTATATAACTCTATAAATCTAACTTATAGTAAAATATCTTTTATTTATTTTAAATCACTGACAATGAAAATTTAAGAGGCCAAACTGTGTGTGTTGTTCCAGAGAGGACTATGATACAGAAGAGTCTCTAATCACAGATGAGGATGACCACCCTTTGACCCATGAAGAACTCCGCCGGCGCATAACAAATGGGGTAAGAAGAAGCAGATGCAGGAATTCTTCTCCACTTTAGACCAGGGACTGATACTATCAGCCTATATAGGTTGGTGAATAATGTCAGCCAGTATTGAGGTCCTGTAGATTTGTTAGTATCACCAAAAATCAGGCTGATAACACAACAATGGTGGCTTGATTCATACTGTAAAGAGCAGACGGTGCACACTTTTAAGCTGTATTATATAAGATGTTGTTGTTAAACTTGAAAGAAATAGCTTGCAAGTCACTGTGAGACGCCCTATAAAGCCTGAAATAGTAATTTAAGGTGTCTGGTTTGATTTTGCGTTAGCCTTTTCGATCATATCATATGTCTTTACATATTAATGTCATATGCACAAGCTGAAGGTCCAGCCTGATGTTTAGGTCTCAAAGACAAAATCTAAATCGTGCTGGTAGTAGATCAATTACTCGCATCCTCAGGAGACATGTCGTTCACCAGGTTGTTTTTGAATACTCTCGCAACACACTCCAATCTCCAGATTCATCCTCTCAGGGCAGAAGTGAGAAGCACTTTAGAATGTGACGTTAGAACATGTTCTTCCGAATGCTGCATGCAATTAAACATGTTCATTAGAGAGTTCTCCAAATCCCCAAAACTTATGTAGAGACAGAACTGGCCGGTTTGAACGCAGAATTTGAATTTAATACACTGAAATTAAGAGATAACATGGAATACCACAAAAAAAACTGTCAATGAAGAAAACAAGAAAAACAAGTTTACAGTTGTCATATCAGTTAATAAAGCACTGAACAGCCAAAACTACTGGAATCTGTTTAACTGTTAACCATACTTTGCAACATCGGCTGAAATGATCCGATTTCTGCCATAAAATATTCATACCAGTCAGGCACTGTGTTTAACTGGCTACACTGAACTGCGGTTTAAATTGTCATATGCATTTCTCTGCAGGTTCTTCGTAAAGAAGGAGGGCTGCATGCTGGCAAGGGAAGAGAGGCCAAGTTTTCTAAGCTTAGCACACTGCCCAACCCCAGACAGCGCTCTCTAGAGCTCTAAGGATCCAGCCTACCTAAAATAATCTGACCCGTACATGGACAATGCCATTAAATACAGCAGCACGTATCTACATAAACAATATACAGCTACCATTATCAGTCATAAACCAGCAACTGTCTAAATTCTTGTTAGAGTGAAATTGTAGTGCAGCAACAGACCTGAAGGGGGCAACACAGTCCTTAGTTGTCCTTTGTAATGTTTAAATACAGATTTGTCACTGCAGCTTATATGTCTGTCACCCAATTAATCATCTGTACAATAAATACCAAAGCATCTGAAATGGTTGGAAAACCACTTGAGCAAATCGTGTTTCTGACCTCAGTGTTTATAAAATATATAAATAACCGCAATTAAAAAAGGCTCGTATGGATATTTCCTGGTATTGTTCTCTTAACTACATTCAGTCCGCTATTTTCAAACAATGAGTTATTTCTGAATGTGTATTTCTGTATCATTTACAAAGTAATTGCTGATTTTGAAAACTTACGTACCCTTGACTATTTTAAGCTTTCTATTCAAAGAACACAGCCAGACAGGAAAACATCAGAAACAGTGAACTTAACTGGGAATTCTACAGTTTCTGCATAACACAATTGTTAAGATGTAAAGAAATTCATTTAGAGTGCTTTAATATAAAATGGTTGATTGGAGAGAACCCTGCAGACTTTGGGTTCTTTACAGTGGTGGTGATTGAACCAGGGCTCGTGATGTGTGTATAACGAGCATATATGTAATATTGACAATGGCACAAATCTGGAAAGACAGTTTTTTGGTGTCTAATTTGGCCTACAACACTCTTACCTCTCCACTGGCTTAAACAACATATTTTAGGCCAAGGTCCAAAATCCAGCCCTAAGGCCATATGCAGCCTGGGGACAGGTTTAAATTGGCCCATAGCCTGCTTTGTCAGGGTGAAAAATGCCTAGATGCAGTTTCACATGCCCCTTTACACCCTGTGATTTGGCCCTAGAATGAAACAAGCTGCTTTTCCTTCTTTGGTGAGCTCATGAATAATTTGAAGAGCTCTGCTGTGATTGGCTGGTTTACAGTGGGCCGCCATGAGGATCACACAGAAGCAACATGTCGCAAAAAATACAGACAGGAAAATAAAATGAACCTCTGTGTGAATAAGCTAAATCTGTTTAGTTATACTAACATTAGTTACTTCCAGCTTCCAGGTAGCTTATACTAGTTATGTATACTAGTTACTACTACTATCTATTTTCTGTTCCACCTTAAATGGTTTTACAGTTACATTCTGGTGCCTGTACAAGCTGTAGCATTTAAGGTGGAAAAGAAGGTTCTATTAAGAAGCTGGTAAATAGAAAGCTAACTTCAGCCTTGCTTAAAGATGAACAACAATCACAGACAGTTTGAGTCCTTGGAAAGACTATAAAAAGCACCAAGATCGCTTTCACAGCCTGGAAAGGTACATTTCTGCATTCTGCATTGCTGTTGCTCTGTTGTTGTTCTTTGCTGGGCTGGAACATGTAACAGTTTCATAACAGTTTTTTTTTTTTACAAATGAGAAATTTGTGTTTGAAGGAGGAACAACAGTGTTTGAGCTTCACGGTATGTCNGTACATTTCTGCATGTAGAGTCCGCCATTGCTGTTGCTCTGTTGTTGTTCTTTGCTGGGCTGGAACATGTAACAGTTTCATAACAGTTTTTTTTTTTTACAAATGAGAAATTTGTGTTTGAAGGAGGAACAACAGTGTTTGAGGTTCACGGTATGTCAGTTCTATGTGCTGTACTCTCTCTATTCAGCTATGACAGTGTATATAGAGTTCCCGTTCTATGGGGCCTCTATTATCAATAAACATGAAACAAAGCTTTGACATTACAATAAATCCTCTGGCCAGAGCAGAGAAACAAAAGCAACTGCATAACAACAGACATGTTTTATTGTTACTCTTACTGACCCAAATTGCTCCGGACAAGGACTTTAACCATGAAAGCAGCCCCGTGCATCTTTTATGCAGTGATAGGAAACACGGTAGCACATGGAAAGGTCTAATTCTATGCACTGATCATCTGAAAACGTGTTATTTTGAATAATATTTTAGCCCTCAGGTACTTTGACATTGATGTAATCTGGCCTTCTTTGAAAAAAGCTTGAATGCCCCAGTTTTAGGCCAAAGCCTTATCGCAGAACTATCAGAAACCAATGTCACAGGCATCAGGAAGTGTCTTTCTAACCATTGCATGCAATAACTTTCTGCGAGAGAGCTTTTAGAGGCATTAAAGGAGCAATATGGAAGATGACGCAACCTGGTGAATTCATACAATAGGGGGTGTTGAGGTGTCCAGCCCTATCATAGGGAGCAAAGAGGTGCACGGTCCCTCCTCCTCAGTGTTAACATTACCAGCTGTTAACTAGTCTAGAAGAAAGTTGCGAGTTCAGTATCAAACTTTATCTGAGCGTCTCCAGGGATGGACAGCAGCACTAATGATAACTCTTTTGTTCACTGCCGAACATGGTTTCTTGACATGGGCGTGTGGTATGATAATGATCACTTTCAAAGAGCTTCAGCCATCGTTGTGTATACTGTTCATTTCGTTGGCTAACAGTCCTTAAATGATCTAGAATTAGAATCAGAATTAGAATTTAGAACCATTTGCCAGGTGAAATGAAACACATAAACACACACTAAGTGAACACACACTCTAGAGGGTAGTGAGCACACTTGCCCGGAGCAGTGGGTAGCTCTATCTGCAGCACCCGAGGAGCAGTGGGGCTGTTAGGTACCTTGCTCAAGGGCACTCCAATCATGTCCTCCTGGCTCAGGGAATTAAACCAGCAGTCACCTGATTACAAGGCTGGTTCCCTAACCTCTAGCTCATGTTGAAGATTCTGCTTTAACCGGGAACAGAACCTTCAGCATGATTGACAGGAGGTTTGAATATGCCTTCAAGGCAGCAATGCTACTCATTCATTTTATCATCTTGCACTGAGTTGACTTGACACTACCGTGACTCACTATCGCCTATTTCGGAACTGGACAGGCTGGGGCTAGCTGGTTAGCATGCTAACTTTAGTAGATATCTCTATAGCATCCCAGATAGCAAAATTGTTCTGACCCACGTCCCCCTATTTCCATCTGGCTTGTTTGCCACAAGGATTAATGACACTTGGGTGGACCACTGCCGGTTGAAAGATGTGGGCCACATACACACCAGATTAGGGCCCTGTGTCAGCCCAAACTCTGCTGTATCTGTGCCAGAAGTGGACCAGATTTGTTTTGGAACATGTGAGCCACTGAAGTTTTTATATTTGGGCCACTTTTGGCCCACATGCAGTTTGCCAGAAGGCAGCACTGTGCCAGAAGTGGACCAGATTTGTTTTGGAACATGTGATGCGCATGAGTTTTTAGGCAGCGCTGTGCCAGAAGTACATCAGATCGGTATCTTTGGGACAGGTGGGCATGTACATATGTGGGCCACTATTGGCTTACTGCTGATTGCCAGTGTTGACAATATCTTTGCCAGATGTGGTCCGCATGCTATCTAGGATGGTACATAGACGTGTTGGACATACAATCAAAACTGTTATTTCTTCACATTCTGTTAATATTTTTTGTCAGTTTTGGAAACAAAAAATTGTACATATTGCTCCTTTAAATGCTTTGGGCCTCTAGTTCCTATTAAAACCAAAATCATCTCAGCACCAAACTACTCTGAAAGACTTTACATTTCATACCATTATGAAAATACACATACATTTAGAAAAATTAGTCCTATGTCTATTTAAACAGTAAACTGGTGTTTTGTAACTGGTGTTTCTGTAATTTCAAACAAGTTTCAAGTTTCAGGTTTATTTGTCATTTGCACAACATGTCAGGACATTGAAATGCTTGTGGTGAGGCTCAGGTTGATACTCCACAGCAGGGCAGCATTAATATACATGCTAACTAAACATATTAAAATAAAGATATATATATATATATATATATATATATATATATATATATATGTGTGTGTGTGTGTGTGTGTGTGTGTGTGTGTGTGTGTGTTGTTTAAAGTGACTTAGTGATATTGTCCATAGCAGTGATATATTAATAATAATAATATAAAGTATCAAGGTTCTCTGTGCTTTAGCTTAGCAAAGCTAACAAAACGCGCCAAAACTGTCACCTCAACTAAACCCCGTCGATATAAATCTGCCACCTTATCTCGTTGCGCTGTGGGCGTGTGTGCGTGAAGGGCGTGAGTTTGTGTGAAAGAGAGAGGAGAAGTGTGTCTTAACTTCTCGGCACTTCCATGTATAGTGATAATGCGAGCGCCAGCCGTGTTATATACTGTACACCCTATAGGAAGCACCCAGCTCAGCTAATATACTCACTCCTTCCTCGAGCAGTGATTATGAAAACAGATCGGCGGAGATATTAGGACAGAATGATGTTTGCTAGCTGTGAAATCTGACCCTCTCTAACCCCCACCGCTTCTACTCAAACGCTCTCTGTGCACACGGCCCGCCGCGTTACCTTAGCAACCCTCCCTTTTATCACAACACGGGCCCGTTTCCTCATCCTGACAACGGCGCCAGGTCGCCCACTCACTGAGCCCACCCACAGTGCCGCGGCTCATCCAATCAGAGTTCTCACTCACTGAGCCCGCCCACACAGTTGGGGCTCAGCCAATCAGAGAGCGTAATTCATGAACCCCCCCCCCCGCCCCTCTCTGCCGCGGGCTCAGTCAATCAGAACAATCACTGAGCCAATCAGATCAGAAAGATTGCTCGCTGACCCCGCCCAAACGAGGCTCAGCTAATCAAAGGACTCGCTCACTAAACCCGCCCACACTGCTGCGGCTCAGTCAATCACAAAACTTACTCGCTGAAGCCGTCCCACACTGCTGCGGGCTCAACCAATCAGAGAAATATCTCACTGAGCCCCGGTGCCAGAGGCAGCCAATCAAGGAGCTCACGAACCTGGCGCAGCGGCAGACTCTATCTACCAGCACGTTCTCCGCTGAGCGTCCCTCTTTCTCTCTCTAATGCAGACCATGCTTTTCTCTGTTTCATCGACTCCATTTTTTCTTCTTTGAGCGTTACATGCATTTCCTCATTTCCTCTCTCTTTCTCATGCAGACTATACATTTCTCTCTCTTTCTCAGCGACTCCATCTTCCCTTCCCAAAGCTGTCTATGCCTTCATTCATTCTCTCTCTCATCTCTCGTCCAGATCATGCTTTTCTCTCTCGTGCACTGACTCCATTTCTTCTTCTTTGAGCGTTCCGTGCGCTCTCTTGCGCTCTCTCTCTCTCTCTCTCTCTCTCTCTCTCTCTCCAGATTTTCATTAGACCTATACATTTTCAAATTCTATCTCTCTCTCTCTCTCTCTCTCTCTCTCTCTCTCTCCACATTTTCACTAGACCTATACATTTCAAAATTTTCTCTCTCTCTCCCCATATTATCTTTATTAGACCTACACATTTCCAAATTCTCTCTCTCTCCCCATATCTTCATTACATCTATACATTCCCAAATTCTCTCTCTCTCTCTCTCTCTCTCTCTCTCTCTCTCTGTGTTTCTCTTTCTCATGCAGACTAGGCTTTTTTTTCTTTGTCATTGACTCCCATCTTCTCAGAGCTGCATAGATGTCCATGCATTCTCTCCTTTCTTACTTTCTCTTTCATGTTGGCATCTTTCTCTTTCTCTCTTTGTGCCAACCATACTTTTCTTTCTCTTTGACTCCACTTTTCTCTCTCCCACTTTCTTGTATCCTAAAATTCTGTTACCTGTCCTCTGTTGGAACTGTTGCTCACTGAGCTATAGTGGGCCTTCTACTCAGCTTCCTCATCGTGACCAGTGTAAAAGTGTAAACTGTTAATCCCCTACACGCACACTCGGTCACACTTTGCCCTTGCATGCGCACACACACACACACACACACACTCTTCACCCACACTGCCTTATCTCAGCTCCCCAAACAGCTCTATATCCTGCTCATTTGTTTTCTGTCTATCTCAACTGCTCGGCTGCCTTATCCTCACACACGCTCGCACAGACGGATCCTGTTGGGCTTTTATCAGCCTTTTCTGACATTTATTCCTCCATCACTCTGATCCTCGACATGTAAACATGTTTAAGTGAAGTATTAAAACACAATAGCTCATACAGTGGTGAACCTTCAGGACCTTGTAGACCATCAGAGAAGAACTGATAAAGATTCCTCTGAACTAAAAACATACCTGCGTGTCATTTACAGCTGAATTCTGATTAACAGAACCATCACTTTAGTGTGGTTTAGTTGGAAAACGCTTGAGAAAAATTGTCCAACCAGACTTTTTTCTCCCGGGGTATATAGGTATATACAGCCAAGCCATTTATCCTGTTTGTTAGTACTTCAGAAGCTGGACAGAAGGCCTCACACAAAGAACTAACTGCCAACGTACTTAGGATGTGGTGTAAGAATCAACTTTTTCATCTTTTCGATTACTATAGGTGGGACCGGAAACGTGCACACACATTTTGTACACAGTTTAACATACTTCACTGGACCATCATCACTGGACCATCATCACTTTACAATCATCACTGGACCATCATCACTGTACCATCATCACTTTAGATGATACTGTAACAGCATGATATTCAAACGATGACATTGAAAGGTGAGAAAATGAGAGTGGAGTGAAGTTCCACTTTCTAGACAACAGCAAACCTGTGCCCCCACCTCTGCCAGTCTGTCTTGGTACCATCGTCACTGGACCATCATCACTGTATCATCATCACTTTACCATCATCACTGGACCATCATCACTGTACCATCATCACTTTACCATCATCAGTTTACCATCATCACTGTACCATCATCATTTTACTATCATCGCTTTACCATCATCACTGTACCATCATCACTGTCCCATCATCACTTTACCATCATCACTGTACCATCATCACTGTCCCATCATCACTTTACCATCATCACTGTACCATCATCACTGTACCATCACTTTACCATCATCACTGTACCATCATCACTTTACCATCATCACTGTCCCATCATCACTGTCCCATCATCACTGTACCATCATCACTGTCTCATCATCACTTTACCATCATCACTGTACCCTCATCACTTTACCATCATCACTGGACCATCATCACTGTACCATCATCACTTTACCATCATCACTGTACCATCATCACTGTACCATCACTTTACCATCATCACTGTACCATCATCACTGTACCATCATCACTGTACCATCATCACTTTACCATCATCACTGTATCATCATCACTGTACCATCATCACTGTACCATCATCACTGTACCATCATCACTGTATCATCATCACTGTACCATCATCACTGTACCCTCATCACTGTACCATCATCACTTGACCATCATCACTGTACCATCGTCATCTTGACCATCATCACTGTACCCTCATCACTGTACCATCATAATCTTGACCATCATCACTGGACCATCATCACTGTACCATCATCACTGTATCATCATCACTTTACCATCATCACTGTATCATCATCACTTTACCATCATCACTGTATCATCATCACTGTACCATCATCACCGTACCAGCATCACTTTACGATCATCACTGGACCATCATCACTGTACCCTCATCACTGTACCAGCATCACTTTGCCATCATCACTGTACCATCATCACTGTATCATCATCACTGTACCATCATCACTGTACCTTCATCACCGTACCAGCATCACTGGACCATCATCACTGTACCCTCATCACTGTACCAGCATCACTTTGCCATCATCACTGTACCATCATCACTTTACCATCATCACTGTACCATCATCACTGTACCATCATCACTGTATCATCATCACTTTACCATCATCACTGTATCATCATCACTGTACCATCATCACTGTACCATCATCACTTTACCATCATCACTGTACCAGCATCACTGTACCAGCATCACTGTATCATCATCACTGTACCATCATCACTGTACCCTCATCACCGTACCAGCATCACTTTACCATCATCACTGTATCATCATCACTTTACCATCATCACTTTACCATCATCACTGTCCCATCATCACTGTATCATCATCACTGTACCATCATCACTGTATCACCATCACTGTCCCGTCATCACTGTATCATCATCACTGGACCATCATCACTGTACCATCATCACTGTACCCTCATCACTTTACCATCATCACTGTATCATCATCACTGTACCATCATCACTGTACTATCATCACTGTATCATCATCACTGTCCCGTCATCACTGTATCATCATCACTGGACCATCATCACTGTACCATCATCACTGTATCATCATCACTGTATCATCATTACTGTACCATCATCACTTTACCATCATCACTGTACCATCATCACTGTATCATCATTACTGTACCATCATCACTGTATCATCATCACTGTACCATCATCACTGTCCCATCATCACTTTACCATCATCACTGTACCATCATCACTGTACCATCATCACTTTACCGTCATCACTTTACCATCATCACTGTCCCATCATCACTGTCCCATCATCACTGTACCATCATCACTGTATCACCCAAAACCAGGAATTTGACTGTACTTTTACTGTCGAAATTTAATATGGAATTTAATATCTCCATGAATTACTGTCCCAGAATGTCTGGATTACAATTATAAACACTTTGGTCTATGAAATTTCCAGAGACCATACTACACTGTGTATTTATCATTGATTGACATATTCATTTTAGCTATTATTAGCCTACTTCATATAGTGCTTCTGAGAAAACTGGAGAAAACACTTTATAGGAAAATAATTATGTAGGAAATGGTTGCCTGACGTTTCCATCATAATACATCACCTGCTGGCCTGCTGGTTGATTGAGTCCTTAGCTGCTTTGCTCAGCTCTTTACCTCTGTGTAATTCTACTCATTATGGAAGGCACCTAATATTAGCATTACATTAACTGAAACACGCATTACATTTGAACCAATTTAAACAAGTTACCATCTAATAACAGTAGTAAAGGCCACTACTATCAGCTGTATCTGCTTGTTGGTTGACAGCTGTGACAGCCTGAATGAAGCCGGTTTAAGGACATAGCCACTCTGATAGCAAGAGGATAGCAGGCCAGTGTTATCCCGCTGATACCAGAGCTGATGGTCCACTCCTGTTTTGCTCAGTGTTTTCAGGGTGGTCCACCAGTGGAGTATTCAATAAAAACGTGCATTCCATCCCTCGTTTTCCAGTGTATTAATTTATCTTTCTTTTGTTATCTGGTGTAAATTAGCTTAGTACATCAGTTTAGTAGATCATTTATTCCCAGTACAGTGTCAGTTTTAGTAGTTTAATATCAGGCTTGGTCACGATTTTTCCTCTCAGTTGTTTATAATATTTGTGACTTTATTTCCTAAAATAAAAGTCTGTGTTCAATCTTGTACGCAGGATAATAATCTAGGTGGTCCGAGGGTGGGATGCCGACCTTATCAAGCCAGTGGATTGACATTTGCTGGCTAGCAGCTTATGCCACAAGCTAGACAGAAGCTAACTCCAGTGTTATCTTATTTCATATCGCAAGCTAGTGAGGATGCTAACATCTTTGAAGCTAATGAAGCTTCTTTTAGAAAGTTAGCGTGTGATATAAGCTAATGTTTAGCTTCTTTTAGAAAGTTAGCGTGTGATATAAGCTAATGTTTAGCTTCTTTTAGAAAGTTAGCGTGTGATATAAGCTAATGTTAACTTCTTTTAGAAAGTTAGCGTGTGATATAAGCTAATATTAGCGTCTTTCATATACAGTCACCTCAAAAAATACCCTGGTAGCAAGAGCGGACCACTGTTTGAAGGCAAAGTTGGTGGTCCACTGGCGTTTTTGCTCTTCCTTCCAAACAGTATTGCAATCCAACACTTTCTTCTGGCTGCAACTATTCTTTTGATGATGAGCGTATATGGTATGGATCACGTTTAGGCCTAGCTCTGATAATCACCACTGTGTTCATATGATCCTGGTTAAAAGAAGAAGAACCGAAGCTGCCAGCCCACCAACAAGCCCTAAATTAAACAGCAGAAGTTATGTTTTATTCTCACTGTCCAACGTTGGGATCCATCCTGTCTTCCTGTAAGAGGTGATATTAGCATGATTTATAGAAAAGATAAACAGCTAAGTGCATTCCGTCTCTCTGTAAGACACTTATGGTCTTTTGCTGGAGCCAAGTTTCTTCTTTGTATTAGTGTGGCGGGCTTTCTGGACAACTTCACAAGCTCATACTCCCCTCCCTCCTCCAGTCCTGCCTCTCTAGCTCTCCTGTTTATTTTACTTGGCAGGGCGCCAGCTATTTTCTTGTTTCTCCAGGCTCTTTCCTCAGTTTCTTGCCCTGGAACCTTTAGGAAATGTCTGATGACAGCCTGACCAGTTAGGGGGGTTTCTTTGTATATTAAGGTTCTGAACAGGAGATCAATGGGTATTGCATTTTGGGTCGGTTTCCCAGACAGGGATTAACCCTGGCCCTGGACTACCCACCGCACTGAATGGGGAATCCTCAGGACTAGGCTTAATCCAAGACTGAGAATTCAACCATACTACATGTCCAAAGGTTTGTAGGTCCAAAGGTATTAATAGGACGCTTGCCCTCACATTCTGCAATAACGAACTCTACTCTCCTGGGAAGGCTTTACACTAGCTGTTGGAACTTTGCTGTGAAAATTTGATTGTATGCAGACCATCACAAGGGCATTAGTGAGGTCAGGTACTGATGTTGAATGACCAGATTTGGATCTTCCCCAACTTATCCAACAGGTATTGCTCCATCACTCCACAGAACTCAGTTTCAGTGCTCTGCCACCCAGTGCTGGGGGGCTGTAAACCCCTCTAGCAAATGCTTACCATTCTACTGGCAATGCGTTTCTATGGAGATTAGTGGGATCAGTGGGTGCACCCTAAGGTAGCTGATCTCAGTAATCAGAAAGAGCTTCCAGATGCTATCGGACATGTATATTAAAGGATTCATTTTCACAGACCCCACTGATGCACCGTTCTCTGTGTTACCATGGCAGCTTCTGATATCACTTGGGTGCTTCTTTAAAGTCCGAAGTCCAAACGTCCGTAAGCGTCCTCTTAAAACAAGTGAATCTTTATCTGAAGGTTATGTGGTGCAGCTCCCAGTTGTCTTCACACCACTAGATGGTAGTAAGAACGGTTCAGCTGTGTTTTAACCCAGTGCAGAGAGCCGCTGTTGCTAGGCAGTCATGCATTACACGCTTATAGTGCAGCCCTGAACCTCACTGATGTTCTCAGCTTATTCACTGATGAGGTAACACTGGGCTTTTTTCTGAGTGTCTGATTTTGCTTCTTCAGCTGCTGACCTGTTTGCACAAATCTGAAAAAGCTTCAAAGCTTGCACTAATCTCAACACCTTGTAAGCTGACAAAGCCAACTTTAGAACAGTCACTTTATAAAAGGGAGATTATGATCACATAAAAATAATAATAATATTTTATAGAGGAACAATTTTGCTTTTAGAATTTCCAGAGTAGTACAATTTTCAGTTTCAGCCATGGTTGAATCCAAGATTTTGGGTTCTCGCAGGTACCATACAACATTAAAGGTCATATGTTGTTTGTAAGATGTTAGAGACCAGATTAACTATGAATTACACATTTTTCATGTACATATATTTATATGTTAAAATATAGATTATATAGATGATTTTGAAAATGCCATAATTAATAGAATTCCAGACATTCTGTCTTGGGGCGGTGCTTTGCATTTTGTGGCCTTATGGCAACGGCATCTGACAATAGAGCTGCCACCTGCAGTGCATACATTACAAGCCAGTAGCCACATTCATCATCCCGGCATTAAACAGAAAAAAAAAAAAATATATATATATATATATATATATGTATGTATTATTTATTTATTTATTTATTTATATTTATGCATGAATGTTCTTGCAATACAGAAAGATAGGGAAATACTTATGCTAAAAAATCCATGAACTGAAAAAAGTGTTCATAGTACTGCATTAATTTACTCCCATTGTCTGCATTGCAGATTGCCATTCAGCTGTTACATGGTGTTGCCATATGGCAACAACTACTAATTCTCCTGCAAAATCTGATTCCACATTCAGAAATTCTAAATTAGCAGCTATTTATAAACAGAAAAATACAGAAAATACAAATGGTATATATCTAAAGTGTCCATATGCAGATTGCAGTTCAATTGTCACTGAATGTGGCCATACGGAACAATTTCATTTTATCATTTTATGTAAGACACACAGCATCTAAACTGGAGAGAAAAATAAAAAAGAAAGTGAAATTGTAAAACTTGTTTGTGTACACATGTGTGTTCAGAGCGCTTCAGATGTTAGGCCTCGCCATCTGGTGAAAAAAAGCTCAGCCTGCAACAGGAAGGAATATGATCAGATAAAAGTATACCATGTTACACGTAAGTCTTCAGTTTTCCAAAACAACCCAACAAATGTACGTATGTAGCAGACTACATGGCAAAGTCACTGTTCCCATTTTGCAACACAAAGAAGAACGGAGTACAGGGAATGTTCGGTTGGGAAATTACAGCATGTGCTTACATACATCAACGTCTGAGTGAAAATGAGCACCAGTCTTTGAAAGTCTTTGAAAGACATGTGCACATTCCTCTAAACACAGTGACACCTTCCGCACGAGTACTAGTCCCGCACTAAGCGTTTACCGTGTGGACTTCAAGACCAATTTATGAACTGCTATGACTGACAGTAGTCCCCAACAAAATGATATGCATGTATGCTCCGTGTGTAGAACTGTAGATGTGGTCAGCACCTGGAAAGGAAACGGTTAACTGAAACCCTGCGAGCTTTTAGTTATTTTCATCAAGCCATATACAGGAAATACGCCCTTGAAAGATTTTCAAGAGCTCTTCATTTTGCTAACCATGCATAGGCCTTCATTTTCTGTCCTTCATTTGGTTTTGCCTTTGACCACGCACGGTTACCTCATCACACACCCAGAAACCTTAATGGACTAAGGCTCTGAAAATGCCCCTCAATTCTCTCCCTACCCCCCTGCGGGGCCCTCACGTCTCACTCGCTCTCTTGTCTTAGCTCCACTTACTAAGCAGATGGCTCTTTGTTGAAGCATTACAATAGGCCTAGGCTGTCCGTCTCTCGGCACACACACACACACTTCACGTCAGCTATCTTTGTCCCATTTGATGCTTCAACATCCCTTCATCAAGATGTTGATCTCTGTCTACAGTGGCTACTACAGGCAGGTCATTTACACACACATACATTATTAGTAGGTCTCCAAACATTTGTGCTAAACTTAAAACTGTACGACAGTCAGAAGACCCAATGTAAAACCATGTGGGATTTATTAAACCATTCCACAAAACTCTGATTTTATTTTATTTTTTGGCAACGTTTCCTTTCAGACGGCTCCTGGGATGATTTGGCCAAAAAACAAATGTAGACAGATTTTTCAAGTGTCCGAATTCTGCTTCTTCTTTTGTTTAGCACTGGCGCTAACATTGCTAACAAGCAGTAGAAGCCAATAGTCACCCAAATCGTTTCTGCAAATGCATCCATAAAACGTCTCCCAACCCACTCAAATCGCATCCAGCTCTTCATTAAACCAAAAAAAAAAAAAGACTTGAACTACATTTTGTAGCTGAACACTTGATTGTTTTTGTGCTGAATTTTGATTCCCTGGCAAAATCTGACTCCACATTCACATACGTCATGCAGATGTAGGCTATGGACGATTGTTCCTTCTATTTATAACTAGGAATTCAGTTTGAAGATGTGAGATAAACAGATATTTATAAAAAAAAAGACACCACAGAAGTCACAGACATGCTCTGTATTCCCCATATGCCCTCATGACATGCTTGGACATGAAGAGTGAAGAACATCTGTTGGGGGGAATATGGCACAATCCTTACAATGGCTTGCTGCAATACACAGCAAAGGTTTGTTTATTCTCATAGTTCACAGTCAAACATACTGTGTCCTAAATCAGATCAACGAGTCTCCATGACCTTAATAAAGATCTGGATGCAGTTTGAGAGAGGTTTTGGGGATGTATTTACAGTCAAAGGATTTGGGTGACTATTGACTTCTAGTGTTTTGTTAGCAACATAAGCCTTGTAGCTCTAGTTCAAAACGAATGAAGCAAAGTGTTGACGCCAAAGCGTCTTGACTGAGTAATTTGATTTGGGAGGAGGGGAAAATTGTGTAAATTAGATTTTAGCTGAACCGTTACTTTACACTTCATTAAAGGAGCCACTTCTAAGATTTTCAGTTTATAACATTCCAAAATTAAGTAACATTATCATCAGAATGCAAGGAAATAAAAGTACTGATGGAGTGTTAAAGACGTCTATGTTTTATATTGCAGAGATAACTACTGAAGTTAGCATGCTAACCAGCTAGCCCTGGGCCTTCCTGTCTCGTAATACTACTTTGTACCTCCATAGGCGATAGTGAGTCACTGTAGTGTCAAGTCTGCAACAATGGCTGAAGCTGTAGGCAAGTGACGAGCCTTAGCTGGAGACGCTCTTGGTGAGTAATAGGAAGAAGTTTGGTGATGGACTTGCACCACTTCTTCTAGACTGGAGGGACGGGGCATGTTCTTGTTTCTTATGATAGCAGTGGACACCACAACCTTCCATCCTCCTATTGTTTTAACAGGCTGTGTCATCTTACAAACCGCTCCTTTAATGTTTGGCACAAGCTGGTCCCTGTTATGTCTGTAAAATTTGAATACACTTAACGTAAGATAAACTTGGCATCCATTCATAGTGTAATATTGTCATAATCACCACATTAGACAGCTGCAGCTGCACTGCAAGCCTCACTCACTCTCCACCCAGAGGAAACGTGCAGCACTCCAGCTCCTGCGTGCCCTCGCGACTTATAAGCCAGCAATGATGACTGAACATAGATGTTTCTTTTTTATAGTGATGTTAACCTGATCAGGTGCTTTCAATAAACGCAAAAACTATCCCCAAATAATCTCTCGGCCTTTGATGTTTGTGGTTCTCATTGTTCCTCTAGAGAGTCAGAACTGTTCACACTGGTGGTGATGGGAACCGGACGACTGAAGAGTTTGATGTCTCTAAAAGCTCCCTCATAGAAAGCTATTACATGAAATGGTTACAGATGAACTGCCTGATGTCTGGGGGAGTGCTGTATGGTAGCTTTGTGATAAGGTTTTGGCCTCAAACACATTTTTGTTTCTAATCCATTCATGGTGCAGGGATATATGCGGGGCGTTGTGAGGCAAAATAGTAAGTCACAAAACAGCTTTACAAAGAATCTGGTGTCTGAGCCCCCAGTGAGCAAGTCAAGGGCGACAGAGGCAAGGAAAAAGTCCCTCGGTTCAAAAGGAAGAAACCTCGAGAGGAAACAAGACTCAAAAAGGGAACCCATCCTCCTCGGGTCAACACCAGATAACAAGACAAGCAAAAGAAAGGAGTGTTCAGTGTTTTGTAAGGTAGAGGAATAAAAGTCTGATTAGTCTGTAATTAAGTAACTGGGTCATCAGATGGGTCAGCAGGACGCAGGCCAAGCTTTTGCAGTGCAGGACAGCCAGGAGCTCCGTGGTGGTTAAAGGCAAGCAGTGACACCCAGTCAAAGCAGATGTAGCAACAGCATCAGACCGCACAGGATGGGCAGCAGTTCAGCTCAGGACCAAAATAAGCTTTTGTATTTTTTTGGATTTACCATCTACCATTTACCATTTTATTATTATAAGCTTTATATGGTATGTAATAACCCAGAAGACTCTTGTAGCCATTGGATAGTAAATAAAATGGCTATAGTTATGTTGTAGACATCGCGGTCCGAGTCTCTACAAACAACCATTTGGAGCCAAACCACTTTTTGCCACTTTGGTTACATCTCGACCGCCAGTAACTACCAGTCACAGTAGAAGTTTATAACCAAATGCACCTCTAAGGTCAAACCTGGTCGCTTTGGCGGGCTGGATCAGCTTCAGATGCAGTCCAGAAGGGAAAACGTCAGCTGGAGCTGAGGGAAAAAAATGCTAATTTGCCATCTGGATTATTAAGCAATCCCCTGATTGCTGTAAAGCTCCCCATAGACTGCGAACAACTGACGCTCATAGATGCGGGCCTCAAAGATCAAGAGGTACAGTCGTACTTGAGGCAATGAATTCTGAAGAGCAGTTTCACGATACTGTATTTTACACCCGGCACTGTAAATGTGACTGTACATGTTCCGACAGAGCAGCTGGAATTGAAAGAACCCTAATTTAAAGCGAGTGCAGGCCAAAACCTGCAGACAGCAGCGTCCTATGTAAAACTAGCTGTTTGGAAACTTAGATCATTAGCCAAGCTGTGACGTCACTGAAAACAGAAAAAAAGGGAAAAAAAACTGCAGTCAGACATGGTCTTAGTGGCGGGGAGTGCAGGTAAGGGGAGGCTTGGTGGGAGGAAACTGCTGAGAAGACCCTCCTCTCTCTGAATCAATGGAAATTTCCACCAGAAAGCCAAAGGTTCAGGGTACAGCTCTCTAAGATCTCCACTAGCAAACTTTTCCTTTCACTCTCAGAACTTGTTTATCTCACCGAGGTTTCTTAAAGCCTATTTTTTCCCTCAGCTTACGTCTCTGTGGTGTCGTTTTAGTGTTATGTAACATGTAGTTCATTTAAATGGGTGAAAAAAAAACACTTGCTGTATTTGCCTTCCTCTATGTTTTAAAGGGCACATCCTTCATTATTCTTGCATTTTGTTCTTTTTTCCTCAAGTCTAATTATAACAGTTTTGCGGTTTTATGTTCCAAAAACAGTCATGATTCATCTTTACACACCCATTTTGCCACTGCTCTTTCTCTTCTAAAATTCAACAGGCTGTTTTAATTACTTTGCCTTTAAGATTGGTATATACACTCATCATCAAAACAAGAGCTGCACCCAGAAGGAAGTGTCGGGTTGCAACCCTATTGGGAAAGAAGATAAAGGTTCCCGGGAACAATAAATGATGATAAATTTAGACTGATATGGGTAATATTTATTGAGCTACACATACAGAAGTAGTGTCTCTCAGTATGGCGTTGGGTCACCATCTTTGCTAACGCAACATGCCAGACGTCTCGACACGGAGTTGTAGAGGTTCCTAATGGTGTCCTGTGATAATCCATCACATGCTGCTTGAATATTCTCACACAGTTCCTACAGGTGGTGCGGTAGAGGTGGAGGTGGCACCAGGCCTTCTGGACACCTAACGTGTGACAACAAACTGCTCATCTTGGCGCTGACCATGGAGCCTCCACACACGGATTCGTTGGTCGTCTCCACCAAGACCAAAGCGGGACTCGCCACTGAAGATGACCCGCTGCCATTCTGAGTCACTCCATGACAGTCTGGCATGACACCATTGCAGTCTTTGGCGATGTTGACGTGGTGTTAAGGACAGTCGTCGTAGCGGTCTACATGCATGTAGTCCTGTGGGGTGCAGCCGTCTGATTGTGCTGGCACTAACAGGATGACTCATGGAAGCATCACTGCTCGCTGAATACTGGCTGTTGGCTCAGTCAGGTACAGCAATAAGCCATGTCCTTGCTTACGTCACATGTACAGGCGAGTGTGAAACCTGAATCATTCGCATGTCTCCCAATGTCAAACCTTCCTCCCAGAGTAAATGAGCCCTGTCTCGTATTGTTCATCATTTAAAAACACAGTGTGGGTTGAAGTGCTCTTTATATCTTCAGTGTCAAATGGGCAGGGCTAAATTGCTGACAGCAAAATAGATGGAAATATGTAAATGTGATGCGTGCGTGCTTCAAATAAGGCAGATTAAGGTTCCATATATGAACCGTCTGAACTGAAAGTTGAACAGTGTTTACATACCATGTCGAACTCCTTTATGTATTTTTCCATGATGTAAGGCCTTTACTACTAATTCATTGCCATATCCTTAAGTATTAAGTATCATGCTTCAATGAGCATGAATATTGGGCAAAGGGACTTAGTGGCCACATTCCACCCACTTCACTTTCTATTAGGATGTCTGTGCTTAAACAGGAAGCACTGGAGATTGACCTGCAGGAGATTACTGTGCTAGCTTGAACTGCAAGGAAGCAGAGTTTTACTACCTAGTAAAACAGTAGGGATTGGCATGGTTATGCAGATATGTCTGAGCTTGTTTAAGTATTCACTTGCGTAATCAATTGCACATATAAAGCACTCGTAGGTTGGAATTAAAAATGAAACAAACTGTATTACTTTTGTTGAACTTACGTCACAGAACGAGGGGATGCAAGCAGCTGATTAATGCTGATTCTGAAAGTCAGCTTGCACTTAAACATATGCTCAAGTGGGCTCTGCTCCCGATTTGCACAGTTCTCTAAGCGTTAGCTCTGTCTTCAGGAGATTGTAAGTTTAGTCCCTTGAAATGGCACAGCTGGAAGACCAAGATCTGTCTGGGTTGATAGGATGGCTCACCCCCTCCCCTCATCACACACCACGATGCTAGCCAACAAGCTCTCCTCCGAACCTGTTGAGCTTTCCAATGACAGTGTGTTACAGGCAGTTCTAGAAGATGTGATGGGGCTTTGCAAGGAAACGCATACTAGCCCCTTAGCTTGGCAGCACTGTATGATAGTGATGGCTTCAGGTCCTTGAGTGCTCAGTTAAGCGTTTGAGATACCGGTTTTCAAATACTGAAATCGCTGTTGTTTGTTTACAACCTAACATGTTGGGACATCGTCCTAGATAAAAGAGCTTGCATTAAAGATGGCTAATCAGCTTCCAATACGGTCCCCATTAGTATTAGGGGACACCTAGCTAGCAGGAGGACTTTGATATGACTAACTATGTATTATGCGTTTGGATGAAGTGGTCCAGTGTCTACTAAAAGGGGCTTTTGGGCTAAATTTGCCCAGCCTTTGACATCACTGAACCATTTCAATGAAACCACCATCCTTCAGGTATTTGCACTGCATATTTCCTAATATGGCCCCAAACAAGGCAAAAAAATCATAGTCATTTCCTTCAGTGTTTAATAGACTGGGTTCCACTGTAGTGTGCCTTCAGGTTGCACTGATTTTTGGCAGGTTCACCACAGGGCCATGAGGAAACCATCCATAGGCCGTAGGACACTGCTGCTCTGAACAAAAGAACAGAGTTTGCCCACAATGGACCTCCTCTGGTTTTTCCAATTATTGTGACCCCTTTCCTTCCAAATCCTGACCCCTGAACCCCTCCCCTTTCCTACCCTGAAGCACCAGCATTCCGAGTGTCAGGTTTCGCTCTTTTGTCTCCAGATCCAGGTGTAATTGTGAATTACACTCTTGACTGACCAAAGTTACAGACTTAATGTCTGAACAGACAGACTCCATGGTTACACTGGAAGTTCGAGGCTAAACCGAGGACTCGGCTTGTGAGGATCCAGAGGGTCATTTGGTTGCCTAGAGAAGATATAACCTCTTTGACCCTGCCATTCACCTGAAATCACCAAAGAGAGACATAATTAGACGTACTTTAGCCTCAATTTCCATGTGACAGTATTGACAGGTGGTGTCATAGCAGTGAAACTGTGGAAAAGAAAGGAGACATTTTAAATGCTGGAAGTTGAACAGCTAGAGAGACTCAAGAAAGCAGGATTTAATGCTGTGACTTGCACAATCTTTTTATGCACCCATCCAACGCAACCTCACACCCAGCCTGCTTAATTCTACAGTGAAATTCATCTTAATCCAGACATCATTATGGATTTGCTTGCAGACGGGCATTAACCACATCAAAAGTCTCTGTCAAGGAGGTGCTTGTGATCCAGCATTTGATCCACATGCTCGGTTCTAGAGAAACTTGAAGATTAAGAGTCGTTTACAGGTGTTTTAATAGGAACCAGGCATATTACTATTAGCTCCCTCAAGGAAAGGTATTACATGATGCAATTACGAATACACTGTCACTGATTGGGAGACATTGATTTTTGAGATATAGTTTTGGCATAAAAGACCACTATTGAAATTACCCAGCCACCTATTATCAAAGCGCACTGAGTTCACTGGCTGTTTTGGACAGTAAACAAAATGGCTATATCTACATGGTGGATACTGCGACCGCTGGTTCTTGTAAATATGTCAGCAGTTGATTTTTCTTTCTACAGTGTACCGTCTCACATCACAAACCACTCTCAATGACCCTGTTTACACCTGGTCTCTCTTTATGTGTCTTGAGTATCAGGATTACATATGTCTGGAGAAGGCCAAACCACATCAAAATGCAAGATGCAGTTAAAACAGATACAAATCCTAAACTTGAGGAGGTGCTCTGAGATGCTTTCGAACCACATGTTATATCAGCATAAACTCATCTGTCTCTGTAAGACGCAATCGACATCCAAAACCCCTCCTGGTACAACCGAAACTCCTCCCAGTACAACCAAAACTCCTCCCCATGCAGAACGTCACTGGGCATGTGATCCGTGTCTGCAAGAAGGATAATCATGGAGGCAGTGTCGCACATGGTTGGGGCATGGATGGAACTTAAGTGCTTAGTAGCGATATGGACAGACTCTACTGTGCAAACCACTCTGCAGACGATGGAGGCTGAACAGATGAACACCTGGTAACTGGCTGCTGAGTACTGAATTTGCATATGCCGTCTCACACACTATTAGGATTTCAGTCCGACTAATCTGTGATGCCTTTGACTTCCGAGTGCAAATGTCTTAAATCTTGTCAGGATATAATCCAGATACTAGTAACATGTAGTGACCACGTGTAATTAATGACAGAGCTACATCAAAACACCTGATCTATGGACCTATCTATGGATTTCTGCTACTGTGCCACTCTTTGGTGTAAATGGGAATCTGTGAATCACTCCATACGTATGGGCACCTACCCTAATAAGTCACCAAGGTAAGAGGTAATAGCCAGCTGTTTGCCAGATCTATCTGGGAGTGTTCTAATCATGGAACTGCACTAACATGCAGGATACAGTCTCACAGCCGACACCTCAAAAAGGCTAAAAATACCTCCGTGTGAAAACGGCGTGTAGCTCGTAGCCATGTCGCATGAATGAAAATCATCGGCTTATAGAAATAAATGGATCCATTTTCCCCCTTCCCATCCCTGCCTCAGCAAACTCACTTATTCTCAAATCCAACCTCATCAAAAAAAAGAAAGAAAGAAAAAAAGAGGAAAAAAAACACAAACCACTAAAGAGCAGCAGGCAATTTTTGGACAGGATCCAGTATCCATGGAAACTAATCGAGCTAGTAGGCAGGCTGTGAGTATACCAGAGGGAAAAGCACTACAGGAAATGACCTAACAAAGCCTCCTCTCCCATTGCTCCCATTTTCCAGTCGCACAGAATGAGTAATGCTTGGAACCGAGCTTTGCTTTTTCTTCACCAGGCTGACTGCTACTTGTCTGGATTCGTACAGCAGACAGAGTGTGGCCCCTTTCATACTGTAGACGGCTGTCTCAGCATGCCGCGCTCTACACATGGTCTTCATTTCCTAAATGAAAGAGGCTTTCTGTATACAGCATGTGTTCCACTAGCCCAAGACAAAACGACGGCCTTATAAACGATTTGACGCATCTCTTTTCTACAGTCTCAAGCGCTCTCCTCTCCACGTGAAGGTCCAAGTCCAGTCACAGAGTGTGAGGCTCTGAGGTTCCACCCACATTCAGAACACGTCTAACACATTAAGCCCTTTCATTTCTGTGTGTAATTACAACCAGTCTCCTATTGGCCGTAATTATATTCTTTTCTTCAGAGGATTTGTGATGGCTTTGGCAGTCCTCTGAAAGCTTTACATTTGGAGATTTGGAAGCTTGAAGCGACGGCAGGAACATGACTTCTGAACAATTATAATCACAACCATTATTTCCAGTGGACACTCAACTCAAAGGTCTGGTCACTGGTCTGGTCGTCTCATGAGCTGTATACCCTGATAAGCCAAAACATGATGAACATGATCGCATGCCTAAGCTGTCGGAACTCCACATGCTGCCAAAACAGCTCCAAGTTACCTAGGCAAGGTGCCCTGTGGTACCTGGTACCAAGATGTTAGCAGAAGATCCTTTCATTCTTGTGTTACTGTCGGACTTGTTGTTCTAGCACATCCCACAGTGCATCCTGGTGCCAGTTAAGTGGTGTGCACGTGCCTGGCTGTGCACATGATGCAAAAGAAAACAAGACTCATTGGACCAGGTGAACTTCCTCCATTGTTACGAGGCTCAATACCTGTGCATCCGTTGTAGGCATTTTTGATAGTGGACAGGGATTACTAGGCACTCTGACTGGTCTGTGACTATGCAGGCACATACGCAGTGGGGTGTGATGCACTGTCCTCCCGTGACCATCATCACTCTTCTGTTGATTTGGACCAGACGTGACAGTCTTTGTTGCCTTGCGTGCCCGACAGCCTACTGCTGATTCGTGGTTTGTCCCTTCTTGGGCCTCTGTCAGCAGGTACTCAACACGGCTCCACAAGTCTTGCTGTTTCAGAGATGGCCTGACCCAGGCACCTGACTATAACAATTTGTCCTTTGTCAGGTCTTCACTCCTGCCCATTTCTCCCACATCCAACACATATACCCACAACCCCTCTTGGCATGCACCTTTGTTATGAGATATCAATGTTATTCATGCCATCGTTGAGCAGTCAAAATATTTTGGTGTATACATTTACATTACATTGCTATCTTTTCACATGAAGAATTATTTTCTTCTATTTGGACGTTTGCTTCTGATCAACTTGGCTGTTTCAAAGCTTGAAACTGCGTAGCCGGTGTAGTCATTGTTTAAGTTTGTATACCAATGCTCCATCAAACAATAAACCCTGCTTATTTGGATGTAGTGTCGTGCTATCTATATAACACTGATTTCATTGTATTCATTGTTTTTACTGGGGATATGGGAATTTTGTGTGCCAATGTCAATATGTATTCTGACTAATTTTCATATTCGAATATCCAAAAGAGTTTATGCACAGATCTTTGGTTAACCACGGAATAAAGGAAAGCCAAAAACAAAACAAGAAGACTCACAGACAAAGTAAAATGGAACTTCTCCATCTTCCTGAGATGGAACATGACCATAACTCCATTACATTTACATTTATGGCATTTAGCTGACGCTCTTATCCAGAGCGACTTACAAGGTCATTCATATTACAGGTAGGCCAATGTAGTGTTAGGAGTCTTGCCCAAGGACTCTTATTGGTGTAGCACAGCATAGTTACCCAGACCCGGGAATCGAACCCCCATCTCCCACATGGGGCAGTAGCTCCCTGGAGGTTAGTGGTGTTATCTGCTGGGCCACACCAACCACCATTAGTACCCTTGCGCATTAGTATCCAACGACAATGCACATTTCTAAAATCTGAAAGATAAAATTCAGTATAAATCTACCTGGATTAGCATTATGGAGAAATATACATTTATTTGTAGAGGATAAACAGTACAAATAAACAGTAAACTGAATAAAATGCAGATATTGTAGCACAATAGCCCAACGTCACCTTATGCATTTCTCCTCTGGAGTAATAAACACCCTACAAATTACAGTTTGAAATATTGGTCAAACATTTGTCAAATACATGTAATTAGTAACCATGCAATGCAAAGCAATGCACAACACCGCTATCTGACGGTTCTTTTCTCTTGCTGTATTTTTGGTCTGTTAATTTGTTCAGCCATTTTTGAGATATGAAGGTTTGTCATGTGATGTATCGTTTTCATGCATGTATCATTAGATGACATTTTTTCCTATAGGGAAATTAATAGGGCACAAAAGTGTGTCCAAAATTATGTTATGTTGGGTCCATTAGAAACACCCTATTATACATCTGTAGAACTGTAGCAACAACTTAGCAAACACACAGGAGCCCAAGGCAATCACATATCAGCACCTTTGCAATCACCCATAACAGTATTGTAACCGTTCAGCAACACCCTAGCAATCACCTGGGATAGGAAACATACTTTTTAGTTTTTTAAATAATAATCTGCCAATAAATATGATAGTATAATGCACTGTATCTGCTCCACCATGTCAGAAAAAAATATGTATTATGATGCAAACACATCTGTAATAACAATCATATTGGTGGACAGTAACAAAGTAAATGTAATTACCGCACCTTTTGGCTTATGTGTGCATAAAAATGAGAGAAGTGTGAAGCGAGCCCAGCTAATTAGGGTACAGCGGTCACTTTGTTTTGAGCTTGTTTTGACCTGTTGGACAGAGCTTGGTTCTAGCTAATGGAACCTGTTCTCCTTCAGTGTTCTGTGCTTATGATCATGTGAACAGACATCAGTGTCAGACTAATTAATGACCTTCTATTAGGCTGGTGGACCGAGAGACACTAGAGTCTCTTCACCTACACTGAGCTGATTAAGAGTCTTGTTCCAGAAATGATAATAAGACATTAGAGCCATAATAAATCATCCTACTGTTACTCTCTATACTTAAGTACATTTGAAGGTAAATACTTTAATACTTTTACTCCAGTGGAGGTCTAAAGGGAGGAACTCCTACTGTTACTGGAGGAGTATTTTACCTTTGGTATCTCTAACTCAAGTACATGGTTTGTGTACTTTGTCCACCACTAAACAATGTATTATATTATATATCCTACGTTCAATGAGCACCCACTGAAAGGCCTTGTCACTGTCCCCACACAACCTTTGCATTCTACACGTTTGTCGGTAGATATAAGCTGTCAATTGACATTCAAATCCAGTCAGAGGTTTTGTTATTCATGTCTGATACTCGCATCACAATGATAGCAATCACAGTAATATCCAGACGGATAAAACAAAGATTCCAACTTGACCCCTCACATAGCGGACCGTGACTCCCCACCATCTGTGACCACTGAATGGGCTTTGTGACCAGAGTTGATAGATCAGATGAGAGCAAGAAAAGGCCAAGAGCCTATTATTTCAACGCGTCCAGCGGAAAAACCCTAAAACACCCCATCTGAAGGGATGAAAAAAAGGCTTAGGAAATCTAAATCATTATTTCTGTCTTTTTCTGTCTTGTCTTTTCTTAGTACAAGGTCTGATAAAAAACTGGAGCTCTCAAACTTTCAGGTCATTCAGTGATGCAAGACTCGTGTGCATCTTATAGAAGTAGTATGGGGAACTCGACCCCAGAGAGAAGGAAGTGGGGTAGGACAGCAGAAGTGCGCTCACTGTGCAACAGGTAGGCTGCTTCGGCTCAGACACAGAACCAGGTCAAACAATGAAGACGCTGCAAACTGTTATAATATCAAAGAGCCAGTGATTTGCGCATGGACCTTCGGTGGAGTGGGTGAGGGGGAGTTAGCATGTCAAAGTGGGAGCACAACAGCTGCCTGCTGCGTCTCCATCTGGGCCACAATGGCCTTTTACACACAACATGCTAATGAAACAGTGGCTGTAAACAAAGACACCACAGCCGCTTGGGTCCTATGTGTGCAGACACGGTGGCACAAGCTCACCACGAGCCTTTCAAAGGGGTAGAAACAAAGAGAAGTCCGCAGTGCCAAAGAAGCAGTGATTGAATCAAGTTTTCATAAATTTGCTTTAGATACCAAAAAAAACCAGCAAAACAGCAAGAACTCCACCAAGTTTCAAAATATTAAATGGTAGAAAGTCATTCAGGGGGTTTCGGCGTAAAATGCTCGGTTCACGACAAACTTAAGAGTCAGAACTGTGTGCACTGGTGGTGATAGGAACCAGACGTCTGAAGACTTGAATGCCTCTAGGAGCTCTCTCTCAAGTCTCTCATGAATTGGTTAGATATACACCGCTTTATGTCGTACATGTGTATTTTTATCCATCTGTGGTGCAAATGCCCAGGTAAAAATTAAGCATATTTGAATGTGCTAGAAATGTACTTTAATGTCAGCAAGTACCTTCCAAGCACAGTATTGCTCTCTGTGCTAAATTCAAGTGTAATATATACATATTACATTTTACCTCAGTAGTACTTCAGTGTACTTAACATAAGTTACTTAACTAACTTACCTAGTATACTTAATATATTAGTATTAGTATATTTTATGTACTAGAAATGTACTTTAACATGTAATGAAGTATATCTAAGTACATCTCAGTAGTGTCTTAAAATAGTACAGTTAAGTGCCATTAGTTCTATTTAAGTATATTTTAATAGCACTAATGATATATATATTTTTTTTTCATACTAAGTACATAGTTAGTATATTGAAACTTGCACATTTTCAGTACATTAATTGTGAGCGCAAGGAAGTATACCACGTATACTTAAATTAAGTACATACTGACGGTACGACATTGTAAGCCAAAACAGAACCCCCAAAAAACTCTTTTTTTGTTTTAGATTGTCTGCCATTTTATCATCATCAACATTCACCGGTGGTTTGGGATAGTAGTATGGCTATATTAGTGTAGACATACACATAGTATGTCTAGTTCCTATTTCCGCCACTGTAAAGAAGTCTGTAAATACATGTACAATTAGCTATTTCACACCAAACCACTCTGAATGAATCTGTTCACATGGCGAGAACTGAATTATTCAGAAATTTTGAAAAGCTGGTGGAATTACCCTTTAACAAAGGCTTCACTACCTGAACTACAGCAACATAAACATGAACAGTTATAACGGTCTGCTAATCCTGCATTATTAATCTTCCAAGAAAATTCAGTCTACCTTTTTATTTGGAGCTGTTTAGTAAATGTGTATTTGACTCCGGCTTATGATTTTTGTAAAATACCGCGTCATAGCGACATAAAACCGGACCACCAATAGGACGGCAATAACGGCTTTAAAGTGGGCAGGGCGCTGTGGGTGGGGCTAAATGTGAAGCTTCTCCAATAGGGGCGTCCCAAATTTTGTACTGCTTCTCCTGTCCAATCCAAAGCCCCAGAGACCAGCCGCGTCACCGAGAAGGCACGATCTGCTGTCCAATCAAATGCCAGAGCTGCGTCACCGATACAGTTTTCAGTTCTCAGGTTTGAGTCGGATTTGATTCACTCTCTCCGTCCTCAGCCTGCCAAACGGGACTCCTCTTCAGCTCTTTTTACATTCTCCTCACCTTTATCTCTCCACATACAGTCAGCCATGGCCGACACTGCTGTAGACACGACCACTGCCCCCGAGATTACCGCAAAGGTAAGTTTCAGAAGGGTCAGAGAACAGAAGTGTGGGTTCTGGTAATATGAAGGTAATGAGCTGACTGAACTTCATAAGAGTGAAGACTAGGGGTTTTTTCCCTCATTCGTTGGAAAATTAACGGTAGTTGACCGCACTCCGCGAATTGAGAGATTTGTCGAATTGTTATGGATTATAGTGACTGAAAAACGTATTGTTAATCTGTTATAGATGTACCTAATTGAACAGTGTACAGGTGAATAACGTTTTCTTAGAAAATCCTGTTAGTGATGTTCGCTCACTTCAGCTAGCTTGCTAAACGGCGCGGTAACGTCAACTGACGGTCTTTGTCGCCGGCTCCAAGTCTGTTTAGTTGCTGTAACTAACCTCTTTAATAGCTAATTGTAAACGGAAGATTCAACGTTTTGTGTTCTTTTGGACCCGAACAATCGTCTTTGCGGAAGAGTCTTGCCGTTTTGTCTCTAAATAGGCCAAAATGACAGTAAAACACACTCAGTCGATTTCTTTTCTTCTATTTTCCTTTGTTTTCATGGTTTGTATAAAGCTGTGCCGTAATTACAGCTGAAAGGGCGGGAAAAGCGGGTCGCGCGCTCTCGGCTTTGTTCCCCGTCGGCCATGCGCTTTTCTTTTTGTCTCCGGCTCGTGAACGCGCCTCACGGTCTGTCGAGCTGCGGCTACATTTGGTCTGAAATGAACAGTCTTTACTTCATTATCGCGACGTTGTGCCACATGCCTCAATTTATAGATGCTTAGCGATTAATTTACGATTTTAGACAGTATCTCTCGGCGGTTACACCAGCAGGGGTACAGATGTCTCAAGATTTCAGGCATCAATAGAAAGAGACAGTTATCAGAAATATGGAAAAAGAGGAGTCAGATGGGTTTTAAAGAGCCGCCCTGTTTGTTCACTTACACATGGCGTTTTGTTTAGTTCAGTTCAGTTCAGCTCAGCCTGCGTTTGTGGGCTCTGTGGTTATGACGTTCGTGCTCCTTGTGGGCGGAGAGGGGGGCTGAAGGAAACACACTTCCACTCAGTAACTAATTCAAAGCTAAAAAAAGAAAGGGGGGGGGGGTTAGTAATGTCTCAAGCATATACATGTCATAAACGTTTATCTGATATGTTTTTTTTTTTTTTTCTCCTTTCTGTCTCTGGTGTATAGGACCTTAAGGAAAAGAAAGAAGTAGTAGAGGAGGTTGAGGAGGCCCCAAAGGAGAACGGCAGTGGGGACGCACCTGCCAATGGCAATGGAACAACGGTGAGTAAAGTGTGGGGGTATGTCCCAGCGGGCCTGCAACGCGGGGCCCTGGCTTGCAGGTGTCGAGGGGCCCATCCCCCCCGCCCCCCTTGCTCTTTTGTTTGGGTTTGAGAACTGCCACAGATGTAGCTAAGGCAGAGCTGGTATTTGCTTCTGCTGCTTGTTTCTCACAGCGCTATGAAGTCCTGGTGAGCGCGGAATGTCATTAGTGCTCCTCCCACAACAGAATGGCAATTGCAGAGTTAGTCATGTACATTATCACAATGACTCAGAGTGAAATCCTTACAAAAAACCCCTACGTGCTTGTTTTCGGCTTAATCTGAACCTGACTCGACATTCAATGGCAAAACTTTCTCCTCTCTTTAGACTAACGGTGCTTCTCATGAAGAAACCAGCAAAGAGGACAAGGAAGCTGAAGAGGGTAAGTAATGAAGACTTGAGTTATTGGCACAATCACTGTTAAATATCAAGTTTGTCAGTTAAAGTCACTAATGAAAACTCTGGTGTTGTTGAACAGCTCCAGAGGGGGAGGGTGAAGAGGAGAAGGCTGCTGAAGAGGAAGCAGATGGGCAGGCAGTGAAACGTCCAGCAGAGGAGGAGGTGGGATTGTTTGAAAGCCCTTCTCTGTCATGATCATTTTGAGGGAAGCCACATCACTAGTGGTCCTGACATGTTTGTCTTATCAAATCCCTTGTCTTGTGTTCACAGGAGTCGGTTGAAACAAAGAAACAGAAGACAGAGGAGAATGGCGAGTCCACAGAAGCTGAAGTGAAAGCCTAAAGCCTTTGCTATCCTCTTTGGTAGCTTTGTCTGTATGGTCAAACTGACCTAGTAGAGTTTGTGCTTCTGTGTATATTTTACAGACATTCTGTTGCACCCCCCACCCGGACCAACCACAAGACATTCTTTTGCACTGAAGCCTGTAACATCAAGCCCCATCCCTTTTTGTAAGATGTTATTTATTGGTGTAGGAGTAACATTTTTAGGACCCTTTTGTAAAACTTAAAGAACAGAACCGTAAGCACATATTCTACTGTGATTTTTGACCAGCAGATGCACACTCACAAGCCGCTGTACCCTTTCTCTTCATGTTCAGACATTTACATGGGTGATAACTCTGATTCACTTAAGACCAAAGATAAAGTTTTAAGCAGGGGCTAATGGACAACGTTTAATCCCGACTGTTTGTGCTGCTAGTAGTTAATCCTTTGCTTTGCCGATCTGTTAATGCGACAGATGGTAAGCATACATAAATGAAAGGGTCTTGTTACTGCGCCTAGTTGAAAAGAAAAGATGGCTTGTCCTTTTTTTGACTGGCTTATGTCATGTTAATTAACCCCTCTTAAACCTTAATGTTTTTGGTCTTTTGTTCCATATGCATTCCAGAAGGATTGTACCTTTTTCATATCCTTATGTACAGTTTGGGGTTTTTTGTTTGATCGGTTTGTTTTGTATGGGGAGTGCAGGATCGAAACAGCCTATATCAGAACAACATGCTGGCACTGGTGTTCTCAGTCCTCCTAAGCGATTCTTTTTTTATTATTGTGTTTTGGTTGCTTTTGACCACTGCTTTGTATATTCTGGTTCAGGAGTATAAATAAAATCAATCTTGTCTTTTTAAATTGGTCTTGTGTCACTTTGTTCTCCGATTGACTGCTGTGGTATAATTATCTGTTGGTCAGTCATGGCTTTTAGTGGTCAAGAAATCTGCAACTAGACATACTAGAAGTAGTTGGTCTGAATTAGATTTTCCAGCCTCTTCACCTCGGTGCAAGGTCCTCTTGTAATGAATATTATATTTCAAATGTCCCCATGTTTCAAGGACATGGGAACCTTTTTTCTGCTGCTGTGCCCCCTAGTGGAAGTAATGCAATTTTTTTTTCTTGCTGTAATGATGTGAAAATTCTTCATGCATTTACCTGATTTGATAGTCCTAGAAGTCCATACTACTGCAGTAATGTACATTGTTTTCCAGTTGAACATGCTCATAGACTGCACAATCACAGGGGAGAAAATGATTTATAAGCTTTATTCATTTGGGTTGAATGGTTGCTGGGGACATTTGTTCAAAAAGTTACAGAAAGGCTTAAAGGGAAATCCCACCAATTTTTCAAAATTCCCGTCTAATAAAAACATTAAGATGTAAAGTAATTCATAGTGCTTTGAGAAATTTATTGGCTCATTTGTTCCCAATAGCTGTGGAAGGAACCAGATGGTTGAATGAGCTCACAGAATGCATTTCATGAAATGGTATACAGTTCCTGATGTCTGAGAGAACTAAGATGTATGTGTACCTTTGTGTACAGGGTCCTAGAGCCCCGTGTTTAGCTCTTAAGATCCTTTAAGGGAACCTATAAAAGGGTTCCCATGGTTCATGGCAACGTCTTAGGGCCATCAAAAGATATAAAGGCTATAGGTTAGTAGCTGATTTTTTTAAAAACAGGAGTGCTCTCTGCCTGAGCTAGGCTAGCGTCAGTGAGCGTCGTTTAAACTAATTTTTTAAAAGTCAGAGTGTAATATGAACATGAAATGAATTCTTTTGTTTGCTTTAAAGGAGCAATATGTAAGATAATGTAATCTGCTGAATTCACATTCCACTGAGTCCCTCCTTCTCCTTCATTCCTCTCTTGTTTATTGTCCAGTCTGAAGAACTGTTGCAGTATCAAACTGCAGCCCTAATCACTAAGGAAAGCAACACCAATGTTAATTGTTTCAATGCTATTTTTGTCACTTTCCTTTATTTTCAAATGTTTTTTTTTTTTTTGCCAAGACCAGACAAAAGAGGTATGGACTGGTATTTTGAGACATGACGGAGCGAGAGTAACTTAAGTAAATATTTCTGAAATACTATACAAAGACATTTTTGACATACTGTCGAAACAGGTATTTCTTCACATTCTAAACTTGTAAAATCTTACATATCGTTCCTTTAAGTGTGGTATGCTGTCCTCTTTTTGTTGTTGCTATCTGTGTAGCCATTGGCTTGCTAACAAGTAAGAGGGATAAAGTAACCAACTTCAGATGGTAGCAGGGATTCCCAAGGGATCCACGGTAAGTGTTGTGAAGTCTGACTACAAGCGTTTAAATGCTAGCTACCACTGACCGTCGGTCTTGTTCACTGAAATTACAATGGGAGAAGACAAAAACCAAGGGCCAAAAAATTTCAGTGGGAAGATATGGGGCTTGGGGAGCGTGGAATCCTGGGAACATAGGGATGGCCCCATTTTTAAAGCCTCACAGATCACTGTAAGATTTACCACTGTTTCCTCATTGGCAACATTACATGTAACATCAGAAGACACAACGTTCCCATCACCACCACTGCAGAGACATCACTGTGTCCCTCTAACATCATTTTCCATCAAACACTCTGAATGACTTCCAACTCCGTGACTGGATCACACAGACATTTAGAAAAATCTGTGGGATTTCCCTTTAAAATTCCTGACTTTAAACTTCGGAGCATCATGGCTGAACCCAGCCCAGGACCCAAAATTCGCCCACGTGACGCGGGGGGGAGCGGGGGGGGGGGGGACTTTCCTTCGGTGATCTCACGGGAGAGAGCTCGACATTTTGTACTGGTCCATATGAAAAGCATGAAGGCCTGCCCCCTAGTGGCCATCGGAAAAGTATCCCCTGCTCAGTATTACCAAGCTAGCAAGCACATCTCATATGAAAGAGCTCAGGAGAGTCCAGGTTAGTCACTGCTCGCAATGCGTCTTCCTGATCTCCTGCACGCCGCCAAACCGAACAAAAAGGATTTGGCCCGTTCCTTCCCTTTTTGGACGCCTGTTCCGTAAAGCTGAGCTGTAGTCACTCACACCCCCGGCTCAACGTCCGCTCTGCCTGATAATGACAAGAACTCACTGTCACTACAACCATCATGCCAGGTCACAGGGCAGCAGGCGGAGGAGCGTGCGGCTACAATGGCTCACTATAGGAGGGTGAGGGTGCACGACAATGTTTGTGACCGTCTCACACAAGGAATGAACGGATGAGCTTTTTCAACGGGCGCATGCAGTCGAATCAGCCGCGCTGCTCAGCTCTTTAGACTCCGCTGAGTATGGAGTCAAAAGCATGATGTCAGTGGAAGAAGGGCCAACCCATCATAAATCCATAGTTTATGATTTTGAGTAGTGTGTGGTTTTCTTGTGTGTCCGTCTGCATCAAGCTGCAAATACAGAGTGGTAAACATGCATGTGGAGTGGGTATATGTGTGTGTATGATTGTGTGTGTAACTAGCATATTCAGCTTTATGTTTGGGAAGTGGGGTAGTGTGTGTATAACTGTGTGTGTGTGTGTGTGTGTGTGTGTGTGTGTACATGACCAGGGATGGAGGATGTACAGAGTAATTATACTTAAAGCCCCAGGGAACCTTCTGATTCTCCAGGGAATCTGTAGGTCACGACTCCATGTACAAATCTATCATGTGCATAACCTTTCTGGTGTCCCCAAAGTGGTCAGTGTATTTCGGTATTTTGCCAAAACTCTCCTGTAAACTGGGCAGTCCTGATCTTTAGTCATATGTATGTAAGCAATCCCCTCACCTCACTCGTTCCACCGACTCTTGCTTTACTAAACCTTGGTTTCCCCTATGGTGAGAAAGCGAACAACCAAGCGAAAGCTAACCTAGCATGCATGACGAAGCTATCCATCTAACTAATCTGTCTGCTTCTAGGCCATCTGCAATTTTAACTGACCACACAAGTGTTTTAATGATGCACATTTAGCACCAAAGTGTCCACAACCTTTCTTTTTTCGTTTTCTTGAGTTGCACCCAGAAGGAATCAACCAAGAGGAATGAAACTTGGTGGGCAGGTTTGACATTGTGAGACATAAGAATGACTCAAGTTTCACGCATGTGACATAAGCGAGGGTAAGCACTACTGCGGACATTCAGCGTGCAGTGATGCCCTCTATGCCATCCTGTTAGTGTCAGCATCATGGGCAGACGGCTGCATGACGCACGACTACATGCACACACCCTTAACACCTCGCCAATGTTCCTAAAGACTGCAGTGGTGTCGTGTCAGACTGTCTCAAAATGGCAGTAGGTCATTTTCGGTGACGAGTCCCGTTTTTTGTCTTGGTGGAGACGACCAACAAATAGGACACCAATAGGACACCATTAGGAACCTCTGGCATGTTGCGTTAGCAAACATGGTGGCCTGACCCCATACTGAGAGACACTACATCTGTATGTGTAGATCAATAAATATTGGCCATATCAGTGTAAATTTATCATCATTTATTGTTCCTGGTAACCTTTATCTACCATTTCAATCCGAGACTTCCTTCTGGGTGCAGCTGTCCTTTTGATGATGAGTGTATATAATAATAAATATTTTAGTTTGTGTTTCCTGGGACTTTAAGAGAAGGGATGAGGGGTGCTGTGTCAAAATTAAAGGTGGAAGTATGGTGCACAAATACCTGAATGACAGCAGATGAGTACATATTTCAGGCTATGCGATTAAACGCACAAATAAAATGCAAAGTTTAATGCGTATGATGTAATGTAAAGCGTGATGGCGTATGGGTTAATCAGTGGTACTAGTTCTCACACAATGACAAACTAAGATGTGGGCAGTTTCATTTTGCAATGACATGAATTTGATTGTAACTTTTAATAAAAAAAACAAAACAAAACAAAACAACAGTTAATTCAGATACATGAGAACATTTGTACTTGTATGACAGTCTACAAATCACGGGTGTCATTCTCCCTGCAGTGGGCTGGTGTGGCTGCAGGTTTTCATTCTATCAAAGCAGAAGCAACTGAGACCAATTGATCTGACAAGTAGAATCAGGTGAACTCCTGCATGTTTGGAATGAAAAGCTGTGGCCACACCAGCCCTTTGTGGATAAGACTGAACAATCCGGTCCAAATGAAAATATGAGGATTAAGACGTTTGTTGTTTCTCTTTGAAATGTAATAGAGGACATAAAAAAGTGTTCAGTGTCAATAATACTTAAATAAAGTACAAATCTTCCAAAATAATGCTGGAGTTCAGTAACAGACTACAATATTCTCCACCCTGTGTGACTAATGATTAGTCTGTAGCATAACTACCCTAATGCCAGACTAGTGATAACTAGGGTTGTGTATGTTGTGTCTAACTTAGGTCTTGCCTGTAGCATAACCTGTCTAAAGCCATGGTCACACTCAGTGGTGGTTCTAGATAATCTTACCGGGGGGGGCAAAGGAAGTTATGGGCAGCAGTGTAAAAGTGCGAGCAAGACTGGGGTCCTTAGGTTTTGAATACCCCAGAGCTGGTTCAGAAAATATGCAAGTAGAGTGGGGGGCAATGGTAAGGGGGTGGGGTGGAGAGTTGCTCCACGGATACAGAAACAACTCTTCTCCTAAATGCACAAACACATCACAATAATGGTGGAATTCGAATTTGGGGGTGCCAATTTTGGGGTGGCATTAGGGATGGCCAATCAGATTTCATGAGGGCATTATCCAACCTAGCCACCCCTTAAAAACCACACATGCTCACCCTGAACAGGAGTGAAATTTGCCTGCCGAACAAAAAGCCAGTTTAGTTGAATGGGGAGGCAGACAGGAACACGAAAAACAGAATACGGTTCTAGGTAACTTTTAGCCTGCAAGCGGGAGCCAATAGAATGAAAGAGGGCAATCTGGGGTATCTTCTTTCTGTTCCTCAGTCAACATGATGTTGCTAGTCACCTACAGTTGCAAAAGCACTAGCTGACTAGCTAATCTTCACCTACACCTGCCTGATTTTTGCTCCACCCCCTGGCAAAGAAAACAGTGTGAGGTGCCAGTCCGGTGTAATCACGGCTTAGTGCTAGAGTAGTGTTTGTGTATGTGACTGTGTGTGTGTGAGACTGACTAAAGGTTAGCCTAAAGCATAATCGGCCTAATGCCATAGTATGGAGCTTGTGTGTATATGTGTGACTAAAGCCAAACTAGCCTAGCATAACCAATTAGCAATACCAGTCTGTAGTATAACACAACCAATGCTTGTGGGGTGGCATGATTATGACCATGTTTGTGTATGTATGTGTGTGTGTGTGCATGTGTCTGTGTGTGTGTGTGTGTGTGTTTTCTATGACTTAAAGGGCCCATATACTACATTCTTGCATTCTATTGTAATCATGTTTGCACCAACAAATGTTGTAAATCAATTAAATTTGCCTCTTTAAAGGGGATCTATTATGCTCCTTTTCAATATTCCTAATTTTATTTACATGCTTCAGTTGTCCATAAAGACAATACTTTTCTCACACTGTACATCTGCATTCACCTTCCGTCTGAAATGCTCTGTTAGAGCTCCTGTGTCTTTAAGCCCCGCTTCTCGATGAGCCCAGTGTGCTCTGATTGGCCAGCTCACCCACTCTACTCTGACTGGTCATCCGCCAGTGCAGTGGAGAGTTGTGTGAGGGCGTGCCAAGCTTGACAGCAGGAGGGAAGTAAGGACTGAGTTACGAGATGATGTCACCTTGTAACAGAGAAAAGGGCTGGAATTCCAATGAGGCGTTTCAGACAGCTGAGAAAAGTGCTTTCTGTTGGAGACAGTTTGTCGGCCTGGCGTGACGGTTTAAACAAAAGAAAAAAAATTATAAAAAAAAGCATTATAGCTCCCCCGTAAGACGGTCCTACAGGCGAATGCAAAAGTTTGAACACAACTGATCAATGAAAAAAACTGGTCGGGCTAAATGGCTGGGCTGAATAGTTGGAAACATGCCAATGTACTGGTTTTCTGCTGTCACAAAAACAGCGAGCTCCACTGAAAATAATATTTTGAGCCCGGGGAATTAATTATACACTGTAACAATGTTTACATACTACATCCAACATATTTCTGTTTAAGGAAAATGTGATTTTCCATGATATGGGCCCATTAAGCCTAGCCAACAGCATAAGCGCTAGTGTAGTGGGCCTAGTGTGAATGTGTATGTGGGATCGTTATGTAACTTAAGGCTTATCTACAGCATAACCAGCCTAATGCCAGTGTACACAGCTTAAGAAATCGTTAAGACACACACGCACATTCTCTGTTTTACTGTTACACAGTCAGAAACAGAGGCCTACAGTAAGGCTTTAGTGCAGATTCACATGCAAATATACAACTGACATCTTCAAACAGTCCATTGGCATATTCACTGAAACAGTGGGAAACCTTGCATTCAGATATGTGAGAGTGGTTTTTGATTTCTGGCATTTTTATGAACGTAATCAATCAAACTCCCCAGATAAACGGGAGCTATAAAATCTTTGGATTCAGAATGTGGTCTATTTTTATCTCACAGTTCAGGCAAACAAAAATCAGAACCATAACCGCAGATCGCTAACAGAATCTCACACACTAGTGTTTAGAAAACTGAACTCGCTCTCACATATCTCAAACACTGCATGAAGAGAACCGGGAGAGGAAACATGTGCTAATGAGTTCCTACTGCGTGGTATGGTTTACAAAATCTTGCAAAAGTGACGCACACGAGGCGTCAAAGTCGAAACAAAACTATGTGTTACGTGTGCATGTGAGCGCGTGTGTGTAAGCAGTATAAGACAAGAGCGTTAAATTTAAATGTGCACCAGTAGTGGCTGGCTCTCACTCTGCGTGTGCTCATCCTCCGGAGGTGGCAGCTGGTACACCACACACAGCGAGGAGTACAGGCAGCCTACAAATGACATCAGGCTGGCAAAGTACATCACACCCTGGGCCCCGCCCACCAGCGAGGTCAGAGGGCCCATCGCCACCGAGACCAGAATCTGGGCCAGGAAGTATTGGCAGCTGAGCAAAGAGATGTCCACCCCCATGCCCCGCCTGGTCCCATCCTCTGACGAGCCACAGAACTAGAAATCACACAGAATGGAGAGATGATGAGAGATCATGAGATAATGAGTTAACAGCCTAGCAAAGGCAGCAGGTAATCGGTTATGGTAGCTGTATAGGTAAGCGCTATAGGAAAGGCCAAGGGTTATTAATAATGCTTATTATATAACTGTTTGGTAACACTTTATTTTGATGGTCTATTGTAGATGCTTTATAGATGCTTGGTCTCACGTTAATTAACGTTCAACTAAAGATCAATTAAATGCAGCTAAACAGCTAATGCAGCTGCTTTTAAAAGTAACCCTAATCCTAACTACAACAGAAAACCTAGACCTGTTCTAAAAGTAACCCTAATCCTAACTACAATGCAAAACCTACACCTGCTTTTAAAAGTAACCCTAATTCTAACTACAACACAAAACCTACAGCTGCTTTTAAAAGTAACCCTAATCCTAACTACAATGCAAAACCTACACCTGTTCTAAAAGTAACCCTAATCCTAACTACAATGCAAAACCTACACCTGCTTTTAAAAGTAACCCTAATCCTAACTACAACGCAAAACCTACACCTGCTTTTAAAAGTAACCCTAATCCTAACTACAACGCAAAACCTACACCTGCTTTCAAAATTGACCCTAATCCTAAGTACAACACAAAACCTACCGCTGCTTTTAAAAGTAACCCTAATCCTGACTACAACACAAAACCTACACCTGCTTGTAAAACTTACCCTAATCCTAACTACAACACAAAACCTATGCCTATTTTTAAACCTACCTTAATTCCAACTACAGCACAAAATCTACACCTGCTTCTAAACCTAATCCTAACTGCAACACAAAACCCAAACCTACTTCTAAACCCAACCCTAATCCCAACTACAGCACAAAGCCTACACCTGTTCTAAACCTAAAACTAATCCCAACTACAGCACAAAACCTATGCCTACTCTTAAACCTAAGACTAATTCCAACTACAGCACAAAATCTACACCTGCTCCTAAACCAAAGACTAATCTTAATTTAAGCAGGATTACATCACCTGGGTAAGGTGTTCTCTTTTATATTTCACAGCATTCCGGGTCTTAAATTGCTGTTAACTGTTTTTGGAAAATGTTGAGCCTTAAATTTTAGAATAAATGTATGTTCACAAAAATCAATGAAGTTGTTCACCTATATAGAGGATGGAGCTCATGAAATGGCCACTAACTGGAAGCCCAAGGTAGAATTACATCGGCTGTATGTTTAAATAGTGCTGTAGTGGTGGGCAGATCTGACTGATCTGAGCAACACGCAACCAGAAAAATCCTGCATTCCAGTTTAGCCTCTGTCAACCCGGAGCTCATTAGAGACTGGGAAGGATTAACAGAATTAGGCTGGCAAAATAAAAACACCCCAGCTCATACAAGATACATCGAGTTCAGGAGTCCAGCATTCGCTTGCAGAGAGAGAGAGGCTCATTAGAGACCGGAGTATAAAGGCATGTTATCCAGAGGTGCAGCCTGAGGAATGCCTGCATGGCATGACGCACTGCTGTATTTTTAATAATGCGCAAAGCATAAGCTGAGAGAAATCAGGCTTTTTGTTTTTCAAAGACAGTGTGACCCAGAATTTTTGCCAATTGATGTTTCGTTTACAGGCATGCAGGCGACAATCCTATTTTTGGATCCTGCATTAAAACAGGTCTTCGCCTCATCACAGAGAAACTCACATTCCAGTTTTCTTGAGACTTTGTTTATCTTCTACCTACATTCTCACTGTGGTCCATTTTATATCCATTGTTTGTCCCACTGAAGTAGTTAACCTTCAGTCAAATTAAGCTATAGGAAATGGCTTGTTCAGATTGGCTGTTAGCAGTGAGAGATATTCATCTTTCCGAGTTCAATCATTTTCAAATCGCATGCAGAAACCATTCAGAACACTTTACTCAGCCAAAACGAGCATTAAGTGCAAGATATTTATTTTTCACTGTCAGGAAATGACAATAAGCCAAAAGTAAGTGGACTATCAAATCGATCAGTATTTAATTTGTCCACTCTTTTTTTCCCCACTCTATTGCCACTTTAACTCCTCCATGCTTCCATTCTTACAACTAACCAGTAACAGCTGCATCATCCCAACAAACGCTGCTCACACAAGACTCACAGGCAGCTTAACTCACCTTGGCTGTCTTACAAATGTCTCATGTGCATCGAAAAAGATATGTCTGACGAGATTAGATACCATATAATCTATAAAATAATCTGGAAATAAACTGGAGTCAGATATTGAGAAAATAGGACTCCCAACAGCTGTGCAAGATAACCACCAAAACTGCCCCCATCAGAGAAGCAGCTCCTAAAGTTTTCATCTTATATATATATATATGTGGCTGTTTATATACATAATGGCTGTTTAAACTGGAAATTACATATATGACAGGATGGTGTCTGACATTTCTTACATTTACAGCATTTAGCTGACGCTCTTATCCACAGCAACTTACAAGGTTAATTGTATTACAGGCCAATGTAGCGTTAGGAGTCTTGCCCAAGGACTCTTATGGGTGTAGCACAACATAGTCACCCAGACTGGGATTTGAACCTCAGTCTCCTACATGGATTAGTAGCTCCCTGGCAGGTAGTGGTGTTATCCGCTGCCCCACACCAACCAACTTATCCACATTACTGGATGTTTGATTTTGCAAACTGATGTTTTATTAACCAACAACACTTAGTTCTGATCTTGCATATGTTATACTCCACCGATGGATGCTGTACAGGAACAGAAACAGATGGCATGCAGTAACCTTAACCCTACAGGGTTATGGTAAGTGTTTCTGATAAAATGGCCTGTTAGTACTAGACCTAGTTTTCTGGAAACTTCATACTTGATACAGTCTACTACAGTTTGTCTACACACCCTCACTCCACAGAACACAGTCTCACCTGGGGGCTCTGGTAGTATTCGCAGAGCAGTGAGTAAGGCAGCGTGCAGAGAGAGGAAAAGAGCACTCCGTAGGTCACACACAGGGACAGCACCACGTACAGGTTAGTGGAGAGTGTGGCCAGACCCGTGCCCAGGCCGAACGCCAAGTAGGCAAAGAAATACAGTGAGCGCAATGAGAAACGCTCCTCCAGCTTCTCCAAAATGGCTACAAAGTGCAAAGACATACACACATGGACAAGAAAAACGAATGATTAAATAATTCACCCACATCTTACAAACAAGTCAAAGTCATGCGTATATGCATACAGATCGGGGGTCTACTAGAATAGATTTACATGCTTCAGGTTTCCCAAAACACAGTGTTTTTCTCATACTGTACATCTGTTTCACTCTCTGTCTGAAACACTCTATTAGAGCTCCTGGGACTTTAAGCCCCGCCTCCTAATGAGCTCACTGTGCTGTTGGTCAGCTTGCCCACTCGGTTCTGATTGGTTAACTGCCAAAATGGCATCCTGCAACAAGCCCCCACCCCACCACCCCACATTGCTGTGATTCTAATTATAATGGCTATTTTTACTGTTTTTTACTGTTTTATCTCTCTGTTTGTTGTGTGAGGGTGTGCCAAGTTTCCTTGTGGGTGGGGAATAAGGATTGTGTTACGAGATGACATCATCTTGTAATGGACAAAAAGGCTGGAATTCCAGCAATGCGTTTCAGGAAGCTGAGAAAAGCGGTTTCTGTGGGAGAGTGTTTTTCTCTCTGGTGTGTACTTTGGACTTCACTTTGCAGACGGTTTACATGCACAAAAAGCTACATAACACCCCAAAGGAAAGGGAAGAAATGAAAGCCAAGTAGGTTTTTGCAACATGCATGGTACTTGCCAGCTAAAGCTACAGCATACTGAAATGACACTACAGGAAAAAATAATTCTACCACTAAATGTCAACAAATTTGAGAAAACTTGTAGGCCCGTGTGGTGTATTTTGCCAAAAATGCCACTCACTGCGCAGCTTTGTTAGCTGGCATGCCGTAATATTTATTACTCTTTAATGACCTTGCAATTATGAGGATCCAGTGACTTTCTTGGCTGAAACCGAACAAAATTCTATAATATATATAATCACCTTATTTAAATTATTTCAGTGTAGTAAACCGACCTTTGCATTTTTTAAGCACTTTCTCTATTCTGGTTTTATTTGTTTCCTTATCACTTTGTTTCCACATGTAAATAATATGTATTTTCATATACAGCTCTAATCTACCTTTACCTTTGGGTCTGCACCAAAAACCTAGATGAAAAAAACAAATACAAAAAAACCTGAGCACAGGTGTCAGGTGTTGGCCCACTAACCTGAATAGAAAGCAGCGCTAAATGCATAGATGCACATTCCCCAGCAGCCCATGCTGACCCCAGCGTTGTAGCGCTGGTAGGCCTCAGAGTCATGAGGCGCTTTGGGGTCCCCGTTGAACACGACTTCCCCCATGAAATCCGTGTAGAACAGCAGCATCCCTTCGAACGACAGCCACCCTGACAAAAGCACCAGCAGCACACGTAGCTCATGATTTGCACAGATAAAAACATCTGAGTGCATCTGGCTACAACATCATTACACACAGATAAACAACCAGACCGGTGGTCTACAACCCCTCTTCCTGGAGAGTTTAAATTGAATCTGCTCCACATTATCAGTCTTTTCAGAAGAAGCAGGATCAGATATGTTAGATCAGGATGGGTGCTGTGTGTTCCAGGATCCCATACAAAACAATCATGTTCTGAAAAAACATTATATACTGTATCAATATATTCTGTTTGCATTTTGGAATATGTATTGACATACAGCACAACATTATATTTCATGGTAGATCTGAAGCAGAAAGGCTGGTAATCAGAGCTATATACTATTATGTCCATAAATTTGTAGACACCTGATCTTTCTTATGAAATCAATGGCATACTATACGGAGTTTGTTCCCTTGTTTGCTGAATTACCAGCCTGTAATCTTCTAGGAAGGCTTTACACTAGATGTTGGAACACTGCTTTGAACATTTGATTGCACTCAGCCACGAAAGCAATAGTGAGGTCAGGTACTGATGTTAGATGATTCGTTTTGGATCACTCCAACTCAGTATTAGATGGAGCTCTTTTGCTGGTGTCTGAATTTCTTACCCAAGAAGTGGTTGGTGCAAAGGCTGCGCAATGACGGTGGCATCCTGTAGATGGCGATGCAGAGCAGCTTCATGGACATCTGAGTGTCTATGGTTTCTGTGCTGTCACTGAGGTTACTGTCGTAACGCATGCCGTTCAGGAGGATGTTCGCCACCTGGGAAGACAAAAAACAGGAGATACTTGACTAAATGGGTTACTGCATTAAACTAATTGTCGTTAAACTAAAAATGTCAGTTTCTGTATTATTGGAAACTGAAAAAATTATTAGTATTGAGGGAAAATATTTTTTTAAAAAATGGACCAACAGAAATGCTTCAAAATAAACATTATGTATTTATTTGGATAGTGACAAAATGTTGCCTTCAAATTCGCATGCAAATGGACTTTCACTTCAGATGGCCCTGAGATACTTCTTGAACCCCTTAAAGAGGAATTCTACCCATTATTTTTAAATAACCACAAAATTCAGTCCTTGAGATTGAATGAACAAAGTGATTTCCTTACAGCTGTAGTGATAGGAATCAGCAGTAACAAATATTTCCATTTTATTTATTATCCAAAACTATCACTGAAGCTACACATATATTCTGAGTATGTAATGTTGATAAGGGCAAATAGTATTAAATCTACAATCGGCAACTTGCAGATCTGCCTAAGAACACCCAGCATGTACTGTATCTTTCCAACATGCATTAAAAAATATATATTGCCAAAAAGTACACTTTAGCCCAAAACATTATCTCGATACTATAATAAACAATGTTCAGGTATCAAGAAGCTGAATCATAACCATTTTATGTAATAACTTTCTGGGATGTAGCTTTTAAATGCATTAAATGCTTCAGACATCTGGTTCTTATATAGTTTCTCTAAATGGCAGCTTTTCAGGTCAAACCACTTAACAAATTATTTTGTTTACATCTTAAAAATGTAATTATGCAGAAATATTTAAAAATGTGTGGAATTCTTATTGAACTGCATTTGCCTATATTCAGCCATACATTTCAATTTCTGGCCTCTGATTATGGCAGCACATTATAGAATTTAGTCAAATTCAAATGCATATTGTGTATTTTCAATTGCTTGTCTGTGTATAACGGTTGTTAAAGTTAATGTGGAAAATCAAAGTGGCATTTCATATTCATCATCTGAATGGTCTCACTCGGACACATTAAAAAAAAGGAAAACAGTCTCTGATTTACAACTGAACTTCCTCATGGTGGCGCTTCAGCTCTGCCAAAATGAACATGCAATTTCAATCCTGTTTGTATTTGCATTTGCAAGCAAGGCTTCCTGTCAATCAAACCCTGTGGGCTGGGCTTCAGAAGGGACTTTAGGATATTAAGACAGTAAAAATTAAAATTAAAGCATTTTACTTTTTCACATTAACATTCACGGTTATTATGCACAGAAATGCAAATACACATTTTGTATTTAAATTCAAATTGTTTTCAATAATGCACATTCACATTGGAAATGCAATAGTAAACAATTAGAATGTTCAAATTTGCATCTGAATTTGATTGAAATCTAGAATATACTGCCATATCTAATGAATAACAGATTGTTTTAACCAAATTATATTAGTTACAGAAAAATGACTTAACCCATGAGTGTCCATATCCGAAATTTCTCATTCAATTTTGCCTAAATTCTGAGATTTTGTTTTTCATTAATTAAACTACAAAAAAATCTTTTCATTTATCACTGTAAATTCAGCCCTTTGGTCACAGAACTAGTGATATCTAATAAAACAAAATAACATCTAAACTTGATTTTGAAGTATGAACATTAAATGAACGTACATGAAAAAACAATATACAAAACAAATAATTTTCCTCCAGTTTACCCTTAACATCCGACATGTATTTGTTGACCCTGAATGCAATCGTGAACACTTTTCGTTGCCAAGGGATTTCATTGATTCAGAGGTACCATGAGAAAATGACATTTAAACTTCTGTGGTTGCTTCACACCTGAAAAGTCATGAAAAGCCTTACGTCACATGGCATGTTGAAGTGGGAGGTGTGAAGTCGTATGAAATTGCCACGGTAATCATGTTAAATAGTAATGCATGTTCACTGGAAGCTGCAACACCACCTGTCAGCTATTTACAGTGCTAACAGACATACATGGAACTACATCATGAGTTTATTTGGCCTAAATGCCTGTTTTATCTCTTATACGGCTGCTTAAAATGGTCAGGACTATCTTAGAGCAAGAACAGGATGGTAGCTTTGCCCTGCTGAGAAGGAACTTGTTGATTCTTCTAAATCTCTGAAACTCTGACCATTGCTTTATGAACAATACACAAAAATAGGAAATTAAACTATGTACTGATATGCCAGTGGACTGCTTTACAGCTAAAATAATACATGTTAATGATGTGCATTTAGACCAGTTTTGGTATTAAACCACGAGGAAGCTGAAGAAGAAGAGGGGAAAAGGCCACAAAGTACAGTGGCCCAGATAGCAATCATATACCGATCTCCTGGGTTGATAAAGACGGCACCCAGATGATTGTTTGCAACTGCAGGTCCACTGTGGGACCACCCAGATCATTGTCCTGCATACAAGATCTAACTATTTTTAATCTCTAACTAGTTTTATTTTTTTATGTGTATAGACTTTAATTTTAGATTAACGTTCATTTTAGATTCACTTAAAATTAGGTCTGACATAAAATGATTTAATTGAAAATGTTGCTGACACTAAAAATCTCTTACCAGACTCATTTACGATGAATAACGTATGTACGAAATGAAGGAAGTATAAGTAAACTGGACTGTGAATGGAAAACGAGGGATTTTGCCTAATATACTCCTTAAAACAAGCCAGTGGACCGCCGGCTTTGCTATTAGTGGGCCATCCTCTTGCTAACAGGGGGTGTTTTCAGGCAAAAACATTTAGCAAAACAAAGGAATCTTCAGCAGAAATCAGAAGTGTCTATTTGTTTTATAGTTCACTACTAACTAAGGGAATTTTGTATGAACACTGTGGGTTCCATGGGGAGGTTTCCCTGCCCGATAAGGCTAACAGCAGCTACCCTGTCAGATGTGCTAATGTGTATGCTCATGTGCATGCTAATGTACTACATGCTACGGCATGTAGCAGTCTACGTAACCTGCGTAGCGTATGACTCATGAATTCCTTGACAATGTTTTTCTCCTAATTTGATGATGTGCCAACATAACAAGTCAGAAAAATCATGTTTTTGTGTGTCATTGAGTCAAATGCTACAAACCACTTATGAGGTTTTTTAGTGATGTGAGCTTTAGCTTAAAGTATGTTGGTCTCTTCCCATTCTGAGAGGTAGGAGGCTGGTCTTGTATGGCTGGAAATAACTGCCCAGCCGTTGTAAAGATGGCCGCCGAGTTAACTGATAAACAGATTTTCCTACAAGAAGTTTGACAGAATCCAAGGTTGTAGCATAGCTTATCAGCTCCTCTGAAGGGGTAACTTCTGTTACTTATCCAACACAAAACCCACAGATTTTCTCTACAGATATATTCTCTATTTCTGAATAATAAAATACCCAGTTCCTTTGTTTAAAGAGTAAGTCTACAGCCCAACGCTAATTCTTAATTTTTTGCTATTTAGACCATGTCATGTTTACATACGGTATAGTGTTCTCCTTAAGTATCTGTTTCTTAAAGTGTACTTAGAGAATTTGGCTGGAAGATGGACTATTGTACCCTAAGTGGCCTATTTTGTATCGATTACAGTATGTAATACAGTGTCAGATTACTTCTCAAATAGATGTGATTTACAGAAAGTGCTTGAAGGTTTGGGAATACAGTTTTCAGTTTTCATGTGTGGTTATAAGTAATGTGGAAAAGACATTTGTAGGGGTTCTGTGTTGCAAAAGGTATAATTTAACAGTACTTCTTCTGGAAACACACACTGACTGAGATCTTACACATCACTTCTTCTGTCTCTAGTTTAGATGTTCACTCTTTCCACCAAACTCCTGTTGTGGGATATAGCAAACGTTTTCAGAGGTAGTTAGTTAGAATATCAAAGACGCTCACTGTTTCATGGGTGAACCTGTTTTTCCTAACTGACAGCATACTGTCCAAACTGACAGTGCAACATCTTAATTAATTTATTTTCAGAATTTTGACATTCAGGGGTTCCATGAAGCTAATTAGGGTGTTGAGGACCCCCAGGACCACTTGTATTTTGCCAGTAAGTAAGTTTCCATTACTTATTAGCTACAGAAGCATCATAGCTCTGGGGCAAAACTCTTGAAGCAAATTTCAGATGCCAGATAAATCCTGACTGATCAACTACACTTAGACTAGGGACAAAATTGTGTGAATTGCAGAAAATAAATGGTCTTAAAGCTTTTGACAGATTTACCTGCTGGCTGAAAGTTACTGTCCGTCTGCGGCCATTTTCCAGTCCAGTGCTGGGAACAATCAGTGGGTCATCCATTAAGGCCAGGCTCTGAGGACGTTTCAGGATCCCTGAGGTGCTGCCCCTTTGTGATCCAGCCTGTGGAGCCTCACTGGGTTCAGGGACCTCAGTGTGCTCCAAACTTTCAATGGCTTGAACTTCTTCAATCACCTCCAAACCTCCATTTGGTTGTGAAGATTCCCTTTGCTGTGAATCACCTGTTGGAGCAGGTGCTTCCACTGGCTGTGACACCTGAGCTGGTGGTGTGTCTCCCGGGGGAAGGGGAGGGGCTACTGCCTCAGGATCCAGCAGCTGGGGTGTTTGCTGTCCAGTGTAGCAGTCAATCAGCACACTGTCTATATATGACGTCCCTAAGGAGGATGCAAACTCATTGAGCCCAGTTAACGTGTTGTCCCGGCTAATGAAGCTGCCGTATTTGGGCGTTAGGGGGCTGAGGGGGGAGATAGGGCTATTCAGACCTACACAGAGCCTTGCATTGGCACTACAAGAGTGAACCAGGAAATCCGGGTTCCTGTGACCGGAGAATTGGTAGCTGTACAATCCGTCCTCTCCCTCCTCCTCCTCCTGGTGGGCAGCAGCTCCGCCCGGTGGTGGAGGTGACGGGGGCAGAGGGAGATTAGGGCTCTTTAGGTTTCTGGAGCTTCTGCTCTGAGAATGGCTCTGTACAAGAGGTCGCTCGGGGATGCTAGTGAGGGTCATGGCTGTAGCGGCTATAAGCGTTATGCTGGTGAATAGATATATGACTCGAAGCTGACCTCCCATCGACTTCCCGAACTCGGTGTGGTCCCAGTTGACACCACCCACAATGTAACCAAATCCTCCGCCCAGACCTGCATGGAGAACATTGATTAGACTACAAATTAAGATATACTTGGCACTGATGTCCCAATCAAGTTATCGTCCGACAGTCTATACAGGGCTTTAAACGTCAGGCTACTGTAATATTTCAAAGTAGGTCTGTAACAGAACCGCAGGGAAAATAACCACAGTAGATGGTTAAACTTGGCCAGGGGGTATTTTTACATTTGCTTTTCTTTATTTTCTATAAAAGCTCATTTCAGTCAATCAATCAATCAACCTTTATTTTCACTCGCAAATACATTGAGGGTGACCCTCATTTTCAGTGTAGCCGAGCATTTATAACTTAAAGAATAGAAAAAGAAATTTAAAATGGATTTTAACCTGGAACACAAAATTAAACCACATATAACAAATTAGCAATAAACTTAAACAAGATAAATGGTAAAAGAATTAAGAGAACAATTAAGATTTAACTAATAAAGGAGAAAAATAGAATAATAATAAAACAAATATAATAAACCACTTCAAAATATTGCAACATAAAAGGATAAATAGGCAAAACAGAAATTAAAACAACAAATAAAATGGATTATAAAACTTAATTAAATAAAAAAAGAAAATGAGATGTAATAAAGAACAATTATATTAAGCAATACTAAAACATATATATATATATATATATATATATATATATATATGAACAATATATATATGAACAATATATATATGATAATAATAATACAAACAGTTATGCTGACTAAGTGACACCAGCAAGCTGAGTTTAGTGTTCGCATCGATGGCAATAATAATAACAGTAACAACAACAGTATAATTATATATAAAATCCGAGCAACACTTATTCTAACCCGTGCACTAAAGCAGATGTGGGGGCAAACAGTGAGTTTCTCTCTGCGTGTGATCTGAAACTTAGTCTATGTGTAAAAAAATGTTGTGAATCTAGTTATAAAGAATGGAATACATGAATGTCACATGTACTTTACATTCAGAGGCCATCTAGCTTAGCCTGGTGCCTTTTTCTCTGAAGCCTAAACACCTGATGCACGAGATCTGAGACATGATTTTACTCATGTGTTTTTCCCGAAACCTGAAGCTGTTTTGTCTGATGTCTGAAACCTGACACTGTGGTCTGAGGATGTACATCGTTCCAAAATGACTTTCTTAATGAGCCTGATGACTGTTGTAACTGAAACTCAAAGGTGCCATAGAATGGAAAATTGTACCCACATTGGCTTATTTAAACAAGGAGAGTTCAGCATGTGGAACTGACACACGGTGAGCTTCAAACACTGTTGTTCCTCCTTCAAATACACATCCTGCATTTATAAAAGAGAGCAGGATATCACACCAAATCCAAAATCCTAAACTGCTACATAAAAGTCTTGACTCATTAACATTTATGCCCTCAAAATATATACAAGGTATATACAAGGACAACAAAGCAAGAGCAATGAAAACGGCGCTCTATGTGGAGAAATCTACCGCCCCAGGCTGTTAAAGGGATGTCGCTACTTTTTATACTCTTTCCAAAGAACCGAACAGTCAATACACGCGTACATACGCACACGCACTCTGTCTATCTGTCTCTCCCTCTCTCTCTTTCACTCTTGCTGTCGGATCCTTTCCCACATCCTCCTTAAAGAAACTCAAACCCCAAATTTACAACAACGTGATACAATCGCAGCCAGCATGGAGTGAGGCGCTCTTAGTGCATACAGCTTGTCGGCTGGGATGTATTTAAGTCATGTTGTGCTTTGTTGGTGTGTCTGCTGGGATGTTGTTGGTATGTCTGCTGGCATGTTAAGATGTTCAGTGTTCAGTAAATGTTTCTAACCTGCAGTTTCGTAATTTTTTTATTTTTTTTTAAACCAAGACAAATAATTAATCTGGCCCACCTGCCAGATGGGTTGACGACAGTTGGGTGGACCTCTCCCGGTAGCAAGATGTGGGCCAAATATGCATCACATTACACCTGCCGAACCTGTTCCAGAAGTAGACCAGATCTGTTTTGGGACAAGTGGGCCAAATGCATGTTGTAAATATACGGGCCACCTTTGGCTCACAGCAGATTGACGGTGCCGACAGTGGGCCAGCAGTGCCATATCTTTGCCAGATGTGGCCCACATCCGCTTGCTATATGGAATTTATCCTATTTAATTTATGCAAAAAAAATCATTTCGGTGCATCCCTACTGAAAATAATAAGCTAAGATCATATCCAGGGAGGTCTCCTCTCTTCAACTGACCAAAAGCAGAAATTACCACACCACCAAATTTCAGTCCTGTCAGCTGATTCCTTCTGGGTGCAACTTTTGTTTCGATGATGATCGTTTGTTTGGAGAAGCCTAAATGCGTGTATGTAGTAGAACTGAATTTGCATATAAGCACAGGACTCTGACCTGCCAGTAGTGCATGGATGTTAAGCCCTCTGTCTTGGTCTTCTGGACTGCACACGTCCATCATGTAGGCATGGCTGGGGTTATCAGCTGAGTCTGCACTGAAATCCATCAGGACCACCCCACACACCGTCAGCACAATGCCCCACTTGTGATTGACAGCTGTGTCTGCCAGCGCTGAGCCGATGTCTCGCCCATTTAGCACCAACGTCAGACCAAGCAGAGCACCTGAAAATACCGCAGACAGCTTGTGAAACACACCAGGAAATCCTCTCTTTATAACTGATAATCATATGTTTGTATGAACAGAGCCAAAGTTACTCCTGACTCTGAATCAGGTCTAAGATCACCAGGCTGTATCAGAACACGTGGTACGATGGACAGAAGAGGACAGGCAGAGAAAGTGTACTGATCTTTCATTATTGTTAAAATCCCCTTATGCGAAATCCCCTTAAATCCCCATAAACGAAACAGAAAGGAAATGAGGAGGATGGCTAAAAGTGAAAGCGAGGGTATGTGTGTGATTTGCATCAGTCAAGATCATAGGTTGGATCCCCGGTGATGCTTCAGTGATCTGCAGCTGGGCTAATAAACGCAAATGCCTTTCTGCTGAGTGTAACCTGTTGTTACATTCACTATACCACTATATCTGCATTCTCCAGACCAACAAACGTCCAGCACTTGCAGGCAAAGTCATGCTAAGCATTCTGATAAAAATCTACCCCATAACATTTATGAGTGATCGTATATATATATACACATTAGAAACCTATCTACAGAAACCAGAGGCACTGTCCAAACCTTCTACTATAATCTGCTAACGCGACTCAATTGAATTAGTCATATTGTTAGAAAGGAGTTTCTTTAGCCGTGGTTTCCCACTTTAGTCTAAGGAAAAATGAATAGTGCTTAACAGTAGCACACTGCACAGTGGTGACAGGCTGACAACGGTCCATTAGCTAAAATGTCCTTATTTTCTACTAGAATATAAAATATGCAGGGATGTTTCCATTTAAGCCGTACTAATCACACAGATGATGTAAACTAAAACTGTATTACGTCTCCTAGTTCTCTCCTAAAGGGGCCTATTATGCTTTTCCGGTTTCCCCCTTTGCTTTAGTGTGTTATGTAGAATTATGTAAACTGTCTGCCAAGTTCTAAAACCGAAACTACACACCAGAGGGAAAATCTCTCTCCCACGCTTACCGCCAGACCCCCTTCACACTGTGCTTCCCGGTAGGTGGGTAACAAGGATAGTATTACGAGATGACATCACCTTGTAAAGCAGAAAAGGGCTGGAATTCCAACAAGACATTTCAGGTAGCTGAGAAAAGTGGTCTCCATGGGAGAGAGATTTTCCCTCTAGTATGTTATGTAGGTTTTTGTGTTCATGTAAACTGTCTGGAAAGTTCTAAAACCCAAAGTACACGCCAAAGGAAAAATCTCTCTCCCATAGACCCAGTTTTCCCACCAGTTTTCTCAGCTGCCTGAAACGCCTCAAATTCCTATTCCCAAACGCCTATAATTCCAGCCCTGTTCTGTGTTACAAGGTGGTGTCATCTTGTAACACAATCCTTATAGCCCGTCCTACCGGGAAGCTTCCGCACCCTCACAAAAAGCACAGTAATTACTGGAGGCTATGCAGGGGTGGAACAGTTCTGGCGGTTGACCAGTAAAAACAGAGTGGGCGAGCTGATCAATCGGAGCACACTAGGCTCATGGGGAGGCGGGGCTTAAGGACACAGGAGCACAAACAAAGCATTTGCAGACTCAAAACAGTGTGTTTCGGAAAGCTGAAGTATGTAAATCTGTTTTAGTAGATGCCAAAAATAAAATCATAACCACTGAAAGTGGGCATAATAGGACCTGTTAATATACATCCACTTTACATTAGCATTTGTGTAATATCGTCAGCAGAAAACGTGCTGTGTTATCTTCCCTCCACACGTTCACACATGCTTTCGCTTTAGTGTAACACTTCTTGCTTTGGGAGTGCTTCATTTGTCTCGCACCTCCATCACAACCAACAGCAAAGCAGTAATGCATAACTTCACATGATAAACAAAGAACTGTTTATGCAACTTCAGGTTATTCTAATGAAGGTGTTGTGAGTAATTATGCTGTCGAGTATTCGAGCATAAACACAATTACATTTACACTAACTAAGCACATTTTCAGTGACTTTATTTCCATACAGGTTCTCCAAGTGAATTTTCCTCTTCAGCCTGTGAGGAATTTTTTTTCTCTGAACTCAGCAACGCTTTGATTAAAATAGTCTGATCATTTAGATACACATATTCATGATTTTCCATCCAGATAGTGGAAATAAAAAGGTTTTTGAGTGCTGCGGCTTGCTGTAGTTAGTCTCTTAGCTTCCCCATTTGTGAAACGGTGGACACTTCAGAAGAGTCTCTCAACCATTTAATTAGTCTGGGTGTCTTGGTTTCCATCCTGTCTATACAGGCTGGTTTAAAGGCAGTTATATCAGCAGAAACAGGAATAAATCATTACTTTCACCCTTCGCCCAGTAAAGCCTAAAGAAGTCATTTAAAAGTCACAAGTTCAGTTTTTTTAGGGAGTTTTTTCAGACCACGTCACATGTCTTTACATAATAACATCACATGCACAAGCCCAAGCACAAGTTCTGGCTCCAGCACAATGTTTACGTTTTAAATGCAAAATCAACTTTATGAGATAAAGATATGATAACAAAAATAGATCACTGACTGAGTAGATAATACTAGATCGTTTGACTGAGATCTGATGACTTCAACACGCTCGTAATCGTCAGTGTTATTAACTCAGGGATCCGAAACGACATCACAAAATGTTCTTTGCTACATGCAATTACACATTTCTACCAGAGAGGTCTCCAAATCCCCAAAACACATATAGTGTCGCTATAACTGTCAATGATCATATGATCTATGATGCAAACATCCGAGAAACGTGCTCAAACCTGATAAACTATTCAGACAGGGTTAATGATACGCACTGTGATATTATAGTCTAACTCAATTAGTTAATAAAGTGGCTACATAACAGATAATAATTCTTTCCACCTGTCGGTGCTTACCGATTGCCAAGGCGAAGATAAAAGGCCTCCGCCGGCCAAAGCGAGACGTACAGCGATCACTCCACGCTCCGAGGATTGGCTGAAGCAGAAACCCTGAAGATGACAGAATAAAGAGAGGGTATAAAGTGAGATTAATGGCTGGAGCGCTGCTGAGCTGCTGCAACTAAGAGGAGCTGACGTTTAAGCTGATTTTGACACATCACTGGCATAATATAAAAGGGGCCTGTTCTGGCAACAACATGAAAAAGCATGCTTAATGACTACAGCGATTCTAAATATACACCACCTTTCAAAAATCTGGTATCACCGAGATAAATGAGGAAACAATGGAACGCTGGTATCAAGTAATCTGGATAATATGTTTACTGTAGAGATCCATACATCTGCTACTTTAGAACAATCCCAGTACTTACGCATGAACAAATGTACCAGGTGCAGAATTACACTTATTACAGGTGTAGCTGTAAAGGTGTCTCATTTGATATCTCCTGTAAGGCGCTGCACATGCTCTGTGAGTTATTTTATAGTGGATAAACTGATGAACCAGATTTTTAGAGGTTTGACTTAAATTAGACATACATAACACGTATAGTATTCCAATCCAGCAGAGGAGAGCTCTCGTTCCCAAATTTGTTCAATTACTAACAGCTTAATTTCACAGTCTGCTTTAATATTATATATAAGCAAAACTATATAGTATAATATTCTTGTACTTTTTTTCTTGTGAGGTCCACTTATGGGATTTGTGTAACTGTATGTACCGAAAACATATTTTATTTATCCACCACCATTTTCCAAAACCTAGTTGTCTTTATTCCTTAGATTTAACCAAGCTGTGTTATTTTACTGTGTCTTTAACTGATGTTTGTGACATCACAAAAAAAAAAATCAGCAGAACTGTTTTTCTATGGGTATGGGTTCTTGCCCTGTGGTGGACTGGCGGTCTATCTAGGGTGTTCCCTGCCTTCGGCCCACTGAACGCTGGGGTTGGTTCCAGCACCCCCCACAACCCAAGTGAGTGAGTGCTATGGGCCCTTTAAATGATAAGCTATAATATGTCTCAACATATTCCAGAGGCTTTTGTTGAGATGCTTCTTGATGTTGAACAGTTTCTCAGTCATTTCAGAATCACAACCAGACCTAAAATGTTTACGTGTTTGTGTTTTTTTAGCTTTCTGCTGATAAATAAAAGCTGTTGCGCAGAATTAGCACATTAGCATAATGGTTACATGTAGCGGCAACTTTTTTTCCATTATTGAAACTAGTTAATCCCAACTTTTGAACTGTTCTGTACATGCTGAGCCATCTGTCAGTACCTAGTATCGGACTGATGAACCACACCAGGCTGTAGAACTGATCCGGAAGGCCCATCTGCAGCAGCACGGGGGTGACGTAGGCCGTCTCCATGGCGTAGCTGAACTCGATCCCGAACAGAATACAGCCGTTAAAGAGGAGTTCAGGGAAGGTGCGGCGGGGCGGCAGCTCGCTCAGGTCCAACTGGTCCAGTGGGCAGGGCGTGTTGGGCGGAGGGGGTGGCGAGGGCCGGATCAGTTTCCGCCGTTTGGGGTGCCTCTGGAAGTTGTTGGCTCGGTGACTGAGGTGTCGCGTGGTGGACGAAGGGAAGCTGGACGTCTTGGACAGGATCGGCCTCCAGGTTCCGTCCTGGGAAATCCCAAGCCGGTCCCCTCCTGGGCTGGCCAGGCAGGGGTCACTGGGGGTGCCCATTCCAGGAGATGTCATCACGGTCTAGACGGTGTGTTCTACATGCAATAACAAAACAGTGAAGTCAAACTTTGTTGTCATTCCTCCCATTATTACTAGTGTGGTTATTCTGCTATAAGCTCCACAGAGCATTCATAAGTAAACTCACAGTCTTTGCTGTAGATCTTTGCTGTAGACGTTTGCTGTAAGTCTTTGCTGTAGTTCTTCCAAACATAACGTATGGTTTGCAGAATCTAGGACTATCCTGAATTCCATTTCTGACTCTGGAGCTTTGACAGTAATCAACAGTGAATATTTGATTTAACCGGCCGATCTGTTTGTGTGATTAGGGTTTGAACACTCCAGGTTCTATTTATTTGCTGTGTTTAATATAGAATTCTTGCACAGGTCACATTGTTTTCCCCGTATATTGATTTCAGAGTTCACACAACATCAGCTTCAGCCTCATGAACATTAATTATACGAACTCTTGCAGAAACCACCAGATTCTAAACACTTAGGTCTCTCAATTTGCCACTATATTCTCCAGCTTCTCTGTGGCACCTATGCTACCTGTCAGTCTGCCTGGGAGATGGATCTTGTTGTTGGTCTATCTGATGTGGTGTTGGAGGAGGGTTTGAGGAAGAGACACCCTTGTGCTGCCAATGTCAGACTAGAATTAACCTATTTTAAGATCACACATACATCACTCTATAGAGTGTTGCTAACTGTAACAGGTATCTATCTATCTGTCTATCTATCTATCTATCTATCTATCTATCTATCTATCTATCTATCTATCAATGATGGACAGTAACTCAGTAATGTAATGTAATGTAATTGGTCATGGTGGTACTTAAGTAGTTTTCTGGTGTATCTGTATTGAAGTATTTCCAATCTGGGGGTCTTTTTATTTTAACTCCACTACATTTCAAATATCTTACCGTTTACCCCAATACATTACAGCCAAACCTGTCCTTCCTTTTGGCTCTTGTGGGCATAAAAACGTAACATGTCCAAATGAAAGAAGTGCAAAGTGAGCCCACCAATCAGGGCACAGCGGTCACTTTGTTTTGAGCTTGTTTTGACCTGTTGGACAGAGCCTGGTTCTAGCTAACGGAAACTGTTCTGCTTAAGTGTTTTGCTGTATCTATTCTATATGTTCTATCTACTTGATTCAAACATGCAGCCTACATGAGCTCCACATAAATTAAGCGTATAACACCAACATAAATGTATTACTTATTTACTTTTCTCTGTACCTGCGAATGTTTTTCATTCATGTGGAGCCGGTGCACACATCTGATTTAGGTAGCCCCAAAGTGCAGGTGCTTTGCAAGGAATGAAATCAAGGTCCTCTGGAGTCACAGTGATACATTTGACATACGAAGGCAGCAGACAAAAGGACACGGCGTCAGGAGTACAAAGGTCAATAAATACAACATATGCAGATGATAAATTATTCAGTACACTGTGCAATAAGCTATTGGAGCCATCACTGTGAAACAGCTGAGAAGGGCAGCAGTTCATCTGAAGTGCATGAGAGACTTGTATTATTCTGAATAAACCAGTTAAACTAGTTAAAAAGCTTTTTATTTGAATATTCTTATAGTGATTATGTTCATAAGTAAAACAGAGCACTGTACAGTCCCTAGCAATGATTACGCTGGGCTAACATTCTACCAGACTGGTGCCACACAGACATGCTAATCTTTCAGTTTCCCATGTCTATAAATTACAGCCTTTCCTGAAAAGTACAACTGGATCTCAGTTGTGATGGAGGGAAATGTGAATGGGTGGAATGTTTCACTGATGCTTCTCTGAGGCAGTTATTTACAGCCACACAGACCAGGCTCCTAACTCTTTGAAAAGGGAGAGAAACTGAAGAACAAATCACTGGTTTAAAAACATATTTGAAATGACAGATAATATCTGACAAAAGCCTCATAAATGTTTTGTAACGTTTTATTCAATAACACTTGTTTTGGTTTGTTGTGGTTACTGCGCTTGGGCAGATCTCCACAAGGAATAGGGGGTTTCCTTGCTAGAGCCACAATATCATTGACAGTTCTCCGTTTGAAGGCCAGGAAGGTCAGGACGCCATGTTCAGCATTACAAGTTCTCTTCATTTATAACTTTGGGGCAGTGATACTTCTTCATCCGCTCTTCCTCATGTCCGACTGACGGCAGATTCATCACTACAGTAACTCACTATCGCCTCTTGAGGTACAAAGTAGTATTGCGAGACAAAACAGCCCAAGGTTAGCAGGTTAGCATGCTAACTTCAGCAGATATCGCTGCTAAACCACACATGGACGTCTAAGACGTGGCCTTAAAACTATGTTGATCATTTTAGTTAATTCTTTAAAACCAAAAATCTTACATATTGCTCCTTTAATATTATATTTGACTTTTGAAGTTACTTCATTGAAAAACGAATACCTGCTCTATGAATGAATGTCAGAATAAATCAGATATTCGGGTCCAGACCTAGCAGAAAGAACTTTGCTACTGTTGTTACTTAGCAAGTTACTTAATAACAGATACAAAATTTAATATATTATATTTAATATAATAATATTTCTAATAACAGTATGATTTCCCAATCCTGTTGATGTGTATATCTTCAAATGTAAAGAATCTACCAAGCACACATGATTAGAAACAGACACTTCTCTGATTAAACCAAGCAACAAAAATCATATTGCCCCTTTAATATTATATTGGACTTCAATTCAATTCTCTCTTCTTTGCACCACAGAAATTAAGAAGGTATGTTTTTTATGCATTTCTATTGTTTTTTTTTTATTATTATTATATCAGTCGTGCTGTTTTAAATTCCCCAACACTCTTGACCACCCATGCTCTGTACACAGCGTCCACAGAGTGCTCTCACAACAGCAGCAGTAGCAGCAGCAGCAGCAGCTCGGTGACATTGAGCTAGGACAACTCACAGCAAGCACAGACTCAGAAATGTGACTAAGAAGGATCTTAGCAAGGAGCCAGAGGAGGAAATAGAGGGAGGAACCAGCGATATAAGCAGCAGAAGCCAGCAAAATGTGGGTGTAAAGAGTGACCACTGTGCTGCCTGGCCTCGTGTACACGAAGCACTGCAGCTAGTAGTCGTGGTGGTGGTGGAGGGGTGTTGGGGGGAGGGAGGTGGGTGATGCGCAGTGCACATGTGCTTTCAGTCTTTTAGGGGATAGCACAACACAATGCTGCTAACTCTATTCATATGCTAGGCTAAGCTAATACTTATGGGGCTATTCCCAAAGACTTTAGCTCAATAATACATGCATGATTCATCAAGCTGCCTCATCATACAGCCCCTGCTATTGTTTTCCATGCACATGTAAACCGTCCTTGAAAGAAGGAGAAATATCTTCATCTGAAATCAGTTTCTTGTTGGGGATTTTCCCGTTCCACCTTAAATGGTGCAGCAGTTACATTCGGGACAACGGGAAAATCCCCAACAAGAAGCGGACTCCAGCCTCGTAGCAGGTCAGGCAAATGGAGAAAGCTGAGCAGCCCTTTTACCTTCGCGAGGTTCCTGCCCATTCAGCTCCACTGCAGCTCCATCAGCCGGACAGTGCCTGACCATGAGCCTGGGAGTCTATTCGTTCACCTTTCGTTTCTGTCTTTGGTGCAGTCATGTCTCAGGCTCTCTTCGTCCTCCTCTGCTCTTCCCCTGCTGTCCTCCTCATCCTCCTCCTCTTTCTCCTCGGCTCTCCCAGGCTCGCCGCGCTCTGACGTCACGGCTCCGCCCTCGCGCGCTCAAGACCTGCAGCATCAGCATCAGCACCAGCGCGAGGACAGTAGTCCAGCTGTTCTCTGCATGCTTTGTTATCCCACCTTTAACCTGTTCTACAATGGTCATGGCCCCCCAGAGGACCACCACAGAGCAGGTATTATGTGTGGGTGGTGGATCATTCTCAGCACTGCAGTGACACTGACGTGGTGTTAGTGGTGGTGTGTTAGTGTGTGTTGTGCTGGTGTGTGTGGATCAGACACAGCAGTCCACTGGACACCTCAGTGTCACTGCTGGACTGAGAATCGTCCACCAACCAAAACTATCCAGCCAACAGTGTCCTGTGGGCAGCATCCTGTGACCACTGAATTAGGACTAGGATGAGCTATTACCTCTGACTTTACATCTACAAGGTGGACCAGCAAGGTAGGAGTGTCTAATAGAGTGGACAGTGAGTGGACACAGTGTTTAAACACTCCAGCAGCACTGCTGTGTCTGATCCACTCACACCAGCACACCACACACTAACACACCACCACCACGTCAGTGTTACTGCAGTGCTGAGAATGATCCACCACCCACATAATACCTGCTCTGTGATGGTCCTGTGGGGGTCCTGACCACCGAAGAACAGGGTAAAAGGGGGATAACAAAGTATGCAGAGAAACAGATGGACTGCAGTCAGTAATTGTAGAACTATAAAGTGTTCCTATATGGTCAGTGCAGCTGATAAAATGGACAATGAGTGTAGATACAAGTAGGTGTGCTTGTGGCCTGTAGCATGAAGGCCATGGCATATGAGTTATTCTCTCATCATTTCATACTCATCAAACTCTTCAGTGACCCCATGACCTATGGATGACAGCACTGCCATCCTGGAAAAGGCCACTCCCATTAAATGTCATATAGGATTATGTGAAATGCACCCTGATGGATCATCACTAAGGATTACCTTGTTTTACTGTAGACAGAAGGTCGAATTAAAGATGGAATGGATGGAGATGTTCTTCCATGTTATTATGAAGCATTTCTTTTGAACCTCTCTCACTCTACTCACTCACTCACTCCTAAACCAGTTTATCCATCTGGTTCGCAGGGGGTGCTGGAAACACTATACCAGGCCACCAGTCCATCACAGGGCAGACACAGAGACATACATGTTCACTCACACACTCACACCTAGGGGGCAGTTGACCATCTCCAGTTTGCCTAACTGCGTGTCTTTGGACTGGGGGAGGAAACCCACACAGGCACAGGGAGAAGATGCACACTCCACACAGAAAGGAGCCCGGATGCCCCGCCCAGGATTTAAACCCAGGCCCTACTTGCTAGCCACCGCATCACTGTGCCACCTTCTTTCAAACCACTTATCCTGAAAGTTAAGGTTAGTTGCTGGGCTAATATGATGCAGAAACATACAAAATGACACAGTAATGATAGTGATGATATGTATTGATCTTAATTTTGGCTTAATAGTGTGTGTGATGCCCATCAGAGCAAATGTATGAGATGAAAGTGCATGCATAACTTTGATACCGTGCAGCTGTTCAGCTGTACCGCACAGCATTGTGAGATATAACAGCAAGTGAGAGTTAAAAAGGCATAAATATATTTATTAAAACATTTGGGTTGTTGGTTAAACTCGGGTTATGTCTGAGAAGCATACCTGAGATATTGTGTGCATATACATTGCAAAACATGGCAAATAAACATTTTCAGTGATTTTTTATTTTACAGTGATTTATTTTATTTCCTTTTATCTTCCACACAAAGAACAAAGAAAGTAACTGTAGCTAGAATAGAAAAGAATAGAATAGAATCCTTTTATTTTCATTATACTTGCGTATAATAAAATTTAGTGCGACACTCTCAAAGAAGAAACAATAAACGAGCAGTAATATACAATATAGATAGTTAAGATATGGACAGTGCACTCAATACGAGAATGGGCATAAACTACTGCAACAGTTGCAAAATAAATATAAATAAATAAGTTATGAATGTGTAAAGTCACTGTGCATGGATGTGCACAATATGCAGTTGACAGTATAAAGTTACTGTATATAGTTGACAGTGTATGGAGGTAGAATTACATTATGGATAATAGGTATAACATAAGATGACTGTACATAAATGTGCATATACGTGTAGAGTGAACAAGATTAGTCCAGAGTTAGTAATCAGTCAGTCAGTGAGGTGTTGTGGAGGTTCAGATAGATCAGTGAAGTGTTGTGGAGGACACATCTCTGGGGAAGAAGCTGTTTCTCAGTCTGCTTGTTTTTATACAGATGCCAGACGGTAACAAGTTAAACAGGCGGTGTCCCGGGTGTGTTTGTCTCTGCTGATATTGTGGCCTTTCTTCTTTAATCGACTAGCATAGACACTGTCCAGGTTGGGGAGGTCAGTCCCAATGATCCATTCAGTCACGCTGACCACACGATCCTTCCTCTGCTACTGAGTTACATTAGTTTTACAGTTAAATACCGCTACATCCCAGTATTCCTGAGGTCCAGGTGACTGTGGAGTCACAGTATACATTTGCTATTTTGTTGTTTATACTGTGAAAGTCAAGGAGCGAAAACAAGGGGTCCTGCGAGGTCCGGGACTTCCTAAATAACCTCTTTGACCCTTTGAATGACTCCAAATGAACATTCTGGGTGGTCCCTGAAAATAAACCTATTATAACGAAATGTCTGTTAGACATAAATAGATGCATCATTGTTTAGCTACTTCACCCACGAGTCTGCTTCTGTCTTTGATATTCCTGATTACCTAGAGATGACGCACTGGTCTGCCTCAGGGTGGCACTATTGGAAATTGGTTCACCTGCTTGAGCCTTCACAGTGCAGCATGTGTATCCATATCCAGGAAACCTTGGGATTGGGCCTGGTGACATTAGGCTCATGTGCAACATCTTCAGAGTGTCCTATTGTATTGGCAGTACTTTACCATAGAATCCATACAAGCCTCTTAAAGGGGAATTCTACCGTGTGTAAGTCTTTCAGAGTGGTCAGATATAAAATGGTTCGCTGTAGAGAGACTTACAGTGACACGTGATGGGAACCAGGGGTCACCTCGCCTACAACACAAATAAAGCCACTTTATTTACTATCCAAAGCCAGCACTGAACCTACATGTGTCTTGTGAGTTTTTATAGGTAAAGTTGATGATGGTAAGATAAGTAGTCATAAATATGAAAAAATGAGTTTTCTTTGGGGACTATTTTGCCTTACAATGACCTGCATAAAATAACTGGATTAAAATACATTTTAGGCCACAACTTTGTCACAAAACTACCATTAAACAAGACAGGAGGCAGAGTATATCTAACAGTTAATATCTTTCTAAGATGTAGCTTTTAAACCATTAAACTCTTCAGACGCCTGGTTCCTATCTCCAACACTGTGAACAATTCTTAAATGGCAGGTTTCTCTAGAACAGAGCATTTCACACCAAACCACTCTAAATGATTCAGTTTACGTCTAAAATATTTAATTAGGTATATTTTTTGCAAATTCGGTGGAGTTCCCCTTCAAAGTAGCTGAATTCACAAATTAATAGGCGTGGCCTGATATTGTGGGGTATATGATGGGCATCAAACGTGTTGGTCAGGTGGGTTTACTCAAGCATTCACACAGATATTCGAATAAAAGAAGTCTGTGAAAGACTAACACATTAACAAACAGCTAACTGTATAAAACGGTGAAAGAAAGTGAAGAGTCATTGTGAATTTATGTAATAAGCCCCGCCCCTCCGCCATGTGTTTGTCCGTCACTGTGTCCTGATTGGCTGGTTGTCGTTGGTTACCCAACGCGGTTCTTACACAAGTGGGCGGGGAGGGAAACACAGCAGCGGAGGAGCATTTACACTGAACTCTGGAGAATATAGAGAAATGTCGGCCGTGAATTTATCCAAATTAAGCTCTAACCTGCTTAAAAGTGCCACTTCAGGGGAGGTAGGTAGCTTTTGAATGGATTCTGGTGGCTGGTGAGCTGTTTACACGTAGCCTGCTAGCCTAGTTAGCTGGTAGTGCGTTAGCTAGAATGAAAGAAAGCAAAACGTAAACAGAACGACGAGCTGACTAATTCAAATGAATAAAACGCTCAAGCTGTAAACTGTATTATACTGGAGATGGTATAGTTCACGTTGTCTTTAATGTTAGTTATGTATTCCGTCACAAAACTGAAGTTATTCATGTTCGAATTTTCCCATTCCACCTTAAATAGTGCAGCAGTTTCATTTAGGCGCCATTTAAGGTGGAACGGGAAATGTGGCCAACTGTCCGGCGAGCAACAAGCTGGCTTACATATGGTCCTGTAGTAAGACGTCAAGATGGGTCAGCTGAGTTAGATAATGCTTGCTGTCCCTTATACATAACTGGTTACTGTCCTTCTGCGGAGTTTATAGGGGTGTAACGATCCACAACCTTCGATACGATACCGTTCTGTCTTGATTTGATACGCTGTTTATACAGCAATAGTCAAGAATGCCTGAACATATACCTTACAGTAACAGTTTTGTAAAGTATTTAAAGCAAACCAGTGAACTTTACTTTCTAGTTGAGTTGATTTTGTTCCTCTAGACCACAATGTATATGTACAAAGGATGTCTTTCCAGAGTCTTATCAATGTTTGCTGTATTATGTATCTTCTCTCCTTGGGCGGTCCTAATCTTAGGTAACGCTTCAGTAAGCATCTCCTAACCAATCACAAGGCTGAGATCTCTTGCCCCGCCCACACAGGACAGTTTCAAAGTCAGAGAAAGAGCAGGCTAGGAGACATGAACACAGAGCTGTCAGTCAAGCTGCTCATTGGCCACACTTGTCAGATAGGTTTGATGAGTGTTTTTTAAGCTCAACAGACCTGTCTGAGTTATATCATATATATATGTATATATATATGTATGTATGTGTGTATATACACACACACACACACACACACACACACACAGTATCTCACAAAACACCCCTCACATTTTTGTAAATATTTTATTATGTCTTTTCATGGGACAACACTGAAGATATCACACTTTGAAACAATGTAAAGTAGTCAGTGTACCGCTTGTATAACAGTGTAAATTTGCTGTGCCCTCAAAATGACTCAACACACATCCATTAATGTCTAAACCACTGGCAACAAAAGTGAGTACACTCCTAAGTGAAAATGGCCAAATTGTGCCCAAAGTGTCAATATTTTGTGTGGCCACCATTATTTTCCAGAACTGCCTTAACTCTCTTGGGCATGGAGTTCACTAGAGCTTCACAGGTTGCTACTGGAATCCTCTTCCACTCCTCCATGACGACTTCACGGAGCTGGTGGACGTTAGAGACCTTGCGCTCCTCCCCCTTCTGTTTGAGGATGCCCCACAGATGCTCAATAGGGTTTAGGTCTGGAGACATGCTTGGCCAGTCCAGCACCTTTACCCTCAGGTTCTTTAGCAAGGCAGTGGTCATCTTGGAGATGTGTTTGGGGTCGTTATCATGTAGGAATATTGCCCTGCGGCCCAGTTTCCGAAGGGGGGGGGGTCATGCTCTGCTTCAGTATGTCACAGTACATGTTGACATTCATTGTTCCCTCAATGAACTGTAGTTCCCCGCAGCTGGCAGCACTCATGCAGCCATCATGCTTGACTGTAGGCAAGACACACTTGTCTTTGTACTCCTCACCTGGTTGCCGCCACACACGCTTAACACCATCTGAACCAAATAAGTTCTTGGTCTCATCAGCCCACAGGACATGGTTCCAGTAATCCATGTCCTTAGTCTGCTTGTCTTCAGCAAAGTGTTTGCGGGCTTTCTTGTGCATCATCTTTAGAAGAGGCTTCCTTCTGGGACGACAGCCATGCAGACCAATTTGATACAGTGTGCGGCCACCGTGCTGCAGCTCAGTTTCAGGGTGTTGGCAGTCTTCTTATAGCCTAGGCCATCTTTATGTAGAGCAACACTTCTTTTTTCCAGATCCTCAGAGAGCTCTTTGCCATGAGGTGCTATATTGAACTTCCAGTGACCAGTATGAGAGAGTGTGAGAGCGATAACACCTAATTTAACACACCAGCTCCCCATTCACACCTGAGACCTTGTGACACCAACGAGTCACATGACACCGGGGAGGGAAAATGGCTAATTGAGCACAATTAAAGGTGTACTCACTTTCGTAGCCAGCAGTTTAGACATTAATGGCTGTGTGTTGAGTTATATAGGGCACAGCAAATTTACACTGTTATACAAGCTGTACACTGACTACTTTACATTGTATCAAAGTGTGACAAAGTATCTTCAGTGTCATGAAAAGATATAATAAAATATTTACAAAAATTTGAGGGGTGTACTCACTTTTGTGAGATACTGCATACAGTATATTTGCTTTATGTTTAGTATAACACTTACATTTAGTATCACATAAACATTTTTAATATTTATTTCTGTGCTCCCAGGAACTTTATGGAACATTATGGAAGTCCATCACGGCACAGTGTTTCAGACAAGCATAAAACAGCAAAGTGGAGTTTTGATCTGTTCAGATTGGTTTCTTATCCACATTAACTGATAAGAAACTAAACACTAAACAAAAACTGAGCTCCAGTTAGGGGTGCGCAATATGGTAGAACAGCATATCACATTACTTAAACACATGCTTATGATACACGATACATGCCATGATATTTTGGCACGCAGTGCACTAGTAGTGTTGCGCCGTAAAACTATGATTTGTATTCGCAGTTTCACAAACTGAGCTGAACTAAATCACATTAAACAGACATGGTTAAGTTCTGTATTCAGTCTGTATTCAGTGCAGATGATATGCATGATAAAAAGTGTTTGTTTACCATGATAATGAAAATATCATCACAGGAATGATAAATACTGTCATATCCCTCACCTCCATCCAAGATCTCAAAATCCTCAAGCTAACGTCAGCCCCAAACTACACTAGCACCACAATATAGTGATACATAGCAATATTAGGAATTAGGAGCTGTGTCTAAGCCCTCCTATGCTTCTCCTTAGTCAGTGCTGGTGTGTTACACAAGTATAATGATGTTACCTTAACCCCTTTGGTCCTTAACCCCTGTGATGTGATCTTAGCCCCTTAATCTTAAATATTCATTAGGTACTACATAATAATTAGTAACTAGTATGAAGTTAATGTAATAAATGATGTTGCTATAAGGCTGAGGGGGCTAATTGTGTAACCATATCCCTTGGGGTTAAATCTGATTCAGGATGTAAGCAGAAAAAAATGAATAGTTAATAAAATAATAACAATAATAATTATAATTGGTAATTTGGTACCGTGATGTGCCATGAATTTATCAGGAGCCTCTCTGCTGTTTTTCCACTCAGAATGTGGAGCTCGGCTCTCTGTGGCGGGATCAGACAGTGGTGCTCTTCTTCCTGCGGCGGTTTGGCTGCCAGATCTGCCGCTGGACCGCTGCTGAGGTCAGTAAGCTGGAGAAGGACCTGAAAACTAACGGAGTAGCCCTCATAGGCGTCGGACCTGAAGAGACAGGGCTGAAAGAGTTTAAGGAAGGAGGTTTCTTAAAGGGAGGTGAGTTCAGGCCTGCTGTGTAGGTCTTTTCAACCCCTCAAAAGAAAGCTTGTTTTCCGAATCCCAGGAAACCTGATGGTCGTTTTTTTCCGTTTGTCTGCGGTGTTTTATGAGCCATTGCAAAGCTTACACAACCTAGTGCCACCTTTGGAAGTAATAAAAGGGTTGAGAAATGATGCATGTAGAGCAGTAACACGCTTGACATAGATTGCTGGGAAGCCAATTAAGCACTTCAGCATTTTTCAGGTTTATCTCTACCTACATCTACATCTGTAGCTTATGGTTGTTTATCTCGGACAGTCATTTTGACACATTTCGTAGAAGTTAGAGAAGAACAGGAAACTCGTTGACTCAAAACACACTTATAGTGCTGGCCGTTGGGAAGCTGCTTTATCGTCTGCCCATTGACTTCTATTATGAATGTGTTTTGAGTCAACAGATTTTTTTTCCTTACAGGTAATACAGGAAAACCTATTGAAGTCACTGCATATGGTAACCGATCAGGTGTTATATATAGAGACACGCAGACGTTATGTTGAAAAACACACGCTCATTCCTGTAAGCGCGATAGAGCCATGACTTGTTTTTTCCTTTTTATTTCAGACATTTATATCGATGAAAAGAAACAGTGCTACAAGGACCTAGGATTCAAAAGGTATGAAACTGAAACACTCCACAAATAAACTCATACAACAGACACTCATACAAAATGACTTTAAAGGAGCAATGTGTAAAATGACACAACCTGTCAGATTCATATCTTAGACAAGTCGAGGGAAAATTATTACCAGAAAGTTATGGCAGTGCTGGGTGGTATACTGGTTCGCACCGAAAACCGGTTTTATTTTTGTTATGATATGAATTTTTCATATACCAGCCACACCGGTTTAAATAGCCTAAACATATCCGGAACGCAGCGCGGTAGTAAATTGTTTCACATGGGACATTTTTCAATGCTGCGCCGCTAAACGTGCATGCAAGTATTAGTGGTGTTGTTGAGCATGGTGAAAATAGACAGGGGAAGTTCTGAACCAGACATTGGAGTAGAAGATGATGACCCAGAAGAACTTTTGCTGGAAAAAGGAGCCGTGTCTGTTGTCTGGAGGTATTTCGGGTTTAAAAGGTCGGACGTGGACCAAACAATCACTTACTGCAAATGCTGTCGAGCTAAAGTTGTCGTGGTAGGTGGTAACACGAGCAATATGCTGCACCACCTTAGCTGCAAACATGCTTTGGAGTACCAAGAATGCATGAAACTAAAATCAGCGCCTTCAGGTAAAATCAGGTATAAATCAGGTAAAATCAGGTAAAACCGACAAAGCTAAATGACAGGTGAGTCAGACGTTACTTGTTGAAGCGTTTGCTTCGAGAGAAAAAGCAAGCGGTGTATCGAGATAACCAACTCCATAACAATTCACATAGCCAAAGACACGGTTCTGATAAGCACAGTTGAGAAAGACGGATTCAGGGCTATGATAAAGACACTTGATATGACATGATATACAGATATACAGATATGACATCCGAAGTCGGAAATACTTTAGCGAAATAGCTAAATAACGTCATGCATGGGAAAAAAAAGTCAAATACCGTGAAACCAATATAATTTTGAAAAATACTGTGATATAGAATACCGCCCAGCACTAAGTTGTGGTGTCCACTCCTATCATAAGAAACAAGGTAGCACATAGTGCTTCCTCCTCCTCCTCCTCCTCCTCCCCCTGCAATCTTTACCAGCCCGGAAGAAATCTTGCGAGTTCAGCATCACACTTGACACTCAACTCTTTTTGTATCTCCAGCAGCCAAAAGCAACAGCGATATTAACTCTTGTTTGGCTTCTGTTTAAATCACTTTTGCTTTTGCTTGCTGCTGAATGTGGATTGTTGACCACAGTTGCAGCAGTCATTATTATGGTCACTTACCATGAGCTTGTTTTCTGCATATGCTTATTTATTCACTTTCTTTTGATGATTTGAGTTAGTATTGCTCCTTTAAAGCAGTAACAGGCAAAACATCAAATTTACAGGTTTCCCTTACCCCCAACGTAGTCGATCATCTTGCTTTTCTAGATGTGTTCTTTAGCCTAGCTACTTTAGCCTTGTAGCTGTAGTGCAGTAGTAAAAAAGCTTCAGACATGTCTTGGCTGATAGAACGAAAGATGCTTGGAAATACAGCAAATGTGTTGTAGTGCTGTCCAGAGAATGAACCATATCTTCATTCTTCACTATACACACGTAGAGAAACATCTTTACTTGATGGAGGTGACATTGTGCATGTCAGAGCATTTATGATGCTTAGTAAATGAAGAAGGAGTGTATAGATGACCTTAGCTTCAGAACCTTGTCACTAAAATGAAAGGGTCGATGTGTTGTCCTTTCTCCTTATAGATATAATGCCATCAACGTGCTCCCTGCTGCTTTGGGGAAAAAAGTACGAGATATTGCCTCAAAGGTAACTCGAGTCACGTATGATTTTGATGCCTTTGAATTGCAAATAGCCTATACAGCTCTGGAAAAATTTAAGAGACCACCTCAAAATCATCAGTTTTACAGTTTCTGGGTTTGTGTTTGACCAAAATGAGCAGTTCTGTTTTATTCTATACACTACTGGAAACACGTCTCCCAAATTCCAGATCAAATATTATATTTTAGATCTGCTTATTTACAAAATCACTAATGACGCCTCCAGAATCCTGTTTTTTTAACCATGCTCGCTGTGCATTTCACCCCAGCCACCGCTCGCCAGTCTTTCTGTAGGTCACTTGAGGTCATCTTACGGTGGTTAAGTGACACTGGAATGAAGTGAGGCTCATCACGGTCAGTAGATAGTGGTTTTGGCCCTCTGCCAGTCTGTAGCTGTGTTGTCCTGTGTGTTTGCTGCTTGACCTTGTTCTTATGAACCAGACGCTCACTGTATCTGCCAGTAAAGCTAGAACCCAACCTTCTGTTCCTCACTAAGAACCTGCTGTACATGTGGAGATGCTGATTTAAGAAGAAACTGGAGTGGTCTCTTATTTATTTCCAGAGCTGTGTAATGTGTTAGAAATGCACCTCATTGCCTTTTTTTACATCCAGGCCAGTGCTGAAGGAATTCAGGGCAACTTCAGTGGTGACCTTTTGCAAAGCGGCGGCATGCTGATTGTTGCCAAAGGTAAAAAACCATCACACAGACCTAAGTGCTAATAGAGGTGACAAGCAAGCAGGTTTGTTCTATAGATTAGAAGGTGATATCACAAAGTTTCATAACAATGTCTTTAAGGAAGATTTTTTTTTGTATTAGTATGTGGTAATAGTGGCTGTATTAGAAACAAAGATTAATGAGAATCTTATATTTTTGATACTTACTTTGACTTTTAACTAGGTTATGGTTTTAGGTGGTGATCACTGTGGTAAAGGTGTAGTTATCGGCATCTGTCACTAGTGGGCAGTGTGGGATCATTCTGTCACTGTCATCCTCTGCTAAGGTGGTGAAAAGGTCCTTCTGCATTTCATCCAAGACACACCAGGAGACCATGTTCCACTTGAGGACATCACCAAAGCACTCGGTATCACTGCCAATGTCCAAGCTGGAGTGAGGCCACAGGTGAGAACAGAAGAATAATGGCATTAAGTGGGAGATTGGTAACTCATTTGTATTTTGTTTGCATTTGCAAATTTAAGTAACCCAATCCATTTGTAGCTGCTGAACTTGCTGTTAAAACAGCTTTTCAGATTTTTCCGGTTTAACAGAACAAAATGCGTTTATTATTCTTGAATATGGGTCATTCCATGCCAACCCGCATAGGGTCTGTCTGGTCTCCTAAAAGCTTTCTATTTAAAAATTCAAAAACTTCAGTTTATTTCACTCAACCATGCACAGTTTCAAAGCTGTGCTCCTATCAGTTGTTTTAGTTTAGCAGTTTTATATATATGTAAATATATAAATATATGTGTGTGTGT